>RYFJ01001308.1:0-318383 GCA_003991445.1 Oryza meyeriana var. granulata | reverse complement strand
CGGAGAGACTATAAAATTTCTCAGTCCGCTGACATGAGTGCGAAGAGTCTAACTTCCGAATGGGACGCCACTTCGGGAAAGACTATAAACACCTTTCACGGCTGACATGATGCGACGAGTCTAATTTTTCGAGAGTATACACTCGGGAAAGGACTATAAACCACCCCCTTTCCAGCTGACAGACGCTGAAGAGTCCCATATCGAGTAGCATCCTACCGGCAAACTATAAACCCACATTCGACTGACATGAAGTCGAAAGTCCTATATCGGTAGTTCCCTACACGGCAAGACTAATTAAAGATATTCGCGGTTACTGATACCGAAAGAGGCATCATTACAGTAGTATCTACTCGGAAAACTACCAGGTTAAAGATCCTTGACTTCATGTTTAATGTTTCACAATTAAGCACAAAGTGCGGGGGCTACACCTAATTAGGGTGCGCCTATTCGGCGCACACTATCCAACATCTACATCGAGACCTTCAAGCCCGCTGCCAGCTGACATGAAGCAGACCGGAGAAGCAGCACTCAGACAAAGAGTACTCGGAGCAATGCACTCGGAGACTTCACCGTGAATGAGCACCCAAGTCATCAGCTGTGACGCTGAACTTATGAAGAGGCTCGGCGGGCTACTGTGCGGGTGCCAGGCCCGGGTACTCATGACAAGCATTGGGCCACCGGATAAGATGGGCCTGCCTTGTAATAGAGATATAGCTAGATTCGGCAGACTTCGCCTTGTATAGAAAATATAACAGCCTAGTCCGGGTTACGAAGTATCTCTAAGGGGAGAGCTCCTAGTCGCTAATCCGTATGGGACTCCTACCTTTAACCTTGTCCGCCCAGTATAAAGGGGAGGCAGGGCGCCCCATGAGGCAGAAGAGCTCAAAGCACACGGCCATACAGTCATCAGAATACCACCGTAATCCTCAAAGGAATACATACCAAACTGACGTAGGTATTACCTCACATCGAGGGCCAAACCAGTATAATAATTCCTTGTGTTCCTTTGCAATCCACCGAGTTTCATCCGCCGAGTAGCCCCAATATTTATTGCCGGTGTAAAAAACATCGACATCCTCCTCGACGCTTGAGTGCATGCGGTGGTGCGGGAGGCGTCTCCTGCCGGCGGCTCTCTCTATCCTAGAGGAGCTGCTCCCGTTAAACGGCGCTGACGGCGGCGGCTGTACAGAAAAGGGGAGGAGTAGTTAGGGTTTGCCTCCTCCCCCAATCTTCCTTGTTCTGGCTCCTTGTGGGCCGGCCGTCAGGCCCAACATCTGATCCCCCGTGCACGCCCAATGAAACGCCGAAAGGCCGCCTAGGCTTCGCATAGGATGGGTTAGTTTTGCAGATTGCCCCTATGGTTAAAATAAACTGCAAAACACCCTTTTTATTTTTGCTTACAGTCCCCTGTTAATAGTTGTCTAATTGTAATTAGTATCGTTTTGACCGTATCTAATTCCAATCTAGACCTTGAGATACTGGATATTATGTAAATATCAAAATGGATTGTTTCATGTTATTCTTAATAACCATGTATTTACATATATGGATTATTTTTATTGCAATGATTTTCTCCTTGCAATTTAGCTTATCGACCATGTTTAAATTGCCAATTTATTATTGTTGCCAAATTTTAAATTTTGAAGTTCCCATTAATTACAGTCAAGTATTCAATTTCCACCTGGATCAATGCCAAAATATCACGAAAATCTCCTCCATTAAATATTGAAAAATCATGACTATAGCAAACTAGCTACAACCATATTTAAGATTATACCATGGACATCTACTACACTACTTTGTAGTACTATTGTAACGCGTATCTACTACAAACACTTAGACTATGCCTTGGGCATTCTTCTACAAAAATTTTTGTAGATGTATGCCAGAACACATGAGTAAGTGCGCCTCCCGACTAGGCTGGAAGAGCCACCATGTGCATAGGCACCGACCCGAGGAATCAGTGTCGGGGTACGCACAACAATATACAACAGATAGTTACAATAATACTAACAGAAGTACTTTACATAATGTACAAGAGCATCCATCCAGACAGACCCGGAACGTGGCCCAAAAATAATCAACAGTAAACTAAACGAAAGCGCAGAAACAGGGCGAAGCTGGACAAAAACTACTCCACAGGCACGGTTGGACACTAGCTCGAACCTTCAGAAGTCTTCGTAGTCGGCCTGGCTTGAGACTCGCTTGGCAGCAGTCGAATCTTCGTCTTTCTTCTCCAAAACCTACTAACATATATATAAACAAGGTGATACTTTCGTACTCAGCAAGCCGGACATGTGCCAGTCCGGTCAGACAGAAAGGCTAAAGGTTTAACGAAAATTGCTTTAGAAACTTCTTTTCTTTGCAAACACTAGTGAGCTAAATTTTGTAGTCGGACAGAGGTGCTCACGCCCTATCCATTCCGCAAGTTGCTATTTCAACAACTCGCCACTTAAAAATCAAGCATAATCTTACATGTTCTTATTATCTTTGTCTTTGCATTTGTGTCCTGTACTCCAGTACTACAACCACCCGTTGACCCGAGTCTCGGCTACAACCAAATCCACTGTGGCACTTGATCCCCTACACTGCTACAACCACTAGCTTAGTCGGCCGCCCTGGCTACAACCCGGGGGCTCATCCATCGCTCCCTGGCTACAACCCGGGACATGATCATCGGCACTAAATGCCCGCTAGGCTGGCTACAAACCACGAGCTAAAACACGGCTGGCCCTGGCTACAACCCGGCGAGCTGCCTTCATCACCGTCTTCTTGGCTACAACCCGAAACTGAATTGCCGCCCTGGCTACAACCCGGGGTTAAAACTTTCTGCCCAGGCTACAACAAAAACCCCCCGGGGAGGATGACTTCATCGCGTTTTACTTTTCAACTAACACTTTGTTTATGTGCTAAACCACCCCGAGGCCACACAGATCCCGTTTTGGCCACACAGACCTTCCGTTACTCACTTCAGCAAACAACTACTCGGTCAGGTCCCTTTCCATCAAACACTTTCACAACATCCACTGGCAAACAAATCTACGCTATGGATCACCTGCATCGCCCTTAACCGTGGGCACGCTGTTCGAACAGTTCGCTAAACTCTTGCAGGGGGCGCTTACCCATCCGACACGAAAAATACACCGAGTACTGGCCGCTGTACCCAAGATTCGTGACACAGCCATTTTCCAAGCCAGTCTAGAGTCATCCATCGCCGAAAATCCACACAGGACTTCAGTGCCGCACTGAACTTCCCAAACCTATATTTTACTCCGCCAAGGGCATCCATACATCCTTCTGGTCGCACTGTAAGTGACTCTCGATTGATTTCCCAAAGGAAAACCGGTCCTTCAATGATGATACTTATGCAAGCCACACAGAGCCACTGTCTCACGCATATATTCAAGATTTTCACAACTTTATTTGTTTCACAAACACGCCGTACACGGAAGACCGGTGTTCAATCCAGTTGGTTAAAACCAATGTTTTCCAACGACAAACAACGTCTCAAGCTTAAGCCATTACTACTCACTCCGGCCTCGTTATCCTCAAGATAAGATGCTGAGCGTGCCATTTATGGTCTCTCAAGGGAGAAATATAACATAGATCCTACAAAAATAAGTGATACTGACTGGGCAGGTCATCGGTTCGCTTGCCAAAACAGGCCAATAGTTAAAAAGTGGAAACTAACATTAATATTTTCCAAACCAATCCATTATTTTACAATATGGGAAACAATATGATCAAAGAGCTTCCCGCTGTTCCGAAGAGGCGTCTTCTGCGGCGAAGCGCTTCTGGATCTCACCGGTTCAGGCTCTTGAACAAGCAGACAAAACACTGGATAAGCAGGAAGAGAAAACACCAGAAAAAAGATCAAAAGTAGTCGGCTGCAGAAAAAGGGAGTAGCAGTCGCTGAACCAGGCTTCGAACCAGGCGACAGAGCTCCAAATTGAAAAAGAACAAGAAACTCAGCAGAGCTGAGCTGGCGTTTGCAAAACAAGAAATGAAGGGCACGTTGCCATATAGAAGCCGACGTGCAAGGTTGACACGTGAGCTGCTGGAACCGGTTGGGCAGCAGGAAAGTCAAGTAGAACGACAGAGGGGACTGATGACTAGATAAGTGATCTTTGAGTCCAATCCTGTCAGAGGAGTGGCAGGCACTGTAGCTGCGACAGACACTTAAGTCAAGGTAGGACAGGTTGGAGAAATCTCAATGACCGTGCTCGGACTACCACTGGTTCCAAGCGATGCCTGCAGGTTAGTGTCCAGTCAGTCCAAGTGGTCGCTTGAGTCGGCAGTATGAAGACTCTGGTTCTGTTGTCCACTCCCGGTAGTCGGCGTTTCGCAACCGGCGACAACAACAGTCTCACAGCAAGGTAGTCGCCACCATCACAGTGCCACTCGGCAGCAAGGAGGTCCGAGAAAACAAAGGAAATCGTATTGCAGGAACTGTAGTAGCAATCTCGCGGGCTCAAGGTAGAAGGGGAGTCGGCTGGCCCAGGGAGGAACAAACTGGCCACAGCATGACAGGATAGGAGGGAGCTCGGGGTAAACGAAGACTACGGGAAACGAAAAAGGGTCTTACAAACCTCCCACTTAACAGAATCTCGTCCCGAGATTCCGCTACTCGGCGAAGAGCTCCGCGACGTTAACTAAGCTTGAAGCGATCTGTCGCGTTCAGTAGCTCATCCTCCGAATGGTACTCCATTGCCTAGTGCAGAATCGTATTGTTCTTGTCTGGGTAACGATCTGTCCCTTGTCTCCAAAATCCGAATAGGTCGTTCCTTGGTAGGTGAGGTGCGTTGGGTGTACGTCGATCTCTTCAACGGAAACTTGCCTTCTTCAGGATTCGAAACATTTCTCAACTGGACACATGAAACACGTCGGGACGTCGGAGATTCTTCGGGTAACTCATGATACGCCACTACCCCGCGTCTGTCGACAATAGGGTAAGCCGATATAGCCGGAAGGCAGCTAGCTTTTCCACTCATCCGAATTCTCTTTGTCTCGTAGGGTGTATCGGAGATTATACATGGTCTCTATCTGGAAACTCGGAGTTCTCGCTGCCCCGAGTAGTCTGCAAGTTCTTCTGCCGGGTTGGGCTGTTCTTCAAGCGCTCCTCGGATAACCTTACTCGCTCTTCTTGCCTCTTTTCAAAATGTCTGTCCAAAAAAAACCATCTGTTCTCCTACGGCTGTTCCAACAGAGTGGAGTTCTACACTTGCGTCCATATAGAAGCTTCATTGGCGCCATCTGGATACGGCTTGATAGCTGTTATTGTAGTAGAACTCGGCATTCAGCAGACAGAGATCCCATTCCCTTCAAAATCCAAGCACATTGCTCCTTAGCATACTTCACGATTGCGTCTGACTCTCTCTGTTTGTCCATCGTCGAGGGTATATGCGGTACTGAAATTCAGGTTATTGCCCATTGCCTACTGCAACTTTGCCAAAAGTGGGAGGTGAACCTAGCTCCTCGGTCAGACACTATCTTCGTTGGGCTCCATGTTTGGCAGATAACCTTGGTCAATACAGCTCGGCTAGCTTCTTGGCTGGTAGGTTGTCTTGACGGGGATAAAGTGTCGACATTTGGTCACGATCCATATTACCAGATGAACAGTCCTGCCGGGGTCTTAGGTAATCCAACAGAAATCCTTCCATTCCTCCATTCCACTCGGTACCTTAAGCTAAGCAATCCTGCTGGCTTCTGCATGCTCTGCTTAAACCCTTATTGGCAAATGTCCACAAAACTGCGGACATATCGCAATATTCTCGCTCATTCCAGCACCAGTAATATCCTTAAATCCTGACATCTTGGTAACTTCCCTGGTGGATGAATAAGCGGACTCATGGCTTCTCTCCAAGATCCAAGTCGTCGGATTTCCTTTCTGTCGGGCACGCAGAAGGCGTTTCCCAAACCAAACAGTTTGCCTTTGCTGTCAATGGAGAACTCGGGGGCTTTCCCTCGTCATGCTTCCTTTAGAGATACAATCTTTGATCTACTTTTTGGCTTCTCTGATCCGGTCCTCCCAAAAGTTAGGCTAATCAGCAACAGTCTGCCAGCGTTCCTGCTGACCATATATCCTTAGCTTTTCCAGTTCCGAATCCTTCAGCTCTGGTTAGGGCGATTAAGACGGCATTACAACTGGACCTTTCCACCTGAGGCATCGGCAACAACATTGCTCCAGTCGGTTGGTAATGTATATCCTAATGCGTTAATCCTTTATATCAACTCAAGCCATCTCTTGTCTGAGATAGCAGCCCGTCTGAGTGAAGATATACTTCAGGGTTTTATGGTTCAGGTTGTCATACTTCACACGATCTTCCGACTAGTAATGTCGCCCATATCTGCAAGGGCATCACTATCTGACAACTTAAGGTCATGGTTCGGGTAGTACTCATGGGTCAACTCTGAGCATTACGCAACCACTCTTCTTCCTGCCATAAGCACACAGCCTACGCCAGTCGGATGCATCCACAGTATACCTGCAATCTTGCCTGAATCCGAAGGGATCACAGCATGGGGTTAGTCGACTTTTCCTTAGCTCATGAAAGCTTTCTCACAGCTCACTCCATCAAACTTCTTTCTCTGTAGGCAATTCGTGAGGCGGGAATCCTTTAAGTCTTCAATGATCTGCTAAATAACCGACAAACCTAGGGAAACTGCTCACTTCCCCGTACCGTAATCCGATTCAAGAAAGCATCCTACTTTCCCCGGTCACCTACTACTCCTTGGGCAGACCAAACATGCCCTAGAAAAGCACATCGGTCTAGGCCAAAATCACACTTCGGATACTTGGCAAACAACTGGCTCTCTTAACTTTCTTTAGAAACCCATTCTCAAGTGCCAAACATTCTTGCTCGTCCTGGAGAAGATTAGATATCAATCCATAAATACCACGACAACTTGTCGAGATTATTCCACATGGGGGAAAAAAATACCCTTTATTCATAAGAACCCTCTCAGAAAGGGGAAAAAAAAGGCTGGGGCATAGTGAGTCCCAAAGACTCCACTGATACTCATATAATCCAATATCGGGCAGAGAAAGCTGTTCTGGGTATACCTCATTCTGATCTTCCAATTGGAGGTATCCTGATCTCAAGTCAACCTTAGAAGAAACTTTAGCTCCTTGCAGCTGGACTCGAACAATCATCTATCCATTGTAGAGGAACTTATTCGTGATGCGTTACTCCATTCAGTGCGCGATAATCAACCACATCCTCGGTCTATCCTTCTTTTCCACTAGGAGCACTGGCTCCCCAAGTTATGTGGCTAGGGTCGCACAAAACCTAGGCTCTCAAGGTTCTTCCTCTATCTGCTCTTTCCACTTCGGCAACTCATTAGACCGCCCATTCTCATAGGTCTCTTGATAATGGTGCTGTGCACGCGTAGCAACTCCTAGAGACGAATCAATCTCTCTATCAGGCATTCGGGTAGACTGCTGGAAAACATCAGTGGTACCTCATTGATCACCGCACTTCTTCCAAAGGACAATTTGCACCTAAGCTCAGGAGGGGTCGGTTCTTAGGGTCTCCAAGGGAGCAAACTTTACTATCTCTGTCAAAGGGCACTGCACGGATGTGCTGTTGCCACAGCTGCTATTCCGGCCCTTATCCGCTTAGCACCCAGTCCATTGCTAGAATCAAAATCCAAAGCCTAAATGTATTCCAGGACATTGGGGTGGCTGAGAAACTAAACTCCTTTAATTACCAAATAACTCCAGGGCAAATTGTGGTCCGACCTAACTCCTTACCAGGGAGTTATGACCATAGGTTATACTAAGACCTTGAAATCCCAACCATACTATCCACAAAAGATTGAGGAATAAAGAAGCGAGCTCCAGAATCAAGACAGAAAAAAAAAAAAAAAACAATTGCAAGGCTACGAGTGACAAGAAACGTATCATACCACATACGAATCTTCTCGGGCTGTCTCTGACGGATTTGATGACTCGGACGTCAAAGTTCGAGGGCACGATAGCAGATCCAGTAGTATGTGTAGTCGGCTGTCCCTCGACTGAACACAAGAGCTCCTGAATGCGATGGCTTGGGGCATCCAGGAGCGCAGGGTCTTGCTTCTGAGGAGGATCGGGCGAAGGACCCAACTCGTTGCAGTTGTAAGCACTCGGTTCCCAGAGCCTTCCGGAAGACTCTTCCGCCGAAGGCCGCGCTGAGTTAGGCGACTTGCACCGGTATTTGCACTGAGATTAGAGTCGGGACTGACAGTAAAGTCGGCGATGAAACAGCATGGGCGAAACACCCGCTCTTGAACTGGAAGGCAATGACTGGAAGACTGGGAGACATAGGCGCCTGTACTCGGACCCACTACGAGTCATGCATCTGGAGCCTTGCGCTGCCGAAAAACTTCGATCTCCCTTCCTCCGTCTTCAACTACTAGGAGGCTCTGTGGATTCAGTGCTCGGAGTTTCAGCGTGAAGCATCCACTATGGCAATAACGCTGATCGTATCTCGCCCACATTCATCCCTTATCACATAAACCTTGTCTTCACTCTTGTCCGTGTTCAACCGTCCTCGGGCCATTTAGCGCGAGCTAGATGTTGAACTGCCTCAGTACTCAATGATGCTGGAATGTCCCTGCTGGGTTGTTTTTGATTCTTCTCTCTTAATGTCTATTACTCCTTCTGGGACATGTGCGGGCTCTGAAGGCTTTCAAACAACTCGGCCAGGCGATATTGCCGGCATCTTGATGGGCAGCACAGTTTAGTTGTCTATCCCACCAATCGGCTGCTGTCCATGTAGTTGGGTGGCAGCAAACTGGGTCTTTTCCGTGGGTGTGCACTGCACTAGGCTTCAGACTTTCTAGCCAATCCTTCAGCCAAGTCGTCAGCCTCTACTGGCTCAGCAGCTCGAAGAGAACGCGGCTGTGAGACGGCGGGACCACGTCGCCAACTTCGTGAAGTCGGCGCATTGGAGCGTCATGAGCTTTGTGTGGCTGGTGAGCTTGATGGGAAGAGGCTCAATTGCGGCCAGAATATCTGAGCAATGCCTTGCAAGATCTGGTCTTGGATGGCCATAACTGCGTCTGGGTCGCCTGGAAGGTGAGGAGGTTGCAGATCCTCCCAGGTTTGCTGCAGCTGTAAAGGTACCAATGCCGGCTGCACGGCCACTTCCTGACATCCGATCGTGGGTCTGCTCCACTTCTTGTTCCTCGCAGCAGTAAAGCAGGTTGCTGCGACTGGGACTTGGTCTGTTTCAAAACCCAAGCGGGCCGGGGTACGGACGGACGGACGGCGCTGACGTTTTCGCCATCTGCGTCCTAGAAAAAGGGCAGACCAAAGGAAGGAGGGCTCAGCAAGGATATCGGCAACCAAACCGATGGAACAGATGAAGAGGCAACAAGATTAGCAAGATGGATTCAAGCAGCAGAACAAGGAATTATACCGGGACCCTAGCTCATAGATGATCAGATGGCACTGGAAACCTAAGAGCTAATACCAAAGATCCACGCAGGAGCCCAACTGTAGGGAGATATAAGCCAAGAGGTTAGAAACTTTTAACCAAAGATTTACAAAGCAGCAGAGAGAAGATACTCAGAAGTAGGGTCTTTTTGACAATTGTAGTAAGTTTTCAAAATAGGATCCTCAAAGAATTCACACGCGTAGGTTTCGCTCCTAGGGCCAACCTTTTTTAGCCTCTGATACCACCGCTGTTGCGCCTCCCGACTAGGTGGAAGGCCACCATGGTGCATAAGGCACCCGCATTGTTATAGCCGCAGATCAGTAGTCGGGTAGTACGCACAACAATGATACAACAGATAGTCTACATAGATTACAATAATAACATACATAACAGAGTAAACATATATGTACAAGGAGATCATCCAGGACAGACCCGGAGTGGGCAAAATAATCAACAGGGTAAACTAACGAAACAGCAGAACAGGGCGGAAGCTGGACAAAAACTACTCCACAGCACGGTTGGGAAACTAGGCTCAAACCTTCAGAAGTCTCGTAGTCGGCCTGGTCTTGGAGAGGAAACGGCAGCAGTCGGATCTTCGTCTATTCTCCAAAACTACTTCATACATTAATATATAAACAAGGTGAGTACGTTTCGTACTCAGCAAGCCGAAAATGATGCCATGTCTGAAGCGATCAGACAGAAAGGCTAAAGGTTTAATTGCGAAATCTTTGCCTTTAGAAACTCTTTTTCTTTGCAAACCACTTAGTGAGCTTAAATTTTTTGTTCGGACAGAGGCTCACGCCTCTATCCATTTCCGCAAGTGCTTTTAACAACTCGCCACTAATAATTGAATCAAGCATAATCTTACATGTTGGTTCTTATTATCTTTTTCTTTGCATTTGTTTGGTCCTTGCTACTTCCGAGTAGCTACAACCACTCGTTGACCCTGAGTCTCGGCTACAACCAAAGCTCAGCTGTGGCACTTGATGCCCTCTACACTGGCTACAACAGCTAGCTAGTCGGCCTGCCCTGGCTACAACCCGGTGTGGCATCATCATCGCTGCCCTGGCATGGCTACAACCGGGACGCATGATCATGGCACTAAATGCCGACTAGGGCTGGCTACAACCAGCTAGCAGCCTAAAACTGACTGCTGCTGGCTGACAACCCTTAGGGCGTGTCATGCTCATCACCCTCCTCATTTTCCTCTGGCTACAAACCGAAGACTGAATTTGCGCCCGGCTAAACTACAACCCGGGTGGGCTTAAACTTTGCTGCCCTGGTCTTTCACTACAACCCGGCGAGGATCTTACACCGAGTTTTACCTTTTCATACACTTGTTTATGCGTGTCTTAAGCACCCCGGACCATTGACACAAGATCCGTTTCTGTTGGCCACACAGACCTTCCGTACTTTACATCGGCATGCAAACTCTGGTCACGTTCCCTTTCCATCAAAAACACTTTCACAAATCACTGCAGCAACAAAATCTACGTTCCGTAGGGAATCACCCATCTGTGCGCATCGCCCTTAACCGTGGGCACGGCTGTTCGAACAGTTCTGCTAAACTCTGCAGAGGTGTGTGCGCTTTACCCATCCGACACGAAAATTACACCGAGTACTGGCTGTACCCAGAGATTCGTGACAAGGCCATTTCCAAAGCCAGTCTAGAGTCATCCGATGCCAGCCGAAAATCCAACAGGATTCAGTGGTCGGCATACTGAACTTCCCTAAACCTACTATTTACTCGGCCAGGGGCATCCCATAATACCCGTCCTGGTCGCACTGTAAGATGCTCGGATGGAATCCCAAAGGAAACGGTCCTTAATGATGATACTTAGCCAAGCCACACAGGCCACTTGTCTCTGTATATCAAGATTTTCACAACTTTATTTGTTTCACAAACACGCCGATACACGGAGTACCGGGTTTTCAATCAGTTTGGTAAAACCCAATGTTTTTCCCAACGACAAACAACGTTGCAGAGCTAAGCCATATCTACTCGGCATCGTATCCTCAGATAAGATGCTAGCGTGCCATTTATGGGGCTCTTCAAGGGAGAGAAATATAACAACATCCTACCAAATAAATGCTACTACTGGGCAGGTCCATCGCGTTGCGCTTGCAAACCGAGGCCAATAGTTTAAAAAGGTGTAAACTAAGCATGCATAATATTTTCCAAAACAACATAGTTTTACACTAATATGGGAAACAAATCATGATCAAAGAGGCTTGCCTTGTTCCAAGGAGGGTTCTTCTTCGGCGAAGGCGGCTTCTGGATCGTCCACCGCGTTCAGCTCTGAACAAGCAGAAAGAAACACTGATAAGCCAGAGAAGGAAACACCAAGAAAAGATCAAGAAGTAGTCGGCTGCAAAAGGGGCAGTCGGCTGAACCAGGCTTGCGAACCCAGGCGACAGAGCTCCAAAGCTTGGGGAGAAGAACAAGAACTCAGCCCAGAGCTGGAGCTGGCCGGTTGCAAAACAAAGAAAGAAGGGGCACGGTTGGCATATAATAGCCGACGTGCAAGGTTGAGGCACGGTGGAGCTGGGCAACGGGTGGAGCAAGGAAGTCAAGATGAACTGACAGGGATATGACAGGAAGTGACTTTGGAGTCCAACTGGTCAGAGGAGTTGGCAGGCACTGTAGCTGCGACGAGACATTAAGGTCAAGGCTAGGACAGGTTGGAGAAATCTCAATGACCGGGCTTCGGACTGACCACTGGTCCAAGCGATGCTGCAGGTTATTGTCCATCAGTCCAAGTGGTGCTGAGGGCAGGTGAAGACTGGTTCTTTTCCACTCCGGTAGTCGGCGTCCAACCGGCGGGTGCAACTCGGGGGACAAGGAAACAACAGGTCTCAACAAGGTAGTCGGCCACATCACAGTGCTCACTCGGCAGCAAGGAGGTCCGAGTAAAACAAAGGAAAGGGCAGGATGCAAGGACTGAGTAGCAACTCTACTCGGCTCAAGGGAGAAGGTAGTCGGCTGGCCAGGGAGGAAAACTGGGGCACAGCTGACAGGATAGGAGGGGAGCTCGGGAAAACGAAGACTAGCGGGAAAAGAAAAACGGGTCGTTACAGTAACTCGTTTAAAAATTTGGTGTTTACCACCAAGACATGATTTTCAATATACATGAATATAAATCAAACACTATAGAGACTAAGGCATCTACTATAAATTTTTGTAGACTATGCTAATAGCAACGAGTCGCCTTATCCATATGGTTATATTCCACACTTGATGTCTACGCTATTTTCGAATGCAAGACACATCTTGTATTCAAATATTTGCATATTATTACAACCATTACCATACAAAATTAATTTACTTTTTGCAAATTAATCAATTTATGGTATTTCTTATATAGGACTAAAATGGTCATCAAAGAGTTTGAGATTCTCGCTCTTGATGGCCACAACTACCCTACATGGGCTATGGACGTCAAGGTCAGCCTGACCACTCGGAGTATATTGATAGTGATACTTGATCCTCCTGAAGGAGAAGCTCTGCCTAATATTACAGCCAATGTGATGTATATTGTCTTATATATTATAAGAAATTATATACATCTAGATTTAAAGGCGAAGTATCTTTATGAGGAGAATCCACGAAACTTATGGTTAGCCCTCAAGAATAGGTATAAATAGTAGAGAGTTGTAATACTTCCAGAGGCTAACTATGAAAGTGCATATCTCTGGCTACAAGATTTCAAAATAGTCGGAGAATACAATCGTGCCCTTCATAACATTTGCTTTAAGTTACGATTTGTAAAAAAGAACCCACTAATGTGGAGAAGATAGAGAAGATACTCTCTACCATGCTTCCTGTAGATCGGGTCCTATAGCACCAATGGCGTGCTGCAAATTAACAAACTTATTCTGATCTAATGCACGTAATAACTCAGGCTGAAAAGCATGATGAGCTCCTTTTAAGGAACAATCAGCAATGCCCTGTTAGGGCGACACCCTTGCCTAAAGTACATGCGAATACATATGATCAAAATAAAACTAAGTTCGATGGTAACAAAAACCATCCAAAGAACGTCAAGGGTAAACGCAAAAGCAACAGGAAGCAAAGATCTTGTGGATTCCAAAAGGGGAAAGGCAATTTCAAGAACAACAATAAAACTGACATTTGTGAGAAGTGTGGTTGTCACAGTCATACAACTAAGAAATGCCATACCCCTAGACATCTTATCAACTTGTACCTTCAGTTTGTTGCCAAAGGCAAGTCTGCTCAAGAAGATAGGATGGAATCACACTTCAACCTCCAAATCGACAACGCCGGTGGAGCAAGCTATTCTCAAAAGTTTCTAGAGGAACTGAACATCACCGTGGGCCCTCCTCAGCAGGGTGAACTCAAGACCACTGACAACATGCTTGTGGAGTTTGCTTCACAAGATCTATTTGGAGACCTTATGTAGTCTCCCAATAACATAAATACTATGTTAATTATGTCCTAGTATATGTTGTAATAATACTAAGTAGTTATCTATATTGTAAACTAGTATGCTATAATAATGTATCGAATATATTCAGTGTTGACTAAATGTTTGTACATAGTCTATATATCTGACATGACTTTCATATCAAATTCTTCTTTCTATATATAGATTTTACAGGATTCAATCCAATAGAGGAGAAATTATGCCTTGTGGATAGTGGCACCACAAACTCTATACTTCGGGACACAAAATATTTCTTGACTCTTACAGAGAGACAAGAAAATGTTTTAAGAATCGCTGGACGCGATGCAACGATAGTTGGCTCTGGTTGCGCCTCTATCACGCTCCTAATGAGTACTCAATTAACAATTGATGATGTATTATTGTATCCTGATTCTACTCATACCCTACTAAATTATAGAGATATCCGTTAGAATGATTTCCATATCAAAACCTAAGCTGATAACAAAGAGGAATATCTCCTCTTAACCAAAAATAACGGATATGGCAAACAAGTGCTTAAAAAGATTCCATCTTTATCCTCTGGATTGTACTATACATACATCAAGCCCGTACAACACATTGCATATAAGGTAATTTTCTAGAATGTTGACACACTCCAAACTTGACATGATCGCTTTGACCATCCTGGTATAGAGATAATGCGAAAAATTATCAGCAATTCAATTGGTCATGTTTTTAAGAGCAACAAATTTCCACAATCTTCGGATTTTGTGTGCTTCTCTTGTGCCACTGGAAAATTGATTTTAAGGCCCTCTTACCTTAAGATCAGACCGAGCCACTAAAATTTCTTGAACGCATTAAAGGTGATATATGTGGCCCTATACAACCATTGAGTGGACCGTTCAGGTACTTCATGGTTTTGATTGACGCATCTACACGATGGTTTCAGGTGTGTCTTTTATCCACACGAAACCATGCATTTGCTAAATTGATTGCTCAAATTATTAAATTACGAGCACATTATCCTGAACATCAAATTCAATCAATTCAAATAAACAACGTTGCTGAATTCTCATCTTGTGCCTTCAATGACTATTGTATGGGCATTGGAATTCAAGTTTAGCACTTTGTTCCATATGTTCACACGCAAAATGATTTAGCAGAATCTTTTATAAAGAGAATCAAACTCATAGCAAGATCATTGTTACAAAATTACAATTTACCAACATCTTGTTGGGGTATTGTAGTTTTACATGCTGCCAACTTAATTCAATTGCGTCCAATTACTTACCATAGCAATTACCCCCTACAACTAGTACGTGGAAATCCACCAGATATTTCCCATCTGCGGAAGTTCGGTTGCGCTACATACGTACCGATCTCACCACCACGACGTATAGCTATGGGTCCACACAAGAAACTCGATATCTATATGGGATATAAATCTCCATCAATCATAAAATACCTTGAGCCCCTCATAGGGGACCTGTTTATAGCTCGGTACGTTGATTGTATCTTCAATGAAGAACATTTCCCGACTTTAGGGGGAGATTTCAAGTACCAAAAAGAATGCCAAGAAATTGATTGGAATGTTCAAGACATTTCAGCATTAGATCCACGTACTTAAGAAACTGAACCTCAAGTTCAGAAGATCATTTATTTACAAAACATTGCAAATAACTTGTTAAATGCATTTACTGATTATAGAAGTGTCACAAAATCCTATAATCCTGTCAGAAATGTGCCAGAAAGAGTAGAGATACCATTGAGAACCACTCAACTCCCAGTTCAAAATAAGAGGGGGAAAAGTACGGCACACAAGGCGGATACAGCTTCTCACAAGCGACAAAGGAAATAGAAAAATAAATCTTCCGACACAGTAAATGCAGATCAACGTCAAGTTGATAAACACCTAAGGATCCACAAACCCAGATCAATAGTGCACTCTATTACTGATGCTGGAACATCGGAAAACCGTGACTCAAATGTTTTGGGAAATAATAATGAGTCAATAGGAGTCCAAGAGATTTCCACAAACTATATTGATTCTGGAGAATCATATGATAGAAAGACTACAATTGTCGATAACTATTTTTCTGCAATGATTGCAAGCAATCTTCAAAACGATCCGGATTCCAAGACCATGGCAAAGTACAGAAAGTGCTTGGACTGGACTCAATGGAAGGAAGCAATCCAAGCAGAAATAGCCTCGCTCATGAAAAAAGGGGTATTCACGAAAGTGATACCAACACTTCCTAAAATGTTCCCTGTTAGATTCAAATGGGTTTTCCTCCGCAAACGGAACAAAAACAATGAGGTGGTGAGATATAAAGCAAATATTGTAGCACAAGGGTTCAGGCAGAGACTCGGCATTGATTTCAATGAAACATATTCTCCAATAATGATGGAATCACTTTCCGATATCTAATATATTTAGAAGTACAAAATCATCTATCTGTGCAGTTGATGGATGTAGTGACAGCATATCTTTATGGGTCACTAGATTCGAACATATACATAAAGGTTCCCGATGGAATCCAAATTCTGAATCCAAACGCAAATCGCAATATGTATTATGTAAAGCTTAACAAGTCATTATATGGCTTAAAGCAGTCGAAAAGAATGTGGTACAACAGACCAAGTGAGTTCTTTTTTAAAAAATGGTATTCCAACAATGATGATTGTCCATGTGTATTCATCAAGAAGTCCTCAATAGGGTTTTGTATAATCTTAGTGTATGTCGATAATCTAAATATCATTGGCAACACACAAGATATAGATAAGGCACGCAATCATCTCATGACGGAGTTCGAAATGAAATATTTAGGTAAAACCAAATTTTGCTTAGGTATTCAACTTGAGCACCTTCCAAAAGGTATACTTGTACATCAAACCGTCTATATCCAGAAAATATTAGAGAAATTCGGTATGGACAAGTCATATCCATCGAAAACCCCAATGGTTGTTTGATCTCTTAACAGGGAGAAAGATCCTTTTAGACCTCGAGATAAAGGTGAAGAGATGCTAGGACCTGAGGTTCCATATCTCAGTGTTATTGGAGCGCTAATATACCTTGCAAATTGTACCCAGCCGGATATTGCATTTGTGGTCAATCTACTTGCTAGACATGACGTAGCTCCAACTAAACGCCATTCGGCAGGAGTAAAGAATATCCTTCGATATCTCCAAGGCATCCAAGATCTCGGTTTGTTTTTCTATAAAACAAATATATGGATCTCATAGGATATACTGATGCTGGCTATTTATCAAAACCCCACAATGCCAGATCGCAAACCACCTTTGTATTCTTATATGGTGGAACAATCATCTCATGGAAGTCTTCTAAACATATTCTAGTGGCTACATCCACTAATCATTCTGAGATAATTGCCTTATATGAAGCATCATGTGAATGTGTATGGCTTCACAGAGTGATTAACCACATACAACAATCATGTGGTATTGGTTCTATTGAATCACCTACCATTATTATGAAGATAATGATGCTTGCATTGTCTAAATGCAGATAGGTTACACAAAGAGCAATATCACCAAGTATATTGCCCCAAAACTATTTTCCCACATCAATTACAAGAAAATGAGGGAAATTAGTATCTTGCAAACTAAATCTTGCGATAATCTCGTAGACTTGTTTACTAAGTCCTTACCAACTTCCACATTCTAGAAATGTATTCAACAAATTGGTATGTGACGACTCCATGATTTGCAAGAGTTAGGGGGAGTCATCTCCGAGACTAAACCTGTCCAAACAAATATTGTACTCTTTTTCCCTCTTATAGTAGAGGTTTTTAATAAGGCAATATAACAATGTTAATAAGTACATGTCATATATCTATTTTCCCCACAATGGTTTTTAGGAGATATCAATGATATATAATTAACTTCTCATATTTTTATATAAGGTTTTAGGGGAAGTTATACTAAATTATGATTCAATGGTTATAATCAACATTTAGAAATTCTCCCATGAGTTTTTCCTTCTATAAAGTTTTCTCAAAGAGAATTCACATATACTCCCTCCGTCTTAAAAAAAGTCAATTCATAGCTATGAATCTGGACATAGTCTGGAATTGTTTTTTGAATTGTTTTTTTTGGACGAAGGGAGTATGTCATATTATTTTCTCCTTACATTTCCTACTGGGGTTTAAGGAGTTTTAATAGCATATCTATAGAATGGTTTCTCTTCAAATTTTCTCACATAGTTTTTCGAGAAGTTTTTCCAAGTAATAAATCAAGGATGATTACCAGAAGGCAATTGATCAAGGAGGAGTGTTACGACACAATAAACATGTGATCAATTACATGTAACTGCTTCTAAGCAGTTTAGAGAAGTTCCTAAAAACTAGGAACAGACATCTATCCGGAGGGGGTTTGTCCCTCCCGATCGACGCCAATGATGCCCCTAATCGGTGTATAAATACTCCTATATAACATCCAAACAGATAAGAGAAACACAGAGATTCATCTATATTTTCAATCTACACAGTGAGGAAGGGGACCGTCTGAGCCAACATGCCTGGGAGCCAAGCTTGCCGTGGTTCCTCTGTCCTATTAATTAGTGCTGCACTGGCAGCACTTCTGCGCCACCAAGCGGAGCGCGTCGTCTTATCTCTAGGTAATCCACTTGACAATCATTTAGGACGGAGCTACACAAGAGATGTTTGCACCTTGTCTCCAGTAAGTATATGTTTGGTTGCCTGCACGAGGCCTGACTCGCACCCAGCCATCCAGGCAACAGTTTGTTTGGTTGACTACATGCCCATTCCAGTCAGGCTCCGCTCACACAAAAAGCATCACGTAACTAGACCCGAGAGAAACACGGAATCTAACCTTCACTCCTTAGCCTGGCCGCGTGGATGCAAGTGTGGGTGTAGGAGGTGTGCATTCACTCACCTTTTTCTCCCATTGTCTCACAGAGTCCACTTTTCTCCTGAATCGACTCACAGGTCATCGTCGAGCTGCTCTTCTCCTCTTCTCGGTCGGATCTCGTGGCCACAAGTTCACAGGCGCCAGAGCTAGCAGCCTTGAGCACATGGCTAGGCTGACGCAGTGGTGGCGAACAGCAAGGCAAAGCCATTGCGAGAACAATCTCCTAGAGCTTGTTCACTTCATTGCAAAGCCTCTGGGAGAACAATCTCCATTCTAGCGCACGAGCTAGACATTCCAAGCTTTCCTACCTGCTCTCCCTCTCCGGCGGAGAAGCCATGGAAGTATGTGATGGTTTTGTTTGGGAATTTGGCAACATAATGCAGAGTATAGTTGTCCAAGTGGACGGTGTCCTGTCGGACCAGCCCAGGCATGGTTATGGTATAGTAACCATGCCCAGACCGGCACGGCACGGTTGGCCATGGGCTGTGTCAGCATGGCTTGTTCGCTCATGCCGTACCTGGGCCGAGGGGGGGCACGGCCGACCTGCTACAGGTACGGGGGCGGGGGGGGGGTGGGGGGGGGTGGGAGGGGCAATGGTCGGCTTTCGTTGGAGGGCCAAAAAAAATACCAAAAAATCCCCAAAAATGTGAAATTTTTTCCTATAAATAGGGCAGCCAGTAGTAACATCCTGGCTCATACAAACCTCACAATCTCTCATCTTGTGCTCTCTTGTGCTCTGCTCTAAATTTTTGATTTAGACAAATTTTGTCTAAAAATCAAAAAATTTTCACATCCCTATAGCTAATAGCTCTAACCTCCAGTGCTCCTGCAAGATAAAAAAAATTCTAAATTTTATTCTTTCTTCGTACTATTTATTCGATACTAATTTTCTTTATTTATATGTCAGGATGGATCCGAACTACCCATCGTTCCAACTGAGCGACTTCGACCCGAGTTATATGCCGATGTCATACCCAAACGTCGAGGGAGACGACTTCGGGTCGGCTCCTAAACTGCAAGGACAGCCGGAGGAAGTACATATGGCTTCGAAAGGATCTAGAACTACGAGCGGGAGCGTATCGACGGCAACCGGCTCAAAGAGATCAAGAACTTCCTCCGCCTGGCAATATTTTGATGAGATCAAGGAGAGCGACGTGGATGGAAGGGATGTAACTTACGTGAAATGTAGAATTTGTAAGACTAAACTCTTTGGAAAATCTTCTAGTGGAACAAGGCATTTGAGACGACATGCTGAGGCGTGTGCGAAGAAGCAAGGTTACCAGCTACGATAGCAGCAACTGTTACTAAATCATAACGGTATGATACGTTCATGAGAGTATGATCTTCAGGTAGCACAAGATTCCCTTACCTGTTTAATAGCTAGGCAGCATCTACCCTTAAACTTTGATGAGTCTCCTGCATTTGAGACTTACATTAAAATTGCTCATAATCCTAGGTTTTAAGCTGTTAGTAGATAGACCACAACCCGGGACTTGGTGAATGTTTATAACCAAGGCCGAGACAGTGTTAAACAATTGTTTGTCACATTCACCTTTTCTGTTAGTATCACCTCTGATATTTGGAGCAGTAGGACTAAGGAGGACTATATTAGTGTAGTTGCTCATTATGTTGATGATGACTGGAAATTACAAAAAAGAGTAATACTTTTCAAATTAATTGATGTTTCACATACTGCTGAAAATATTGCTAAACGAATTTCTAGAGTTTGTGAGGAATTTGGACTCACAAATAAAATATTTGCAGTAACTCTAGATAATGCAGCTGCAAATTCCAGAGCAATGGAAATTCTATAGCCTTTATTCAATATTTATGCTGAATCATTTCTTTTACATCAACGTTGTACATGCCATGTTATCAATCTTATAGTTAAATCTGGTTTTAAGAGAGTAAGTGCATATCTTGATTCCATCTGTGAAGCCATAACATGGCTCAATGGTTCTAATCCTCGACTTGCGACCTTCAAGCGATTCTGCATCGCTTCGGACAAGCGTCCATGTAAGTTCCAAACGGATGCGGACCATCGATGGAACTTGACTTATTTGATGTTGAGATATGTTTTGTCTTATAAAGATACACTAACTGTTTTTTACTGTCCAAGAATGTTTTTACCAGTGACGGACAACCGCTACTGACAGAACAGTCTTGGCATGTTGTGGAAAGGTTTTATTATTTCCTTGAAATATTTTATGATGTGGCATCTACTATCCAACTGCTAATTTAATTCTGCATAAGATTTTTGAGATTGTCACTTTATTACGAGAATATGAAGATGGCCAACTACTAGGACTTGCAGTATTTCACACGAAGCAGAAATATCTTAAATACTAGAGGGATATTCCATAGTTGTATGCTTTTGCATTTATTCTTGATTCTAGGGGTAAAATTCGAGGATTTCTTAATATTTTGAATCTTATTAGGGATGCAATGAATATTAATTACACTAGCTACTATTCTAATGCTAATACTAAATTATATGAAATGTTTTGAAAGTATGAAACTAAATTTCAGGGAGTTTGCGTGCAAAGAGCCCCACCCATCCCTGTACAAAGTAAGAAGAAATTGCAGTGGGGCCGAATTTGGGGTGGTTCCTCTTCTTCTTCTAGCACCGGTGGTGAAAGTTTGACCACTGCAAGTCCTGCACACGCTTCGTATGACGCCCTTGAGCTGTCCTCCTACTTGGATAGCGACTCCATCAACCGGGAAGATCTCAATGTTCTAGGGTGGTGGAACGATCACAAGACCTAATATCCCGTGCTCTCAAAACTAGCACGGGATGTGTTCATGGTGCTTGTGTTTACGGTATCCTCTGAATCCGTCTCCAGTCTTTGTGGAAGAATTATTGAGGAGAGGAGAAGAAATCTCCACAGCGAGGTGGTAGAAATGCTACTTGCGGTCAAAGACTGGGAGCTAGCCAAGAAACGTGCCCAACACACCACGGAGAACCAAGATTTGGTTGCTCAGTTCAAAAATCTTTATCTAGAAAATGAGAAACTAGAGTAGTGAATTTTTATTTTTGAGTGTTGGCCTTCAGTTGTACTTTTTTTCTTTGTTATGGTTTTCTCAAAAATGAGTTTTTACATAACAGAGTTTTTAATGAGACAACTATGTAATATCAAATTTAATAAAAGTCATTGCTCGTTTATCCCCTATATTTATGCAGAAATTAATTTACATAATTTTGCTCATTTTGGTTGTTTAAGAAATATGAAAATTTCCTTTGCCGATATGATCAAAAAATATCCGCATATTTTTTTACTTAGTTCAAAATTTTTTTTGCCTTTTTTCCATATTTTTTAGGAGTCCTCTAATTTTTACAAAATTTTTAAGTCACTTTTCTTTTTTTCAATTTTTCTTTTTTTAAATTACGGGGGGTCGGGCGCGTCTCAGGCTAGCGGGGCCCACTGCCCATTGCTCCGTGTCACAGGCCAGTGGGGCCCACCTCTCGGTGCCGGCGCCGCGCCCGTTCAAATTTGAATGGCGTGGGCAGGAGCGGGGAGACAGCCGTTGTGGGCCGCGCGGCCTCGAGGGACAGCCGGACCGGGCCGCCCCTGGCCCACGTGCTGCCGACAGGCCCGTGCCGGCACGGCACGGCCCACGGCTTCGGCGTGCCGTGCCTGGGCCGAGGGTGCGACACACGGGCCAACACGATACGGCCTGCTACAGCAACCGTGTCTAAACGGGCCGTGCCGTAGCGGACCATGCTAGACCGGGCCTTGGGCCATGCCGACTTGGGCGACCCATTTGGACATATGTAATGTAGAGGAAGAGAGGAGATAGATTAAAATTAAATATTATTGCTATGAAAGGTGCTATGGGAGTACTTATTGTACATGTTCACTTTTAGTTTGGTTTTAAATGACATGAAAATAATTGGAGCCAGTAGGGGACAATATTATTAGACTTACTCTAGATATACTTTGTCACTTAGCGTTTTCTCGTTGGATTAGAACAACTCCAACAGCATGGCTATTTGGCTCTCCAAGTTAAAATTTGGCCACCACAAGCAAAAAACGAGCTCCAACAGACTCTCTATTCAGTTGGCCAAGCCATCCGGCTGGCCAAACTCTACTCCACACTAGTCAAACTTGGGCAAGCAACTCTAGCTTGCCAAATGGTGGGGCCTACCCCAATCTCTCCTCCCATCCCTCTCTCTTCTGTCGGCACCTCTTTCCTGCGTCGGCCTCGCCTCGCCTGCCGCAATGGCGTAGCCTCGCCTGTGCCTCCATGCCTCGCTGGCCGCACCTGCCTCTCCCGTAGATGCTTGCATCGTCGCTTCCGCCCCCGTCGCCTGCTACCACCGGCGCCGCCTTAACCCCCAGCATCCACCGCGCTACCACTCACAACAGCCACGGTCATCACCGTCTTCTGCGTCTGCCGCCTTGGCCCCCACCTTGCTCACGGCCACGGCCATGGCCATGCGCACCCCAACCTCCACCGCCTCCACTCCATCCCCACCAACATCCAGATCCGTTGTCCTGAGCTGCCGGAGCTCTCCTACCCAGCAGCCCAAGCCGTGGACAGCTTCCAGGAGCGCGCCAAGGACATCCTCGTGGTCATCGTCGTGATCCTCTTCGGCGTCGGCTATGACGCGCTCACCGCCGCCTCCATGTACCTCGTGTGGTCCATCCTCGCCGGCGCCGCCCCTGTCATCGGCGCTTGTCGCCTACCGCGCCTACCACCGGTGCCTGCATTGGCGCCCGCCCCCATCGCCGGCTCTAGCACTAGCAGACTAGAGAGAGATGGTGGGGGAGTGAAAAAAGAAGTAAATAGAGACTGATATGTAAGACCCACGGTTAGATTGAAAAGTGTAATGGAGAGGCTGTTAGAATAAAATACAAATTTAACTCTCTAAACTTTTTAGCTGGCTATCAAAATGGGTATTTAGATAGACAAAAATAACCACTCTGTTAGAGATGCTCTTAGTACGTATAGGTGCTACCATCCTATCCTGGTATAGTACCCTGTTCAGCCTTCAACTCAATGCACGTGCATGTGCATGGGAGCTGCGTGCAGCTGAATCAGCCCACACGATGCACGGCTACACGCACTACCATCAGCTGATGGGCCAACGTGGCTAGCCGAAGAGCGCTGCTCGCATAGGAGGGTGTGTTTGGCCAGAGAGATATGTGCGTACGTACGTGAGAGATCCAGAAGGAAGGCGCACAATAGGCGCACGCTAGAGAGAAGGCACATAGAGGCGTCTGTTTCCCAATACCATAGAGACACGTGTCAGCAGAATTAAAAGTTGGGGGGGGGGGGTGGCCCTTAAATCAACCAATCAGCTGGCGGGGAGAACCGCCAGCTTTAGAAATATGCTTTGAATATATATATATATATATATATATATTCAAAGCATAATTGTACTTAAATCTGACAAGCATTTGGTTAAAAGAATTCCAAATTATCGTTCTAACAAAGTCTGATTAATGTGCAACATTGTAGAGGCATTCTCACCATAAAAGAAAGTTGATAGAATTTAACATTGTGCTGCCAACCAAATAAAATCTCTTGCATGTCACACTTTTACAAATCACTTCATATAGCCATTCAAACAATGGCACATTATGGCTGTGTTTGAGATAGTTTTTTTTTTCTTTAGATTATTAATGCGGATTGTTTTTTTATTAACATACTAAATTAGTATTAAAATATAAATATTTTAAATTAACATTTACAAATAGTTTAGAATAAGTGGTCTAATCAATATAGTAGAAGAAAGTTTTTTGAGAAATCATATTTTTAAAGATGTGGAGCAAACAATCCATTTAACTATGAAGAAAAAACTAAAAAGAATACATCCAAACATCCTAGATCAACTGATCTAGCTAACCAAACAAACCCTCTTGCACTCACTCATCCTAACCAAGATCAGTCTGAATGACTCGTACGGCCCAGAGTAGAGTGGTGAAAAAACCAAACATGCACTAAATTTTCTTTTCTTCCCCCTTTCAATGTGTGCGCGGTGAGACCCAGTCACCGCAGGTGAACGAATGCGTCCAAATACTAGTATGGGAGTAATGTAGCAAGATTCCATTAAAAAAGGAAAGAAAAACAATGACGAGACTCTACTTGAATGCTTTATTTTGGCACGGACCGTATGAAATTATGACTAAATAATGTCTTGTTTGAAAGAGGTGTCATCAATATATTTTTTTTTCATTTATTTTTTTATAATAAAAGCTTTATTGAACTCAGTTAATTACATCAAGGTGATACAATTGTCTTGATAACACTTCCGGCTTCTGCATAGCGAGGATGCACACAGCCAAATACCCACCACACTTAGAGAGTTAAAAAGTAACATATTACAGGAAGTATCAAGGACCATGTCCCTAGGTAAAACACTCCCTGACCACCTTCTCCAAATGTTGACAAGTCGCAACTGCTAGGTCCCGCAAACCAAGTTTCTGAATAATAACCCATGTACGGAGCCAATGGATAAGTGAGAAAATAATCTGCAAAGGAGAGGATATCACTTTTTTTTATCAAAAACCATATCATTCCTGCATAACCCAAGTGACCAGTAGGTAATAGCCACTCCTAACAGGATATGTGCTTTCATATTGTGATGAATTATCTCTAACCAGCCCTCAAACATATGCGCTACACTACGCGGTGGAGGAAGTCCTGACGCTACTTGGATGATGGACCAAACAGAATGAGAGAAGTAGCACTCATAGAAAAGATGTCTAATTGTCTCCTTTTTGTGACAAAAACAATAATTCTTAGTGTCTTGCCAGTTTCTTTTGACTAAGTTATCTTTTGTCAATATCACTCCACGGCGCAAATAACAAAGGAAAATCTTGATTTTCAAAGGCACTTTTAGTTTCCAAAGGCGCTTATTCAAATTAGGCATATCAATATGTACTAGAGCAAGATAGTGAGATTTCACAGAGAATACCCCATTTGGGGTCAAGTTCCAACAAAATTATCTCGCCCATGACTTAATTGTATATTAGCGATGCGTGGCAATAAATTATTCCATGCCACTAATTTTGATTCTACTATGTCTCTTCTCCATGAAAATGTTGGAGGATTGGTTTGGAAAACTTCTAAGATAGTAACTTGCATGTGCCTAACAATATTTTAAGGATACTGATCCCTTAAGGTTGCATTATCTAATCATTTGTCTTCCTAGAACCTAATTTGTGAACCGTCTTTAATTATGAAGGATCCAAAACAGAGGAAATCTCGTTTTGGCTTCATAAGACTTGCCCAAAATTGAGAATCTCTAGCCTTCCATTGAGCCTGTGCAAGGGGCTTGTCACCTAAATACTTATTACGTATCAATTGTTGCCAGACACCATCTGTGGTGAGAAACTTAAAAAGCCACTTACTCAGTAAAGCTATATTCTTAATATCTAGGTCATGAATTCCTAAACCCCCTTACTCTTTGGGCACATTATGTTCCATTTGGCAAGACGATACCTTTTCTTTTGACCATCACTCTGCCAGTAAAACCTAGAGTGAAAGTAATCAAGTTTTGTGAGTATCCACCTAGGTATGGCGAAGAAAGATAACATGTACATCGGGAGGCTACTGAGCACTGAATTAATCAATGTTATTCATCTTTCGGTGGACAAGAGCTTTCCTTTCCAACTATTGAGCCGTTTTTCAAAGCATTTCACCACCTCATTCCAATCTACATTTCTTAGTTTCCTATAATGTATAGGAATACCTAAATACCGAAAAGGAAAATGACCTGTGGAACAGCCAAAAAGCTCAGTATATTGTTCCTTAAAAGATTTGGCTTCACCAAAGCAAAATAGTTCACTTTTATGGAATTAATCTTGAGACCCGATAGTTGCTCAAAAGCGTAAAGCAAAAGCTTCAAATTACAAGCTTTCTCCAAGTCATGTTCCATAAATAGAACTATATCATCGGCATATTGCAAGATAGAGAGACCACCATCAAGAAGATGCAGTACTACTCCTGCCACTAGCCCATCTGCTTTGGCTCTATTTATAAGAACAACCAACATGTCAGCTATGATATTGAATAAAATAGGTGAGAAAGGGTCACCTTGTCGTACTCCTTTCTTTGTCTGAAAGAAGTGACCAACTTCATCATTAACCTTTACTGCCACACTCCCTCCTGAAATGAAGAACTCCACCCAAGAGATCCACTTGGGCGAGAAACCTTTCATACGTAAAGTTTGCAGTAAGAATGGGCATTTGACTTTGTCATAGGCTTTTTCGAAATCAACTTTGAAAATCACCCCATTTAACTTCTTGCGGTGTAATTCATGTACTGTTTCATGCAAGATGATGACTCCCTCAAGGATATTCCGTCCTCGCATGAAAGCTGTTTGTGCTGCACTCACCACATGGTCCGCCACAGAATTAATTCTATTTGTTGCGACCTTGGTGAAGATTTTGAAGCTGACATTCAACAGACATATTGGTCTATATTGTTGTATTCGATTTGCTTCTTGAACTTTCGGAAGGAGCGTAATTCCCCCAAAGTTTAGACTAAACAGAGGTAGATCCCCCGCATGGAGTTCTCTTAATAGACCCATCAAATCATCCTTGATGAT
Source organism: Oryza meyeriana var. granulata (assembly GCA_003991445.1). Classification (NCBI taxonomy): domain Eukaryota; kingdom Viridiplantae; phylum Streptophyta; class Magnoliopsida; order Poales; family Poaceae; genus Oryza; species Oryza meyeriana. The sequence goes on along the minus strand of RYFJ01001308.1, from coordinate 291,111 downwards.
ATCCCAAAATTTTTGATAAAACTCCGCAGGAAATCCATCTGGACCAGGGGCCTTATTGTGTTCCATTCCAAACACAGCAACCCGAACCTCCTCCTATGAAAAAGGTGCCGTATGGAATTCATTTTCAGCTTCCGTTACCTGGGATATATCCAAAATTCTATATTCATCTAGTGTAAGGGTAGTATCCTCCGGTGGACCAAAAAGTTTTTTTTTTGTAAAAGTATGTAATATAGGACTTTAGCTCTACATTACCCTCTATTTTTCCTTCATCTTGTTCTAGGAAAAAGATCCGTTTTTTCCTATGGTTGCCATTGGACACCAAGTGATAATACTTGGTATTATTATCACCTAGAAGGACATCATTCACTTTCGCTCTTTGGTACCATCTGATTTCTTCTTCCCAAAGAAGTTTTGCCAATTGGTCTCTAGAATGAGCAAGGAGATTTCTCTCCAACTCAATTAGGTTGCGCACCTCTGCTAGAATGTCCAACTCATCAATGGTGTTTTGAAGGTTAGTCTTCCCTTGCTTATATGACCCACTGGTATGAGCTGCCCAACCTCGTAGGTGTCTTCTTAATACACTCATTTTATTATTCCATCTTTGAACAGAGTTATAGCCCCTCACCGGCTTGTTCCAGATTTTCACTACACGGTCATGGAAATCAGGATGCAAGAACCATCCAGTTCAAGTTTGAACTGTTTTCAGTTCCCTATATAAGTCATCGATCCTGTTTCAAGTAGTAACGGCGTATGATTTGAGACACCTCTGTCTAGAGCATGAACAGAGACTAGCGGTGTCGGCGAAACGGGACTGGGGGTTCCCATAGTCGCGGGGACGCGTGGATCCTCTGCCACGTCAGCTCCCCGGGGGCTATATTCTGCACCGGCAACAGGCGGCTACGGCTTTTCTCTAGTCAAGTGGCGCGGGGCCCCGAGGACATCCCCAGTCCCCGGCGACGCCCCCGGTACCCGGGGCCTCGGCTCCGGTTCTGGGAAGCCGCTTCCCGTGCCCGGGACCCGGCGCCCGGTCCCGGGTGCCGCCTCCCGAGCCCGGGCCTCGCCTCTCTAGTGCATCGGCTCTCCAACCGCTGACGATGCGACGGGGTGTGACACGCCTGGCTTCCGTGCGCCTGCCTGCTGCGCTGACGGAGACCTTTTTGACTACGGTGGCTTCTTTCACTGTGAAATCGCTGTACAGTCAGAGCCTTTTGACTTGAGGCGTGCGCCGTCACGTCTCCCCGCTCCGTCGACCAGACGACCAGACGCCCCATCACATCCTCACCGCTCTACCGCCCGCTGCATACCTGCTCCGGCGTGGGCACAGCAGGCGGGGAGGTGAGCGACCAGACGCTCCACCGACTCCGGCACAGGCTTTGCAGACGGACGGGGGCGACGGGACATTCTTCCAACTCCGGCATGAGCATCGCAGGCGGAGGGGAGGACCGGAGAACTCTCCAGAATCTCCCTCTCTCTCTCCCTCTGCGCATATGCAAGCTCGGCACTGTGGACTCCCCTGAGCTCTATAAAGGAGGATCCATGCCGTAGATGAACGTAGGCAGCTCAAGCTCCGGCCTTAGACTACAGAGATCTCCTCTCCTTCCTCGAGTCCGGTCGCTGGTAAAACAACCGACGCCACCTCCGGATTCCCGGTGAGCTTCCGAGCTCCCGGGGCCCTCCTTGTAAACCACAATACCACATTCATCTCTCTCTCTCTGATAGTCCAAAACACAGGAGTAGGGTATTACACTCCGGCGGCCCGAACCTGTATAAATCCTCGCGTCTCCCTCGTGTGTGCTGTTCATCGTCTTCCCCGCGGGATCTCCTCGGTTCGGACGGTCCGGACCCGGTTCGGACGGTCCGGACCCTTCAGCCTCCTATCTCTCTTTCTCTCGCGATTGCCTCGGTTCGGACGGTCCGGTCCCGAATCGGACGGTCCGAACCCCACTGTTTCTCAGCCCGGGCCCTTCTTCTAGCGCCGATCCATCGTACTGTTGATCCGACTGACGCCGGCTTCGCCTGAGAACTACTCCCCTGGCCGAATCTCAAAGAGGGGTCTCCGGACTTCCCGCAGTCGAGGTTTCATCCTCCGACAAGCGGATACTTGGACTCCTATTCCGTTGTCATTAGAACTCTATCTAAGTTCTCATAAGTCGTGCTTGGAAGGGAATTTGCCCAAGTAAACTGTCTTCCCATCAAAGCAATTTCTCTAAGGTCAAACCTGTCAATTACATCATAAAGAGAAAAGACCACCGGTCATTGAATCTGTTATTGCTTTTTTTCCATGCTGTTTCTCAGGATATTAAAATCACCTCCTATCAAAGTTAGGAACGGGTTTTGTTGACAAGCTCGTACTAACTCGGCCAGAAAGCTAGCTTTGAAGTCATCTTGAGCCGGTCCATAAACCGCCATAAGGATCCATTTAAATTTGTCCTCCTTATTGTTTAGATGGAATTTCACATAGAATTCCCCTTCAACAATTAAAGACAAACCTAAAATAGTAGCATTTATCCCGAGAATTATTCCTCCGGACCTACCACGTGGAGAAAGACAATGCCAAACGAAATCTGCTCCTCCTGAGAGGCGGTTTAGATTCGTTTTTGACATATCACTCTTCCTTGTTTCCAAGAGTGCAACAAAATCTAAATTATGTTCCCTTATACAATCAGATATATATCGATATTTAGCCAAGTCTGAAAGACCTCTGCTATTGCAAAATATACCTTTCATTGGGACACATCATTTGGGGATTTATGGATCTTTCGACCTTTTTTCTTATTACTTGATTTAGATTTCCTTGCAGAAGCCGTCAAGTCGCAAATTTTGCTACTCAGATCCGCATCATCTAAATCAACCTCAGTCACTGTTAATGCCAAAATTTGGCATGGCTCATATCAGATTCGGTAAAGAAAGAAGCTATATCAACCGGAGGAAATTAATCCAGAAGAAGCCGGATTTGAGAAGGAATCGTGAAGACCACGTTATGGCAGTTATTTATCTTATCTGTTAGATAGTTTTATCTTTTAGGAAACCTGATCTCTTGTCTGATCGGGTCTGTTAGTTTTCCTTTTCTAGATAGGAAAGTTCTGTTTCGTGTCCGATCAGGACTGTGTCAACTCGGGGTATATATACGTATGCCCGGGTAGCTTGTAAATCATCCACACAGATCAATCAAATTCGGCGCATCGCCACCCTTATCAACGGGTTCTTGCTTCTCGAGTCGGTCTGCATTGGTTAGGTCCGAACTCCTGCGAGAGGGTAAGTCTCGTTACCCCGACTACCAACCAGCTAGGACTTCCTCGGTTAGGTCCGATATTCTAGTCGGTCTATGGTAGTCGGCTTACCACGATATATCTGCTCTGTCTACGGCTGCATCGGTTCGGTTCAACCTCTTAGGCCGATCAGGTATATCACATCACGCGTGCATAGTTTTCATCGGTTTACTGGGGATAGTTTATCGTCAGTTTGTGCTGCATCGGTTGGGTCCGACCTACTAAACTAAGCGATAAGCCGTTCCTGCTAAGCCGATGGTCTCTGTGCAAGCGTCTTATCGAAATGTATAGCCGGTAAGTTATCAGATACATCACGATTGCATTAGATCTATCGGCTCATTGAGGTTCTTTTATCATTGTTAATCTGTGCTGCATCAGTTAAGTTTAAACTACTAGATTGATAGTGATAGATCTACTCTTGCTGAGTCGATAGGTTTTATGCGATGTTCTATCGGAGTGCTTAGCCGATAGGTTATCTGTTATCACAGCCGATTGCTTCTTTGTGTTACACTATCATCAGCTTCCCGACTGATACACGTGTTCTATCAGTAATCGGCTAACTTATATTGCAATTCTTTTATGTACTATATAAAGCCGACTGCACTATATTCATTATTTTGCCTATCTACTATATCATCAGCCTCTAGCCGATGTCCAAGTGTTTATTTATCAGTCGGCTGGTTTTTTTTTGTCTGTTTATATTGTCATCGGTTTCTTAGCCGATGCGCAAGTACTGTTGACAGTCAGGCACGTGTACCCGGACACGAGGACCAATAAGGACCCGGACGTGAGCACGCCGAGGACAAAGGCCCGGGTACAGGCGTAGCCGATGTGCGAGCACTGTTGGCGCCATCGGCTGAAGGAAGACTCTATCGGCTTATCGGCCGATCGCTGCTGGTATCCGGGTGCGAGTGCAAGTGAGAACCAGAGCACGGGCACGGACACAAGCGAGGGCCCGGGCAAGTCGGGCAGTCAGCTCAGGGGAATTCGGTACAGGAGCTATCGGCGATCGGTTGGAAGGAGTCTACATCAGTCTGTCAGCCGATTGGGTTGTTGGCTAATATTTTCTATCTCCTTGTCAATTGCTGGGTCAAATTGACTGGCACGCCTACGAACCTCAACAATTTAGGACCTGCACTGGAGCTAAGCAGATCTCCCAGGCCTTCGCGTGTCTCTAGGCGCCGAACCAGATCGTCAACAAGCGTTTTTGGCACACCCGGCGGTTTTTGGCGTCAACAGTCACCTCCTTTACTAAGTGAGCGAGTAGGGAACCATCAATTTCAGTGTCCTCGTCATCACTTGTATCAAAAGGATTGCACTGTGAAGGCACATCTTTTTTGACAGACGATGATAATCTTTTACTCTAGGTTTCACCTTTAGTCTATCTACCTCCACACGTTTAAGCATTTAACAGATAAATCAATATCATATGAGCTAGAACCCAAACATATGCCAAAATTACTCAAATCTGAAGTAATCCTCTCGTTATGTAAGGAGTTGATTGAGATAGTAGCGTTACCTTGCGAAAGAAGAGGCGAAGTCGAGGCACACTGCAACGGCATGTGCTCAGCCACCAAAGACCCCTTCGCAAGGCCATCTAAGTTGCGTGCAGCTGTAAGTCTCATAGCCTTGCTTAACGAATCCTTGTCGCCCACCGCTATGCCATTCTGGTGATTTTCAACACTCTTACGGTTGCTGCGACGAAGAACATTGGACCATTACCTGATGTCTTTTGCACCACATGGGCCCCACAAACCTTGCCCATGCTTCTAGCTGCCGAAGGAGATAGTTGCATCGTCTTTGCTGAATGAGACATCTGCACCATATTTGCTAGAACAGCCCCAAAGACTGTCTCCTGTGAGGCCGCTGGCTGCTCCTGCATGCTAACCACTAACGTAGCCCCTAGTGGGCTGTCACTACCTGTATTCTCATGTGACATGACGATGGATTCATGATCCTGTGTTGCCTTCAAAGCACTACTACCTGGATTGCCCACTAATGTTTCGTCCACTCGAAACGGTTTGCTTTGAAGGTGTTCTCCATTGACTAGAGATGGTGTAAAGACTGCCAAGTACATCCCCCACCATCCATTACCAAAGGACGTAGTGTCGGTGGCGGCCGGCACGTACCAAAGGGAGTGAGAGCTAGTTGCATCGAACTTGGCTCCGATGTGTTTCCCTTTTGCGGAGAAGACGTATCAATGTTCTTTTGCCTCTTAGGTGCCTGACCATTTGCATCATCTCCTTTTGGCTTATCCTTTTCTTTAGCTATATCATCATCATGGTCCATAAGATCATCAATCACAGGCATAGCTGGCTCGAAATTTTCGTCCTCAACAGTGAAGGAGATCTGGTAGCCAACACCTCCAAACAGAATATCAGTAGTCACAGGTAAATCTTCCTTGCTTAGCATGCCCACCTTTAAACGAATGATACCTTTTCGATGACAGGTGAGCATTTCAACCTCCTCTGTAGTGCCAATGACAGTCCCTAGTGCCCAGAAAGCAAGGTAATGTCTCCATGTGTGTGGCACTCCCGAGACATGTACCCATACACTGTCAAGGTTGTATACTAGAACAACATCCTCCATTGATTGCTATTCAGCTATAGTGATAGAAAAACCATAATTTTTGAGACGAAACTCCACATCATCCATATGTTTCAACTCATCAGTAGATGGAAAATTGACTAGAAACAAGTTCTCACCATGAGGTAATGCCTCCCAATTCCAATCAGATCGAACCAACCGTGCAAGCTCAGTTTGCACGGTCTTGGTTGATAATTTTCCACCATAAATAGACACTAACGTTGTAGGGATCAGCTTGGAGGTATCCAACTTGATGTCAAAATCAGGCATTTGTAAGAACCCCAACTTTGTCTCTCCGAAACCAAATAGAGTGGCATTTGGTTTTGGCAACTTGAAAATTGGGCACTTGGCCGATAGGTAAGCATCTTTTTTGTTACAAATGTGCAGTCTAGATTAGCTTTACAAGAGTCCATCAAATGTCCATTGCACTTACACCTGAAGCAGTGAGGCGGCCTTGCTTTTTTAGCCTTGGTCGACACCGCGTCTGCCACTGCAATCGGCTGAGCATCATTATCATGTACATCCACTACCTGAACGTTATTGGCTCCCTCTCTTGCTTGTGTGTTCTGCTGTGCTTCATGGGATGAGGGTGATGGGCGCAACACTTGATCAGCACTTGAACGTCCTTGGAATCCGGCTGCTCGCTTGTTAAAACGTTGTTGTCCACCTTGCTGCCAACGTGAAGGGTTCCTAGCCGGATCACCCTGCATTCCAGTAGAATGAGGACCAGGCCTGTTGCTACTCCTAGCAGCTGAGATGGCACCTGGGCGATTCGAACCTACTGCCTGTGTCCCAGTATGAGGAGGCCCAGAGTTGGTGTTGCTGAATCTATCGCCATATCGAGGGAAATTGGCCGGCCGATGTTGCAGTGGCCTGTGGTGCTCACGAGCAGCGTCTCGTGGTAGGGCATCTCACATCCGGTGATGATCACGAGGTGCCCAGCCACATCTCTCGCCAGCGTTGGAGCGCCGTGCGCCACCATGGCTGCGTAACTCAATTTCATAGGACGAGGAGATAGGATTGATGAGATTGACTTCGAAGGGATTTCTTTTTTCTTGTCAAACCAACTTTGCCGCAAGTCCTCTCTAGACCTTCCAAAAATTCTGCTGTGAGCTGGGCCCAACCTATTAGAAACGATGGATCTTTCCAAATTTTGAAAGGATCCTGTGACTGTCGTTCCTTCCCCGTCATTCACGTGGTCTTGTGGCAGCGGCGATGTTTGTGGGATCGTTGGAGGAAAGAAATCACCAGGGACAACCACCGATGCTTGTTGTGGACGAGGAAGAGGGCCTTTCCACGGCCGTACTACCCATCCACGCGGCAGAATCCATGTGTTGGCAATGTTGACCTTCTATCCTTGACCTTCGTCTAGCTGCCATTGTCTTTCTCGAGCAAGGAAGAAGAAGGTGCAGACTCCAGAAGAGAACTGACCTCTCTCGTTGCAACATCGAACGTTGCGGATCGTAAACCCTTGAATCATGGCCAAAGTGTTCTCCTCCTCCTATAGCGCGTTCTTTCCCTTGTCCTTCTCCAGCACAGCTGTGGCTTGCATGCAAGGAGAAAGAGATGATCTTGTTGCCTGGATCGTTGGTGACGTATCATGTACAGACAATTGTTGATCGTCCTCCTCCGCATCGTCTCCATCGAACTCTGCCTGCGAAAGACAATCAAAACGTGATCCACTTACCGCAGTTGCCCGACATGCTATACGAGGAGCTAGAGTGAGACAATGGTGCTGTAGATCACCGTCGCTCCAGCTCCCAGATCTTCTCTCGTAATTGCAATTAGTCATCTTTCTTCATTCAGAGCCTCCCTGAATAGACCTTCCCTTCCACAATCTTTCTTCATTCGGAGCCTCCTGTCACCGACTGCAGCTGTGACAAGACATGGCTGGCGATGTCGACGAAGAGCTCGCCCGAAGGCCATGGCGGCGTGGAGGTGTGACGCCGTTGAGTTTCACGTCGCCCCCATTGGTTTGGCTTCATTATAAGTATGCCATGTAATTAACCTTTTTCATTCATATTTTTTGGTTTTCTTTTTTTCCTTTGCTTCCTTTGTCTCTCTATTGTTTGAAAACGGAATTGTCCGTCCTCTCCTCCCCTCCCCCTCGCGCTTAGTGTGCCGTCTCCCTAGAAGAAAAACGGAAAATAATAGTGGTTGCTAATAAAATCGCTTTAGGATGATCCATATCTAGCCCATTTTCAGTGGTACCTAGTCTATTGCTAAGGATATGAGACCATTGTAATGCATGGACATATAATTACTAGTATTGACAAATATTGCAGTGTATCCATATTACTCCTCTTAGTAATTTGTTAGTACAAAGCCCATTTGTTTGATTTGGACCAACAAAGCCTTCCATGACAATTGCTTTGGAATAGCTTCTCTCAACTACAGCTTCCCCCAAAAGCTTCTTCAAATAATTCAGATTTTTACTCAGATTTTGAAAATCTGTAGTTGTAGAATCTAAAAAATATACTAAAAGCTAGAAGTTGGGAAATAGATTCTTACCATATGGCTTTTCACTAGCTGCTTATTAGAATGTTAAGCTCCTCTAGATAGAGATACAGTTTTGAAACCTTTCGAGGTTGTTTTCAAACATAGATTCATTTGTTTTCAAAATTAATTCTGGTTTATATTGATAGTATTAGACAAGTTCTAATAACATGAACACATTTTTTTAGGAAATAGCGGGACGCATGCTGTTTATTCACCGAAGAGCATAATATGGTTTACAAGCTTAACTACGAGTTGACTTCGAAAAAGAGACAATGGTATAGAAGACGACATTCGTTTGTCTAGAAATGTTGGTAACCATTTATGTAACAAAAACATAAAAGGGTTTGTTCAAATTGTTGTCACTTTTAACCCTACCAAAATATAATAATGCTAGTGTTGTGATGAATTTAGTTTAAAGCCTTACCGAGGTTAGTTTGATAGTGTTTTTAAGAGCGAAAGCTTCTAAAATAACCAAATTTTTGTAGGATAGCAATGGACTAAGGTTTATTTGGTTTATTGCCTGTCAAAATTTGGTAAGGTTGAAAATGATAATAAACTGGACAAAGTCTTATGAGAATATCGATAGTAAATTTGAATATATCTTCAACACCCATATATAGATGAGGTGTTTACATGATATAAGTAGTAGTTAGACAGACTATCAGCAATAGGGTATATCATGGCGTTCATCGCGTCGCTATATGCTCAAATGTGCATAGAAGCAACATGAGCTAGAGAAAAATACTAGCGACAGCGGCGACAGTTGCAGGCGAGAAAACCGAGAGGCATAGCGCCGAACCAACAGCCAGAACGCCGATGGCGGCCATCACCTCCGGTGGGATCTTGACGCCCTCGACGAGAGGGACGCTCTCCAGAAGACGAATCATGTCCGTCGCGCGCCTCGCCGCTGCGGCAGACGCCGGCTCCGAGCCCGAAGAAGCTCCCGTAGTTTCCTCCACGGAACGGGCGACGAGAGCGGAAGCCTTGGACAAGTTGATCCCGCCGTACGCGGCCCCGGCGGCGCGGCCGTCACAGAGCGACACCTCGTCAATGTAGCGCGCTGTCTGCACGGCCACCTCTCCGCCGCACGCCGTCCGCGCGAGCTCGACGCAGATGCGCTTGACGGTCACCGCGGCGTTCTTGAGGCACTCCCAGACCCTGGCTGCAGCGTTCTTTACGGCCTCGAAGGCCGTGGCGGCGGCCGACGCAGCGGCGCGAAACAGGCCACGAACGTGATCCATGACGTCGGTGCATACTCCGACGAGCTTGTTGTAGGACGTGACGAGGCAGTCGTCGACGATGCGGGGGGAGGACACGGGCACATCAGCATCGGCCGGCGCGCCACGGGCAGCTTTTCCATGGACGTCGGAAGGAGAGGGAGAACTCACCACAGCCGCCGCAAACGCCACCCCCAAGGCAAAAGCGAAGCCAAGCGAGGAGGTACCCAAGGCCAGTGGGCATGCAAAGACCAGCGTGCTTGCCGCGGCACCCATGGCCGGCCTGTTGTTGTGCACGTTCGGGATGGAGAAGACGGGGCAGGACATTGCGGATGTGACGCGCGGGTCATCTACATATACAGTAGTAGTGGTCGCTTGGCATACGGACGTGTGCATGGAGACGGAGAGTGCACGCGTCGCATCGCGCAACGCGGGGCAGTAACTGAAGAGTCATACCACCATGTAGCTTGGGTTTCCCGGCCTAGATCGGGTAGAGAAACCGGCATAGGATCGCTTCGCCTTCTCCCTCTTTCACCGGCTCGATCCGGGCCCGTCGCTGCACCGATTGGGCCTCGCGGTCCGATGTCCGACTGACCGGCCACCTACGGTCCAGTCCGGCTGTCATCTGCACTGGCTTTGGATTCCGGGATCCTTTGGTGTGTGTGGTTTTTTGTTTCTTTTGTTAATTTGTAGGTGATTTAGGACAGTTCTAACCAAAGACACTAGCCATGGCATGTGCGGGACACGAAATACCGATTAAGTGACACGCGGAGGGGTCTTGGTATCGCTGCACTAACCAAATACGACGATCAATTTTGGACGGAGGGAGTATGTGGTAGTGGTTATACAACCTGGCTGAAAATTCCTGTCGTTTGTGTTAGAATGGTGGTTTTGGACTGCTTTGCCCCTGTCTAGTTAAATGCCAAGGCTTCCAACGAGATAACGCTTCGTATCTTGCATGAAGCTTGAAAGCCTGCATGCGCGTGTACTAATTGATTGCCTAGAGTATTTGTGTCGTTGCTTGCATGCGTGAATTGCCTAGACGTTCGGACTAGCCGGACTGAACGACGACGCACAAGACAGCAAAGTCGCGCTCGCCATCGCCGATCTAGGCACCGGTGCCGGGACACTAACCTCGCTGAATTCGACTACAATGACCACTAGAGAAAGCTCACCGAAGTCAACGACAGCAATCTGATGACCAAGCAGTGGACGACGATGGGATCATGCAAAAAGCGCGCGGGTAAAAAAAAGAGACCAGCATTTGCTGCAAGTGCGAATCCAACCTGCATCTTCAAGACCAAGAGCTGTGCTGTAAGCCAACTAGTATTAGGCTTAGTACGAAGGTGAGCGAAAAAAAAGACGTTGATCACGTAAAACGAGGTGAATCATTAGTACATGATTAATTAAATATTAGTTATTATAAACTTAAAAATAGATTAATATGATTTTGTAAAATAACTTTCAGATAGACAATTTTTATAAAAAAAACGTACCATTTAGCATTTCAGGAAGTATACTCACAGAAAACGAGGAGTTTTCACCTCAACACCTAGATTCGATCGGGCCCTAATAAGGGTAGAATAGAAAATAGACACCCTAATTAATCACTCCTTGGTATGTAAGATTATATCTAAAACATTATGTATTTTGGAACTGGAGGGAGTACTAGTCTACACTCCTTTAAAAAAAATATTGGTGGTGGTAGTGAATTTGCTATCCCATCTATTTATATTTTGTAAATTACTCCTTGAATTTTTTAATATTAAAAAAATAAAATCTAAATGGATAGCCACATATAAAATCAAATTAAGGTGAATATTTTCTATAAAAAAGAATGTAACACACAGAAAATATTTATTTATTTATTTTTAGGCAATATTATAATATATTTTCTTTTATCTGTAGCAAAGTACGGGTATTTAGCTAGTAACACTATTACTACTACTTGTCATATTATAAGTAACCGGGGAACTTATCCTATAGACACAAGCTTTTTCGTGCACACAGACCATGCACACCAACTAACAAATATCACTGAAAATTCTAAAAAAATTTATCTGTGTACTTTCAACAGTACTATGCCTATATAAAAAGTCTTATCTTTAAATTCATTATACAATTTATACTCTTAAAACTATCAGTTTTTTTGTTACGGCTAAAATATAATAAATTTAAAGATAATACTTCATACATAGGTGCAATTCTATTGCAAGCACATGTATAAACTTTTTCATAATTTTTAGTGATATTTGTTAATTAGCATGCACGGTATGTGCATAGGATATATTCCTAAGTAACCGAATGTAACCGGTTCCAGATCATAAATTCTTTTTATCTTTAAGTTTCTTTTACTAAATTTTGTGCTCATAATAAAGAAAAACAGCAGGAGGCTCTGCTATTAACTGAAGTAGAGTGAAAACCCGCCTGGCAGCGGCTCATATCATTATTTTTCTCAGTGACGAAAAATTATACTGATATCAAAACTGACATTTATATAAAAATACCAAAACTTTTTAGAGAATTATGCATTTCCTCTTTTTTTCATATATAGTATGGGAACCAAAACATCTTGATACGGGTCGCCCGATCTTCTCACGTAGGGATCTGGATACTCACGTGGATTTGATGAATCGTAGTGATCCCCCATTGCCAATGCAAGAGTTAGCACTCTATAATTCACCCAATCTCACGTGCTGAACTTCACGACCACCGATGAAGTTCTATCGCGCTCCCAATTCCCAGCGGAAATGTTGAACAATCTTAATTTCAGCGAACTCTCAATTCCCTCAAGTTGGTTTGGCCAACAGAAAGAACAAGAGTATTCTATTATCAAAAGTGGTTCCCCTTTACAATGGGAGTCTACCCCTCAATATATAGTCTCAGCCTAAGGCTATTCCACACTAACTTTTCATGTGTACTATTTCATGCGCAACTATGTAGCACGGTGCTGTTTATGGGCCTACTGTTCATGCCTGTACTGTAGTGCAGAACTATCATGGGCTGGATACTGTCATGCAGTGGGCTGTGCTTCCTTGATGATGGCCACATATCTTGATCTCCATCATCGTGACTCTTCAAACCTGAGCACAAGTAAGACATTGTTTTTAGAATAGTATAAAATTCTCATTAAAATTAATGACATATTCATTAAGGAGCAGTTCACCTGAGATGTAGTTCTTGGCTCGCGCTCTTGTTATTGTCCTGTTATAAAGTCTCATTACTAGCTTTGACATTACTAGCGATGTCCTCATCATCCTCCCTTCTTGAAAAGGAGTCGACCTCGACTCTGTACAATCTTGTCCAAAAAGGTGATAATCAGCAACATTAAATGTAGAACTACCCCATATCATCACCGAAGCTCAATCTTATGCATTTGTCATTGATCTTGACGAGAATTTTAAAAGCCATCACTAGGCATCAATTTGATCTACGCTTCTGCGGAAAGCGATCTTTGCGAAGTTACCCCACACTAAATCACCTGGTTCAAAGAGCATTGCTTTCTAGATTTGTTAGCTTGGAAGCATAAGCACGTACCTTTTTCAATTACCTCTTGGTTGTCATGGAGCTTTTTCACAAAATCAGCACATTTAGAAGCTCCATATTGCATGTTCTTGTAGTGGAGAGAAAGCTAAATCAAGGGCGTGATTGGTTTGAAGCCGTACACCACCTCGAATGGACTCAATTGAGTTTAGAATGACGCCCTGTTATATGCAAACTCCACATGTGGTAAAACAATCTTCCCACTCTTTCAAGTTCTTCTTTATCATGGTACGTAGCAACGTGGAAAGTGTGCAGTTCACCACCTCCGTTTGCCTATCTGTTTGTGGATGACAAGTCGTTGAAAACAACAACTTTGTTCCAAGCTTGGCCCACAAAGTCTTCCAAAAGAGCTCATGAACTTGACGTCTCGATCTGCAAACAATGGTCTTGCATTCCATGCAATCTCACAATCTCCCTAAAAAACAAATCAGCTACATGCGACGCATCGTCCTCTTATTGACAGGGAATAAATGTACTATTTTAGAAACCTATCCACAACAACAAAGACTGAATCCCTTCCCCTCTTGGTCCTAGAGGCAGACCCTAACACAAAATCCATGTTAAAATCTTCCCAAGAGCGCTAGAATAGAAAGTGGATATACAAACCATTGTAGATTGAGTTGACTGTTCGCCTTATGGCATTGATGCATCTTGAACAAACCTCTCGACATCTCGCCTCATCTTTGGCCAATAGAAGTTATTAGCCAACATCATGTAAGTTTCTCCCTCCCAAAAATGCCCCATCAACCCTCCCCCCTGCATGCATGAGATTTCTGCAACATAACAAACACACAAGGAATCCGGAACACATAGCTATTTCATACGAAAGAGAAACCATCATGAATATGAAACTTATCCCACTCGTTTCCCATCTTTGCAATTTAATATAGAGCTGCAAATTCATGATTGAAGCATATAATCTTTCAAACTTCCAACCCAGGTACCTTTTACTTCAACTGAGTCAAAAGCATATTGTTTTCTAGACAAAAGCATCAGCTACCACATTCTCTTTGCCTTCTTATATTTGACAATATATGAAAGGTCTCAATGAATTCTACCCACTTAGTATGTCTACAATTCATTTTCGCTTGCCTTAAGTATTTCAAAGATTCATGAATCAGAATGTATTATGAATTCGTCTAGGCCAAAGATAAATGTTGCCAAGTTATCCAACACAACACAAAAGCATATAGTTCTTTATCATAAACAGATAAGTTCATTGGGCACCATGAAGTTTCTTACTGAAATATGCAACAGGTTTCTTTCTGCATCAAAACACCACTAATACCTATTCCACTAGCATCACACTCAATCTCAAAAGTTTTGTGAAATCAAGTAAAGCAAGCAATGGTGCCTTCAGTCAAACATTTCTTCAATTCAGTAAAGCTTGTCTTGTTTTTCTCCCCACTCAAAAATCACTCCCTTTTAGTTAATTCATTTAATGGGCAACAATGTCTGAAATCTTCACAAATTGCCGATAGAAACTGGCAAGCCTATAGAGAAGCTACGAATTTGACTAAACATTCACATGAATGGCTAATTCTAAGAGCTTCAATTTAGGATGTCATCCACTTCAATGCTATGAGCTGAAACAAACATAGCCTAGAAACACAACCTTACTAGTGCCAAAAAGTACACTCTTAAGAATTGGCCATACAAGTATCTTTCCTAAACTTCTAGCACTTATTGAATATGTTGCAACATGATCATCCAAACAGCGCTATATATCAGAAATCATCATCAAAGTAAAACTACCACAAAAAATTTACCAATGAAGTGTTTCAAAACATGGTTCATTAAGCGCATGAATACTAGAGCATTGCGACAATCCAAAAGGCATTACTAACCATCATACAAGCCAAATTCGTTTTAAAAGCAGTTTCCATTCATCACCATGTTTCATTCTTATTTGATGGTATTAGCCACTACGCAAGTCTAATCTTAGAAAAATAGTAGAACCACTTAACTCATCAAGCCATATCATCTAACCTCAGAATAGGATGACGATAGCGAACAGTTAGGTTGTTAAAGCTCTACAGTTCTAGCCACATTCTCCAGAGTCCATCTTTCTTAGGAACAAGAATAACTGGAACGGCACAAGGACTAAGACTCTCGCGTACGTACCCTTTGTCAAAAGTGCCTGCACTTGTGCTGAATCTCCTTTGTTCTTCTGGATGTGCGTATGGCCCGGTTGGGAAAGGGGCTCCCGACTAAGTCAATTGATGCTCAATATCTCGAATAGGTGTAGACCAGTGGGTAACCTCCTCTGGAAACACACGTCGTCATAAGCCTGTAAAACTTGAGAAACAGCACTAGAAGAGATAAATCATTAGTAGAAAGCAATGCAAGTTTGTACAACAATACAAGGTGCATCACAGCGGGATCATCTTTCATCTCTTTTAGATCAAATTGGTGGCTATCATGACGAAGTTTTTCTCTCCCTCACTCTTGCTTTTATCTCTCGTTTTGTTGTGGCTCTCACTTACCTTTTGTGAAATCACACTCTTTGTTCTCTCCCTTCTCACTCTCAACTTGCACTTCAATCTTCATGCACATTATCATTTACATTTGAGAAGGGTCAACGTACAGCACCACTTTTTTGTCCACCAAAACTGTAGTGATTAGTTTTTTCCATCATGATCACAGCACGATCATTTCCATGGCCTTCCTAGCAGCAATGAACATACCGTCCATAGGCACCCACATCCACACTCCACCGTATCACGATAATGCCAATTTCAAATTCAACATCCACGGTGTATCCTACACTCAATGAACCTCTCTCATGCAGCCACTGGATCTTGATATGGATGTGGGTTCTTGTACTTCAACCCAAGTGTATTGCAAAGCTCCTTACTAGCCAAAAAAAATTTATGACAACTCCCACCATCAATGATTACTTTACAAAATTTACCATCTTGCTAACTTGAGCTCTTGTATGGAATAAATTGCAGCCGCTGTTCATGGAAGCTTTGTTGTACACTCAACACTTCGGAGCACACACAAGTATAGGACCAACACCGGTTCACAATACTCTATGTCTTGCTCCTCCTCATGTTGCATCATCATATGTAACCCTAACTCAGCTTGGTCGACATTCTCTTCTTCCCTGCAGAATCATTATTCCCCCATTCTCTAATATCAATACTCGCCTTGTTATTGGCAATCGTTGCATATGACCACGACCAAGGCAATTGAAGCATTGCTATACTGCTACTCTTCGCTGTAAACCCATAGAAGAGAACACTAGCTGCTGGATTATGGCTTTTTTTGCACTTGAGTGCTTCTTCCTTCTTACTAAATGAGGGCGAAAACTTGAACCACCACTTGGAGCTGTTCATTGGCTTATTGTGATTTGGAACCAATCTTCCTCCGAATGATGTGTACTGCAACAAAGACGTTATCTTGCAAACTTAGCATCCTCTTGCCAATTGTCGTTCTGCCTTTGTAGCTTGATGCACCAACTCATAAAGATTCGGTTGTTAAGGCTGAAAATTAACAATTCTTTTGACTGATGGTTTGCCAACCTGAGAGGAAGGTGCCATGGTTTTGCTCTTTCTTGTTTTTGAACCTTGGCTCGAATCATGGCTAGCTCCATCTCCTTGTAGTACTCCTCCAAAGAATTGCTCACTGCTTCATATTCTGCAATTTATTAAATAGATCACGTTTGTAAGTGATGAGAACAAAACGAGCTTCATTTCCCACTTCATCTCTCTTGCCATGTTGCAAGAGGTTTTCTCCATTCTCAGCTCTTTGAGTAATGACTCTTTCCCACCAATCCAAAGCAAACCTTCAAACTCAAGTGATGCCAACTGTATCTTCTCTCATCCGTATAGTGCATACGGAATATTTGTCAACCTTCAATTCCATGTGACTGATACTCCTCGGATCAGTCCACCTGCAAACTTGGCATAGAAAACTGTGAGCTTGCCCAATCCATCATCTTCATTCATTGGGTGGACGACGATAGTGGTCATTGTAATGCAAAGTAAAATCACCATCCTCTTCATCACATGTACAGCACCACCACGCCCACCACGGGCCTCTACCTAGACCCTGCCATGCCCTCCATGCCTCCTCCTCGTCCTCCTAGCTATGTGGACGCACCACGTGGGCCGCCACTCGGTTTGCGTGCAGGAGTATATGTGCAGCAGCGCTTCTCCTCCTTGAACACTTGTTCATTCGCCACCATTACGAGCTTGTATTGAGCCTAGTAAGGGCCCAATGTCTCCCACAATTGCACACATTTCTTCAGCTTGGCATCGCCATATTTTGCATATCCCTTGCAATTTGATCAGCAAAAGCATCATGCTTCTCATGGAGTTGATTTGACCCTTGGTGTAACTCACGTTGAAAGTGTTCGCGAGTGCCCCAAATTGATATTGCTTGACGAGATGCCTAAGTTTCATTGTCCCACACTCTCATCTTGGGTTCTCCTCCACCTACATGGTTATCTATGCAAGAAACAAATAGCTGTGTGGAAATCACTCAATCTCACTATGTCCTCTCTCCAAGTAAATTTCTTACCCTTCCGAAGTGAATTAAGGCCAATAAAAACTTATACTTGGTAGAAGTGACAACAGCACAGTGATGATCAAGCGAATTTAAGAGTGTTTCACTACTTGCACAACAACGGTTATATGGTGGAGCTTGATATGAAAGTGTTTATCCTACACAATCTGAATTTTACGATATTGTAAGACCAAGTAATAATCCAAACTAGAAACTTTATCAAGTGCTGATCCAATTGGTTTTAAGTGAAGGATATGAACGCATACTGTCGGCGAAATGGGATTGGGTCCCACAGCCTGCGGGACGCGTGATCTCCGGCCACATCGGCTCCTCCGGGGACATATCCTGCGACGACCGGCGGCCGGCAGGGGGGCCGGTCTCCGCCGGTCGTCCGTGCCCGGAAGCGCCGCCTCCGGCCACGGGCGGGTGTTGCCC
This sequence comes from Oryza meyeriana var. granulata, assembly GCA_003991445.1. Taxonomy (NCBI): domain Eukaryota; kingdom Viridiplantae; phylum Streptophyta; class Magnoliopsida; order Poales; family Poaceae; genus Oryza; species Oryza meyeriana. The sequence continues at coordinate 273,050 of RYFJ01001308.1, read as the reverse complement.
GGGACGGGCGCACCCGGGAGCGCCTCCTCCCCCCGCGCGTGTCGTCCCCGTGCCCGGAGGCGCCGCCTCCGGGCAGTGTGTGGCAACCAGGCGACCAGACCAGCCGCCCACAGCACCCGACAGGGCTCCTCCAGGCGTGGCGCAACAGGCGGCTGCTGGCATGCACGTGCTCCAGCCGCCCACAGCAGCAACAGCTCTGGCATGCGGCGTCGTAGGCAGACGTGTGCACAGGAGAGCTCACCGAAAAGCTCTCTCTCTGTATTCTGCACTGTGGACTCCCCTAATCTATAAAGGAGGATCCAAGCCCACCGAACCGACGGCAAGCAAGCTTTAGCATTAGGAACCCCGAGCTCGGACTCTGACCAGACCCGGGCTCTCCGACTCTAGCTCATTCTTAGACGACTGTTTCTCTTCCTTAGCGCCGCCAGCGGCTGAGCTCACCTTGTAAACACCAAGCCACATTCATCCACTACATAGCATACACACAGGAGTAGGGTATTGCGCTTCCAGCGCCCGAACCTGTCACACCTCCTGTCTCTCTCTCTCCCGTGAGTTCGCAACGGTTCGACGGTCCGGATCCGATCGGACGGTCCGAGCCCTTGTACCTTCCAGCTCGGGCCCCCTCTGTTCCCGTCCGAGCGCTGATCCGTCTGACCCGTGTCCGCCTGAAGAACTACTCCCTGGCCGAATCTCAAAAGGGGGTCTCCTGACTTCCCGCCGTCGGGGTTCCGTCCTTCGACAGCTGGCGCGCCAGGTAGGGATTTCTTCCTTAGGTGGGACGCCGACGTTCCCGACACCGACGCCCTTCATGGCTGGAGCCATCGTCCGCGGGATTCCGACGAGGAGTCCGGCGACTACACCCTGCTGGGCAACGTTAGCCCAGAGGCAAGCCCGCCACCTTCTCCCTCTTCGCCTTCCTGGGGCGCACGGCGCGTACCCGGTGGGCAAAGCCGCCCCGGTGGCCTGGTAGGCGGCCTCGCCCCTTCCCTCGCGGAGGGGCCGGCAAGTGCCCCGCCGGGTCCGCCGCCCGCCTCATCCATAAGGCGCGAACAAAGGCGCCGTCCCACGGCACGTCGCGCCTCCACTTCCATTCGGCGACACCGCAGGAAGCCCTCTTGGTGCGCGGAAGCCCTCCTGCGCCACCCCCCGACATTTGCCGAGAGATGGAGGCCGGGGGCGGCGATGGATTAACGAGATCGCCGACTTGGTAGGCACCGCCCACCGCTGGTCACCCCGGCGGCCATTACAAGCGCTGGGACCTCCGACGCGCGACCTCTAGCGCGAGCCGGCCGACCGCCCCGGCCAGAACAAATCCCGGCACGGCGACCTCCGTAACCGGCTCGACCAGACCCGGCCCATGAGGACGCCCGGTCACAATGGAGCGCTAGCGTGAGCGCGCAAGGACGCCGCCAGGCATTCCGAGCCCCGGCCTCCAGCTCCGAACCACTAGTGGGAAACCGCTATTCGTCGCCAGAGCCCACCCAGTACGGCTGCTCGGGTTGCCTGGCGCTCTCCCCAGGCCTGCGCAGGTTCGCTGGCCGGCTATGTCCGGCCCAACTTGCCGGAGAAGTACGATGGCTCCGTGATCCCACGGATTCTTGCAGATATACGCCACCGCCATCCGTGCGACGGGCGGGACGAGACGGTGATGGTGAACTATTTCCCCGTCGCCCCTCAAGGCCCAGGCTCGCTCCTGGATGATGAGCCTCCCCGAGATCCATCCGCTCGTGGAGAAACCTTTGCCACCAGTTTGTGGCAAATTTCCAAGGCACTTCCCGCGCCCTGGGACAGAATCGGACCTCCACGCCCTACGTCAGCAGTAGGTGAGGCGCTGAGGCATTTCCGTACAGCGTTTCAGCCAGTACGCAACACAATCCCTCACATCGCCCCCCACGCGGTTATCCACGCGTTTTGTTCGGCGTGCGCGACCAGCGCATGCTCGAAAAGATGGGCACCCGCGACGTCCAAACCACGGCGGAACTGTTCAGTCTGCCGACCACTGCGCCCGCAAGAGGAAGCCCGGGCGTGGAACAAGCCGCGTCCTGAGATCCTCGCCGAGGCTCGGCGGAAGAGGCCGCGGCCTCACGTTCCGCGGCGCGCGGGACAGACGGAAGCGCCAGAAGCAAGGAGGACACCGAGAACTTCGCCTTGCGGTCTGGCGCCCCCGGGGCCGCACCGCCCGCCAAGACGACTACGCGGCAAACGCAGAAGGCTGAGCGTGCGCCACGGCTGCGGCCGGAAATGGTGCTCCGTCCACGAGACGGACCGCCACGACCTCACCGAGTGCCGCGCCGTCCAAAACCTGCCGAGCGCACTAAGAAGTTCCAACTGGAGCAGCAGCAGGACAAGCCCGCTCCCAATCCAGACAGCCTCTCGAGTTCCAAACCTGAGAATGTCATCGCCACCCTCGACGGGGGCACATGCTCACTCCTTGCGCCGTGGCTTCAAGGCCATGGAAGCGCGAGCTGTTAGCCGCAACCCCGGGCCAGCGCGTCCCGGAGGCTGAAGTGGTCGACAGTACATCACCTTCGGCCCGCGACCATCCATCCCGGGTACCTGGGGAGGACAGCCGCCCTCGTGTCTCCCCTACCATATGCAACGTGAAGTGGGCCGCGTCCTCGTCGACGGGCGCCGCCCTCAACATCCGTTCCCCCGAGGTCTTTGAGAAGATCAAGGCCCCAGGGATGAATCTCTCGCCCTTTGTCGCCCATCATCGGGATTACGAAGGCCTCGCTTGGCCCCTTGCATGTCTCTTGCCCATCACCTTCGGTGACCGTGGCAACTTCCGCACCGAGCACGTCATTTTCGACGTTGCCGAGTGCAACCTCCCGTACAACGCGGTCCTTGGACGCCCATCACAGTTCTTGGGGACGTGAAAGCCGCCCTCTCGTGCGCCGAGCAGCGTGCGGCCGACATCGCCCCCGCAGCTCCTGACGTGCGGGGCGCGGCCTTTGCTACGCCGCGCCCCCAAAGCCGCGCATCGTCGCCACCGATGCAGAGCTAGTCAAGGAGGTAGTCCTTGGCGACGACCGTCCCGGACCGTCAAGGTTGGCGTTCGCTGGACGACAAATAGGAAAGCCGCTCATCGCCTTCCTCCGGGCAACACCGACGTCTTCGCCTGGCAACCGTCGGACATGCCCGGGTCCCCAGGGGGGTGATTGAGCACCGCTTGCCATCCGCGCGGCTCGCGCCCGGTGCGGCAGAAGGTACGACGACAGCCCCAGAGCGCCAGGCCTTCGTCCGTGAGGAGATCGACAACTTCTGCTGGCCGGCTTCATCCGTGAGGTCGTCCACCCGGAATGGCTGGCCAACCCAGTCGTCGTCCCCAAATCCAACGGGAAGCTGCGAATGTGCATAACTACACCGACCTCAACAAGCTTGCCCCAAAGATCCATTCCCTCTGCCTCGCATAGACCAGATAGTCGACTCCACGCGTGTGACCTCTTGTGCTTCCTTGACGCTTATGCAGATACCATCAATCCGCATGGCAGAGGAGGATGAGGAAAAAACTTCTTTTATTACCCCCCAGGGGCCTTTTTTATATTGCATGCCTTTTGGGTTAAAATGCTTGTTCCACTTTCCAGCGGGCTATCCGTGTAACATTTGAATCGCAGCTAGGTCGCAACATGGAGGCCTACGTCCGACATTTGTCTGAAGTCGCGCGACCGCGCCACTCTACTCCATGATCTGCCGAGACGTTCAGAACCTTCGATGCACAAGGATGAAGCTGAACCCGGATAAGTGCGTCTTCGGGGTCTCGGCCGGAAGCTCCTCGGGTTCCTCGTGTCCAGCCGTGGCATGAGGCGAACCCGGAGAAGATAGCAGCAATCGACCGCATGCGCCCCCCGACGAGGCTACGGGAGGCCCAGAAGCTGACCGGGTGCGTGGCCGCACTCGGTCGTTTCATCTCCAGCTTGGGAGCGTGCCCTCCCCCTATTCAAGCTTCTTAAGAAATCCGGCAGTTCACCTGGACGGATGAGGCGGATCAAGCCCTTGATGAGCTCAAGAGGTACCTGACTACGCCCCCTGTCCTCGTAGCACCGGCACCAGACGAGCCCTTTTGCTCTACATCGCGGCAACCCCGCAGGTGGTAAGCGCGGCGCTCGTCGTCGAGCGCCCTTGCCAAGCAGCGCGCGCGACCCGGGATTTACCTCCCGGGCCCGCCACCGGAGCCCGAACCTGGGCAGCCTCACCAAGGCGAGTGCGATCCCGGGACGCGGCGCCCCGGACCATCCCAACATTGCACCCGGGCCCCAAGTCCCAGCTCCGTACCCATCCCATAGGCGAGAGCTCGCCCCCTCCGGGGGAGCAGAGCCCGATCCCCGGCCCATGCCGGCCGGCGTCGGGAAATACGCACCAGAAGCCGGTGTACTTCGTCAGCGAGTACTCCGTGACGCCAAATCGCGCTATCCCCAGGCGCAAAAGATGCTCTACGCATTCTCATCGCATCCAGAAACTTCCCACTACTTCCAGGCGCACAAGGTGTCCGTAGTCACATCCTTCCCCTCGGGCAGATATTGCATAACCGGAGAGCACGGGCCGCGTCGCTAAGTGGCGGTCAAGCTCGCCGAGTTCGACCTCCATTCCAAGCGCGCCACGCCATCAAAAGCCAAGTCCTGGCGGATTTTCTGCGATGACGCCGGGGCCCGAGCCGGATCCTGTGCTGGACGCCGGATTCCCCCCCGAGCTGCCGCCCGACCTGCGCCTCCACTGGATAATGAACTTCGACGCTCCTACGCCCGGCGCTTGTCGCCCCAGCGCCGGGCCGGGTCGTCCTCGTATCGCCCGCCGGGATGAGTTCCGCTTCGTCGTCCACCTCAACTTCGGAGCCACCCAACAACATGGCCGAGTACGAGGCCTTCTCGCCGGCCTCCGGCCGCGATCGCCCTCGGGTCGACGGTTTGCGCACCAAGGCGACTCCGAGCTCGTCATCAACCAGGTGTCCGGGAGTACCAGACCCTGGACCCCCAATTGGCCCATATGTGGACGAAGTGCGGAGGCTTGAGCGCCGTTTCGACGACCTCACGCTTCGCCACGTCCCTCGCAGTTGCAACCTAGCCGCCGACGAGCTCTCAAGGCTGGCTTCCTCGCGGGCGTCAGTCCCCTCGGGGTTTTCCAGGAAGCCCTCGAGACCCCTCGGCGTGCTCACCCGGGACCTCGGGCTCAGCCCCTGAGCCCGGGTCTGAGCCTGACACGCGCTCCCGGCCCCAGGATTTGGTCCTCGCGGCCGGACCCAGCGCGCCTTCCTGGCTAATGGACGAAATCCGGCATATCTTCTCCGAGCACATCTCCCGAAGACGACGTGGAAGCAGAAAGGATCGCCGCTTGTCCAAGCGCTATGTCCTGGTAGAAGGGGACCTCTACGGCGTGGTGCCAACAGCGTCCTGCTCAAGTGCGTTCCGCGCGGCTCCGGCGTCGAGATCCTCGCCGACATCCACGAAGGAGTGTGGCAGTCACGCCGCATTCGATCCCTGTCGTAAGGCTTTCGGCAGGGATTTTATTGGCCCACGGCCTGCAGGACGCGTTCGACCTCGTCCAGCGCTGCCGCGCGTGCCAGTTTCATGCCAAACAGACCACCAGCCGACGCAAGCACTCCAGATGATCCCCCTGTCCTGGCCTTCGCGTCTGGGGACTCGATATCCTCGGCCCCTTTTCCCCGGGCAGTCGGGGGTCACTGGCATCTGTATGTCGCCATCGACAAGTTCACGAAAGTGGCCGATGCGTTCCCCGTAATCGACATCGACAAGCATTCAGCGCTCAAGTTCATCCGAGAATCACCAGCCGCTTCGGATCCCCAACCGCATTATCACCAACAACGGCACGCAGTTACGAGCAGCTCTTCGGCGAATACTGCTCCGATGTCGGCATCAAGCTCTGCTTCGCCTCCCCTGCCCACCTGCCACAATGGGCAGGCCGAAAGAGCGAACGCCGAGATCCTACGGGCCTCAAGACAAGGTCCTACAACGACCTCAAGAAACACGCGTCAAGGGATCGACGAGCTCCAGCGTCTTGTGAGCCAATCGTACCACACCGAGTCGGCGACCGGGGAGACCCCGTTCTTCCTGGTATACGGCCGAGGCCGTTCTGCCGTCAAACTCACCTTCGGCTCCCCGGATACAGCGCTACACGACAACACCGACCACGACAACATGCAGCTCGACAACCTCGACTCCTCGACGAGTGAAGACGACGCGCCTCGCTCCGAGTCGCCCGTTACCAGCAAAGCCTTAAGCACTATCACCAGCGCAAGGTTCGGGCCGATCCACTCCAGGTCGGACCTAGTCCTCCGCCGTGTCCTTACACGTGCCGGAAAGAATAAGCTTTCCCCCATGTGGAAGCCCCTTCCTGTGATCGGTGTCTCCCGACCGCTCGGTAAGATTGGGCCAGAGGATGGACCCCGCTTCCCAATCCCTGGAATATCGAACATCTTCGCAAGTTTTATCCATAAGCATATCTGTAAGTACGGGAAGCTTGGCCCAGCGCCTTTTCTTCCAATCTCGGCGCTGGCGGGCCCATATGTCTTCGCCTTCGTATATAGCTTTTTAATATCTTCGCCTTCGTATATAGCTTTTTAATATCTTTCCCGGGTCGTCCTTTTGTCTGTTTCCATGTGTTGCGCTTGTGGCTGTCTCGTTCCTTTGGGGCATAATCGGGCCCGCGCCGTGCGACAGTTGGTCTCGCGCATTATCATCAGTTCCCTACTGACGATAACCGCATCTCGACGTCTAGGTTCAAGACTTGTCGAGCTGGCGGGACCTAAGGGCGCCCTCCGGGAAGAGCGCCCCGGGTCCCGGCGACTCCGGCGCCTTACCTGCTAGCTTCGGGTCGTTCTTTCGAGGTAGGGGGTGAAATGGTTATGCGTGATCTTTCCTCCGCACGGTCGCGCTCTGAGGCCCGTTCGGGAGATGATCGACGCCACGATTCGTAGCATGGAGTGGGCAAGGGAGCGAGCCAGATACTCTCACAATTCGCTGTGCGCAGATTAGACCGGCGGCTCAAGAGGGGGACCCAGGTCACACCCCGGGAACGTCTTGACCCCGGACCGAGTGAATGTGCGGGGAAGGTGTTCCCGGGACTGGCCTGTGCTCGGGGCCCGGCCTGGGGCCCCTCCCCCAGATTGATCCCCGGCGGTGATTCTCAGCACTGGGCTAGCAGCTCCCCCGGACCCGGCTCGTGCTCTCGCGAACCATGCCATCTTGACTGACAATCCAGATACGTAATCTTGTCTAACTGTACATATCGCTCGATTCCTTTCTTCCTGCGCTTGTGTGGCCGTCCGTATTTCTCTCCTCGGCCCCGGGCGCAAAGCGGAATCTGCCGGGCGAGCGCGGGCCATCGGGTTAGTCTCGCCCTAGTTGCTGAGGCCCGTGGTCGGGTCGTGGGACCGCGCCCCAGCACTGTCAATGCTCCGGGTCTCGGGCAAAGTCCCCCTGTCGGGCCTGCCTAGACTCCCGGGGCGGGCTACGGTGCCCGGTCGGCCAGTTCCTCCCCGGCCACGGCCGAGCGCTGGTACCTCGCTACCCGGGACCCCGGCGGCGCAGGGCCGGCTCCGAGGGGCTTCGGCGAGTCAAGAGGCTCGAGCGTAGCATTCGGCCATACCTAACACGCGTGGGGCTCCTTTCGTATTTTTCTCTCTCTAGCAGGCTCCTCCCGGACGGGCAACTGCTAAGCCCGCACTCGGAAGCCAATCTCCCGGGGCGGCGGCGGGGAGTCGCGGGAGGCCAAGTAACGGCCGCTTCCGCCGAGAGGAGTGGAGCTCGGACCGTCCGCTTTGGGAATCGGACAGTCGGACTGCCCCGATCGGGGCTTAACCGTCCTAGGGACTGAGTTCCCAGCGAGCGGTTACGCTGGCCCCAAGGAGGCTTACACGCAGCGACCGGTCACAGCCGCCGGGCTCGGACTCAGGCGACACCCGGCGCTCGGCTTCCGGGCCCGGGATGTCAAGACGAACAAAAAACAAGTATTGAGCATCCAGGGCGCGACGGCCGAACACAGGTGAAGTCAAAATGCAAGCATGCGCGGAGGACCACAGCCGTCGCCGCGCGAGGAGAGATCACTCATCGGGCCCCCCCTTCACCGGATTTTCGAGTGTTTCCCCCGGTTGAAGAATCTGGCCTCCATTGCAGCAGCGTCGGTCACGGCCTTTCGAGCCTCTTCTTCCCCGTCGGCGGGAATCCCTCCAGCACCGGCCAGGGAAAACTCCGCGTCCCGAGCCCGGTAGCAGCCAAGGACCTACTCCGCCACCCGCGTGGCGAGCTCTGTTCCTTCCTTCTCCAGGACCTCGTGGATTCGCCGGGGGAGCAAGTCCAGCGTGTCTAGCAAGTCGCCGAGCTCCACCAGCTCCTGACCGACCCCGGGGGGCACCTCGGGCTTTCGCGGGGGTGCCTGGATGCCGATGCGCTTGAGACGTCCCCGGGCACCGGAGCTGTACCGCCCCAGGCAGGCCGCGATCTCGCTGTCGAGATTCTTCTGGAGGGCGAGGCTATCTGGCACCGTTCTCGGCCGTTCCTCTGCCCTAGCCAGCTGCTCGGCTGAGCTAAACGTGCCTGCCGATGAGGGGGAGCGCCGCTTGACGCGGCCCGCACGGCCCCGCATGCCACGCCTCAAGGTCGCCGCGCGTTTCCAGGAGACCTCCATCTCCGCCTGCCGGGCCTCGGCGGCCTCCACCGCCGCCTCTCGCCGGGCCAGGGAGTTCTCTTTCTCCTCGAGGATCGCCTCTCGCGTCCCGAGAGCCTCGGCTTTGGCCTCCATGTCGGCGGCCAGCATCTTCGCCTGCTCTGCCTCGCGTTGGTGGTCGGCTTCCCGCCCTTCGAGGTCTCTTTACCAGGCGGACCCAGCGTCCCCTCGATTCTTCAAAGACGTGGCCCCGTTTCTGCCCGGAGCGGTTCCGGCCGAGCAACAGGGCCAGGGGCCACTGTCGGCGAAATGGGACTGGGGGTCCCACAGCCTGCGGGGACGCGTGGATCTCCGGCCACATCGGCTCCTCCGGGGGACATATCCTGCACGACCGGCGGCCGGCAGGGGGGCCGTGTCTCCCGCCGGTCGTCCATGCCCGGAAGCGCCGCCTCCGGCCCCGGGCGGGTGTTGCCCGGGAGCGGGCCGCCCGGGAGCGCCTCCTCCGGCCCCGGGCGCGTGTCGCCCGTGCCCGGAGGCGCCGCCTCCGGGCGTGTGTGGCAACCAGGCGACCAGACCAGCCGTCCGCAGCACCCGACAGGGGCTCCTCCAGGCGTGGCGCAACAGGCGGCTGCTGGCATGCACGTGCTCCAGCCGCCCACAGCAGCAACAGCTCCGGCATGGGCGTCGTAGGCAGACGTGTGCACAGGAGAGCTCACCGGAAAAGCTCTCTCTCTGTATTCTGGCACTGTGGACTCCCCTAATCTATAAAGGAGGATCCAAGCCACCGAACCGAGGGGCAAGCAAGCTTTAGCATTAGGAACCCCGAGCTCGGACTCTGACTAGACCCCGGGCTCTCCGACTCTAGCTCATTCTCAGACGACTGTTTCTCTTCCTTAGCGCCGGCCAGCGGGCTGAGCTCACCTTGTAAACACCAAGCCACATTCATCCACTACATAGCATACACACAGGAGTAGGTATTGCGCTTCTAGGCGCCCCGAACCTGTCTACACCTCCTGTCTCTCTCTCTCCCGTGAGTTCGCAATGGTTCGGACGGTCCGGATCGGACGGTCCGAGCCCTTGTACCTTCCAACTCGGGCCCCCTCTGTTCCCGCCCGAGCGCTGATCCGTCTAACGCCGTGTCCGCCTGAAGAACTACTCCCCTGGCCGAATCTCAAAAGGGGGGGTCTCCTGACTTCCCGCCGTCGGGGTTCCGTCCTTCGACACATACGCAATGATAAATGGGACTTAATGCAAACAAAAGAATGAGCTAGAAAGAGGCAATCTGAAATTGAGATGAAAAACTAGCTCGTTTTTGCACTAAGTACAAGGAGAGACGCTAGCCAATTACAATATTTACAAATTTAAGGGCACATGATTGCTCTATGAGACTAAGTGCACAAGTTGAAACATATGAACTAGGGGTTCCCATAGAGTTTTTTTTTTTTGCTAACACTTTCTATTTTCACTTTTTTTTATCAAATCGCAGAAACTTTCAGGCCCTTTTTTTTTTCAAGTTTGGCCGAACTAGTGTTGCCTTCCCTTTGCACAAATCCAGGAATTCAGCAAGTGTAAAATAGTACTCAAGAACAGCCCTAACGGCAATGTCAAAAGCTAGTCTCAATTGATGAAAAGATATAAGTGAAGCTCAACTTTAGTAATTCTTTCTTTTCGGCCAGCTAGGGTTTGGCACAAGTAATGATTTTGTTTTTTTTTTAAGCCAAACTACAGCTAGCTCTCGGTTTTGAAGGAAGTGGATTCTATCACAAACTCTACCACAACGAGAATTCTATTGGATCTCTTGAGAATAATCCGGTCAGCAAGGAATTTAGAATTCGATCAACAATTTTGTAGTAGTTATGTGGACACAAAGATCAAGCTACGCAAAGGAACACAAAGATCAGCACCTAAACAAAAATTCTAATGGACTAAAACCTAATTAAACTCACGCAAAATAACAAATTAATCTAAAGGTTTGGATTTTTTTTTGTGTGTGGCAAATTTCGGTTTTAATGGACTATAGGAAATAGAAGTAAAAACAATCTAAGAGTAAGGGTAAATAATCCTACCGAGTAAACCGCGCTCTGATACCAATATGATACGGGGTCGCCCGATCTTCTCGACGTAGGATCTGGATACTCACGTGGATTTGATGAATCGTAGTGATCCCCCGTTACTAATGCAAGAGTTAGCACTCTATAATTCACCCAATCTCACGTGCTGAACTTCACGACCACCGATAGAACTCTCATGTGCTAAACTTCACGACCACCGATGAAGTTCTATCGCGCTCCCAATTCCCAGCGGAAAAGGTTGATCAATCTTAATTTCAGCGAACTCCCAATTCTCTCAAGTTGGTTTGACCAACAAAAAGAACAAGAGTATTCTATTATCAAAAGTGGTTCTCCTTTACAATGGGGGTCTACCCCTCAATATATAGTCTCAGTCTAAGGCTATTTCACACTAAACTTTTCATGTGGTACTATTCACGCGCAACTACTGTAGCACGGTGTTGTTTATGGGACGTGCTGTTCACAGACCTAGTACTGTAGCGTAGATCTATTTATGGGCTGGATACTGTTCATACCGTGGGCTTGTGCTTCCTTGGATGACGGCCACATATCCATGATCTCCATCCATCGCTGACTTTTCAAATCTGAGCACAAGTAAGATATTGTTTTTAGGTAGTATAAAATTCTCATTAAAATTAATGACATATTCATTAAGAAGCAGGTTCACCTGAGATTGTAGTTTCTTGGCTTGCTTTTGTTATTAGTCCTGTTATTGAAGTCTTGTTAACATTACGAGCCATATCCTCATCACATCTACTGCCTTTTGCCCGAGTTTTCCTCGTGGACGGCCGCGAGCCCGCCTGGTTGCTAGGTCTGGGGGATCAGACGGCGGCCACAGAGACCGGCAGAGGCATGCTGCCATGTGCACGGCACAGCCTGCGTCTTCCTCCGGTGGCGTGGTGCCCTCAGTCTGCACGGACGACGAGGAGTCCAGTTAGCAGCGGCATGCTGTCATTTCCACAGCCGGCGCCTTCCGCCGGCGACGGCGTGTCCTCAACTAATCTCTCCACGACAAGTTTGATGAACAAGTAACGTGTTGCAGTGCATTAATTATCTATGTTACAGTATTATTCTTTTCAACAACTGATTTGTCGATTCTTTAAGCAACTCTACATTATTTTTTAAAAAAAACTTTGGTGCTCCTCAATAAATATGGAATAAATAGGGATGGGAGAATAGGTGAGAATAAGATAGGAACAAATTTAAATAGAAAGTGATTATAGGACAACTAGTGCTATAAATATTGTTAGAAATCCTTGTACTCCCTTCATCTCATAATATAAGAGATTATGTTATTTTTTTAAAAAAATAAGGAACTAGCAAAAATGACAAATCATGGTATAAAATGTGATAGCTAGGATAATAAAACTAGTACAAAAGGTGGTAGGTGAGAAATAAACTAGTACAAAAGTTAATAAGTGGAGAATAAATTACTATCTTAGAATACTCAAAATCCATTATATTTTGGGACAAGCTGTAAGGTTAAAATTCTTTATATTGTAAGATGGAGTGAGTATCGCAGAACAAAATTTAAATCCTAAAAAATTTTATATTTTAGAACGAAGGGAGTACATGTCTTCTATCTAAGTATTTTGAACAATATTTGGAGATTGCAATAATAGTTTTGCTAATTCATAAAAATTTGAATCCTAATCGGAAGAACATCACACAAAAAAAATCCCTATCGGCATCCACATGGTTAACCTGAAATTTTGGACCGATCAAAGTTATGAACCCTGAAGCCTGGACTCAAAGCAATTAAAGCTTCTCGTAATGGTGGTTTCAACCCAGTAACTAGGATGATGTCCATAGAATTAAATGAGCTATCACCTAAAATAAAAAATAATGTGGTAAGTGAGTAAATGAAGAAAGAGAAGAAAACCAGGTCTTACATGAGACCTAGTTTCTATATAACATCCAAAATATAATAAAAGATCGGTAGTATTAAATTTAAGTATGGAATAGTAGTATATGTATTGAAAACGTAGTGTCTAGTACTAGTTTTCTGACGACTTAGAGATTATAGAAACTATCGTTTATTGCTTGGTGCATGGCTTGCATGCAAAACGAGAAGATAAAAGAGCAGCCGTGCATGGTAACTTAACGGCCAGCATGCGAAGAGCCAACATGCAAAAGCAATTTAAGTCTACATGCAAGCTTAGACGATGATCAAATCTGAAAGTTTAATTTTCTTTTAGGCGATGATCAAAAGTGGATGGAGGGAGTAATACATTATTTGGACCACTATATCAGTGTTGAGTTCCTCAAACCCGACACTAATAAATAGTTTCCTGTCTACCTACTCTACCCGCACTCTGTGCAGGCAAGAACCAGCACTGATGTGGTATCATTAATGCCGATTAATTAAAAAACTGGTACTAAATATCTGATACATGGTATATTAGTGTCGGTTTTTAAATTAACCAGGAAAAAAAGCCAAAAGCCGAGCTGAATGGACGGACGGAGGTAGCTGAACCGATGTCTCTCAGAGATATTTTTATTGAACCGATGTCTCCCGTCTCAATCGACCCCTCTCATCTCTCTCACTCTCCCTTGTCCCCCCTCTCGCTTCCTCTCCCCGGGCTGGTTCCCCCCGTTGATCTGCGGTGGCGGCACCTCGCATGGAGCATGGCGGCGAGGTCGGGGACACGCAGGTCGAGTGGATCTGACGGCAGCACCTCACAGGGAGCATGGCGGCACCTCCCAGGGAGCACGACGGCGAGGTATGGCGTCCAATCTACTCCCTCCTCACTCTCTTCCCCTTCTCCCTCTCTTATATCTTTCCTCCTGGCTGCAGTGCACAGCAGACCCGCCCTGGTGAGGTCGGGGACCGCAGATCAAGGGATACTTCCTGCGTCATTGTCTTCCCGGGCCTAGTGCTTTGCCTGCTAGCTCGCCACTGCAGGGAAATTGGTCGGGGATCGAAGTTTCTTTTTCATTCTTGTGGTCCATTCTGTTTTGCATTAGAAAATTGTTGTATAATCTTGATTTCTTAGATGAGGTTGTCAACAATTGATGGAGGCATGGGGTATTTGTGACAGATTGCAACACATCTGGGGATGTTTTTATATAGCAATGTGCAGAAAAATATATAGCTTTTTTTTTATATGTTCTTGAATGGGGATGATTTGCCCTAGAATGGATTGGAGGTCCGCTTGAAGCATCGGCTTAATGACCCGATTCTTCGAGCCGGTCTCCTATTTTTTTTTTTGGTGGAGGCATTATCTATGCCGGGTTTAGATCTGGCACTGATGATGGCCCCTCATCTGTCAGGATTTCTTCATAGGATCGATCGCTAGAGCTCGAACGAATTCTACGAACAATATACTATAGAGAATACGGAGACAGAGTTTAGCGAGAGACAGACAGTGGTTTGTACTGCAATGAAGCTGTAGCTTTTCTGAGGTTTTTTTCTCCTTTTATTGTAAGCAAACAATCATGCAACATGTAAACGAAAGCTACGGATCGCTATCCATATATTCCCGGTTTGATCGCGTTCATCCCCACGACCGAGAAACGTATGTCGTGCATCCGCAAGTTCAGCTACGCCGCGAGCTATTCTCACCGGGTTCCTAAGCGCACGGCTTCCACACGTTGGTACTCATGCGCATGTAGAAGAATTCAAAGTATAACAGACTAGCTAAAGTTAGGCATGTAAGGTTTATGCTAACAAATCTCCCCCTAAACCTTGCATGATTGGTCAGTTTCGACGAGGCCGATCTGGAAGCAAAGCTCAATGAACCTGTCTCGCCCGAGTGCCTTCGTCAGGATGTCCGCCAGTTGCTCGTTGGTGCCGATGAACTCGACTTTCACCCTGCCCTCCTCAATGCATTCTCTGATATAATGGTATCTCGTATCGATATGTTTACTGCAATCGTGGAAAACAGGGTTCTTACTGAGCATGATTGCGGATTGATTATCAATCTTCAATGTGACGGCATCGGTCTCCTCTCCTCGAAGTTCTGTGAGAAGACGCGCCAGCCACACACCTTGGCAAGCAGCAGTTGTCGCCGCGATGTACTTAGCTTCGCAGGACGACAAGGCTACAACCTTTTGTTTCTGCGATTGCCAGGTAATCAAGTTGTTGCCGAGGAAGAAAAAAATACCGGAGGTGCTCTTGCAAGTGTCGAGGTCACCGGCGAGATCGCTGTCACTATAGCCGACAAGATGAGCGGCTTCCTTCTGCCTCTTGTAATAGCAGCCATAGTCGATGGTGCCGGCGATGTAGCGGAGCACCCGTTTCACGGCCGCCAAGTGCTCGGTGGTGGGTTTCTCCATGAACCTGCTTACGAAGCCCATCGAGTACGCCAAATCCGGTCTCGTGTTCACCAGATAGCGCAAGGAGCCCACGATCCGCCTATAATCAGTGGCATTAACAGCAGGGGAAGTGCTCAATTTGCTAAGCTTTAGGCGCGATTCCATGGGGGTGAGACTGGGATTGCTCCCGGCCATGCCAGCCACCTCCAGTATCTTCTAGGCATAGGCGCGCTGGCTCATGGTGATGCCTTCTCTGGTTTGATTCACCTCCAGGCCGAGGTAGTACCTCAACAGGCCTAGGTCGCTCATCTGGAACGTCCCCTTCATGTCCTCCTTGAACTGCTTGAGCTCGTCAGAGTTGCCGCCGGTGATGATGTGATCGTCGACGTACACACCGACCACCAGGCGATGCATGCCCGTGCCTCGCATGTACACGGCGTGCTCAGAGACACTGCGGTGAAAGCCCAGTGTCAGCAGCGACGCGTCGAGCTTGGCGTACCATGCGCGCGGTGCCTGTCGAAGCCCGTAGAGTGCCTTGTCGAGGCGCAGTACCTTGTGTTCTTGGCCGTCGATGACGAATCCCGGTGGTTGCACCACGTAGACTTCCTCTTCGAGTTCGCCGTTGAGGAACGCGGACTTCACGTCCATGTGGTGGACAGCCCAGCCCTCGCACGCCGTATGCGCCAGCAACAAGCGGACGGACTCGAGCCGCGCCACCGGTACGAAGACCTCATCGAAGTCGATCCCTTGTCGTTGCACATAACCCTTCGCGACGAGGCGCGCCTTGTACTTGGTGATGTTCCGAGAGGCGTCCTTCTTTGTCTTGAATACCCACTTGAGCCCAATTGGGCGTTGGCGCGGTGGAGGATCGACTAGCCGCCAAGTCTTGTTCGCCTCGATTGACTGCATCTCCTCTAGCATTGCCCATCGCCAGCAATGGTGTTGCTCTGCTTCGGCGAACGAGGACGGCTCCTCTGCTGTTACCACTAGCAGGTCTTCGCTCAGCTCCCGGGTAGGCAGCCCCGGCGGTGTAGTCGGCCCGGGCATCACCCCGGGCCCCCGGGTAGCCAGCCCCGGCGGTATAGACGCCCCGGGCGTCTCGCCCTGGGCGTCACCCCGGGCCCCTTGGTAGCCAGCCCCGGGAGTCACCCTGGGCCCCCGGGTAGCTAGCCCCGGCGGTGTAGTCGCCCCGAGCGTCACCCCGAGCCCCCGGGTAGCCAGCCCCGGTGGTGTAGATGCCCCGGGAGTCACCCCGGGCCCTCGGGTAGCTAGCCCCGGCGGTGTAGTCGCCCCGAGTAGGTTGTCGATGTGGTAGAACCGGAGTGGAGCGTCGTCGGTGTCGACATCGAGATCCTCCTCTGCCACGGGTGACGGCGTCACGAATTCCACCGGTGGCACTTCGGCCGTTGGCGAAGATGTCAGTGGCGTCGAGCTTGATGTCGGCAGGTGTGGCGAAGCTGGCGCTTCCTGGTCCTAGATATCTGGTTGCGCCGAGGGCGCCGAGCTCGCCCTATCCGGGTGGTACACGGAGGTGTACTCGATGGTGAAGTCATTGTCGTCGCCCATGATCGCCTTGTCGTCCCACTTCCACTGGGCTTCTTCGTCGAAGACGATGTCGCGGGAGATGTGGACGCGCCGCGTGACAGGATCGTAAGCACGGTATGCCTTCGAGCCTGGCTCGTACCCGACGAAGATCATGGGCCGGCTCCTGTCGTCGAGCTTCTTCGCGTTCGGTGAGGTCACCTTAACATGCGCCACGCATCCGAACGTGCGCAGGTGGTGGACGGCCGGTGGAACGCCGTTCCAGAGCTCGTATGGAGTCTTGCCGCCGATACTTTTGGAGGATGACCTGTTCAACAAGTACACTGCCGTGTTCACCGCCTTCCCCCAAAACATACCTAGGAGAGCCTTTGCTTTGAGCATGCTCCGAGCCATGCCCACCACGACGGACTGGTTCCGGCGCTCGACGACACCGTTCTACTGCGATGAGTAGGGGGCCGTCAGCTCGCGCCGCAACCTGAGTTCGGCGCAGTACTCGTTGAAGTGACCGGTGGTGAATTCTCCTCCGCGGTCTGTGCGGAACGCAAGCAACTTGTGCCCGCTCTTCCGTTCGGCCGCAACTTGAACGCACTTGATAGCAGTCGGTGCGGCGTCCTTGGTGGCGAGAAGCGTCAGCCACATGTAACGGCTATAGTCGTCGACGAGGAGGAGAAAGTAGCGGTTGCCGCTAGGCGTCGCCAGTGTGATTGGCCCGCATAGGTTGCCATGGATCAGTGCGAGCGGCTCGGTGGCGTGGTGCAGAGATTGCTGTGGGAACGGAGCTCGTCGATGCTTGCCGGCGAGGCACGCCTCACACACTTGTTCCGCCTGCGACAGGGTCGGTAGTCCACGCACAAGTGCTTCTCGCCCCATCTTGCGCAGCGAAGTGAAGTTGATGTGGCCAAAACGGGCGTGCCAACGCCACGCATCCTCTCTAGCTCGCGCAGTCAGGCAGACCGGCCGTGCGAGGTTGATGTCGAGCACGTAGAGCCGGCCAGGGCTTCGGGGAGCTCGGGCAAGCAGACGCCGCTGCTCATCCCACACGCGCATCACGCCTTGTTTTACCTTCACCTCGAAACCGGTCTCATCCAATTGGCTGACACTGATGATGTTGGCGGCGAGTCAAGGGAGATAGTAAGTGTTGGTGAGGGTACGGTGCTCCCCGTTCTTGCAGGCAAACAGCACCGTGCCGCGGCCCTCGAGACAGACGATTGAGCCATCGCCGAGCCGAACGTTGCCGGTGATCTTGGTGTCGAGGTCGGAGAAGGCCATCTTGCAACCAGTCATGTGGTTGGACGCGCCGGAGTCGATGATCCAACTTCGGGGATCGCGTTCCGCGGCATCATCCAGTGCCGCGAACACTTTCTTCTCCACTAGTTCGACGGTGTCCAACAGCGTGCGCGGCGCCGGTGGTGCTGACCCGGGCGCGGGCGCGGGCGCGGGCACGGGTGCAGGCGCATGTGCGGGCGCGGGCGCGGGGGAGGCCCCGGGCACGGGCGCGGGCGCGGGCGAGGGCCCAGGCACGGGCGCAGGCACATGCGCAGGCGCGGGGCGCGCAGGAGGCCCTAGGCACGGGCGCAGGCACATGCGCAGGCGCGGGCGCGCAGGAGGCCCTAGGCACGGGCGCAGGCGCAGGCGCGGGCGCAGGCGCGGGCGAGGGCCCGGGCACGGGGAAGGGCCTGGGCACGGGCGCAGGCGCATGCATGGGCGCGGGCGAGGGCCCGGGCACGGGCGCAGGCGCATGCGAGGACCCGGGCGCGGGCGTCGGTCCGGCTGCGAACGCGGTCTGACCGGTGCACCGGTTCATGTCAATTTCGTCGACACAGCCGCCCGTGAGCAGCATGAGTGTGGGCTCGTCATCTTGGACCACATGAGCCTGCTCCTCCCGCTTGGGCTTGCTTCGGCAATCTCTAGCCCAATGGCTGAGCTTGCCGCAATTGCGGCACTTGTTGCCCTTTCGGGCTAGCCCAGAGTTTGATCCGTCCGAGGTCCCGGTGCCGCCGCCGCCACTACGCCCTCACCCACCATGGCGCTTGCTGCGGTTGTTTGATCCACCATTGTTTCGCCGCGCCTCCTGCTCCTTCTTCTTGTGGCGCTCGAGCCACTCCTCCTCTGTGAGGTAGAGTTTACCTGCTGCGCCCACCGAGGACAAGGATGAGGCCTGCCCGGCATCCTCCGCCACCTTGAGCCTTCCGGTCAGCTCCTCGAGTGACAGCGTGGAGATGTCAAGTAATGTTTCAATCGAAAGGACGAGTTGTGAGAACCTGGACCGTGCGACACACAAGTACTTCTCGACGACTTTGTTGGCCGGTTCCGGATCGACGAGTGTCGACAGTTGAGTGTCGAGGCCGGTGAGCCGCATGGCGAAGTCCTCCACAGACTCCCCGTCGTGAAACGCGATGGTTTCATATTCCGCGCGCAGCTTCTGCGCACTGGCCTTGCGGATGCGGTCATCCCTGACGCGCATGGTCTTGATGCAGTCCCACGCCTCCTTGGCCGACTCCTTGGTCGCCAGCGTCGAGATCATCTCGGCAGGGACGGCGCTGCAGATGGCGTCCAGCGCCATCCGATCTTCATGTAGCTCCACGGCGACGCCGCCTGGCTCAATGGCGCCCCAGAGGCATCACGCCTGCAACTTGATATTCATGAGTAGTGACCACTCGTTGTAGTTCGTCTTGGTTAGCACGGGATAGTTTGCCGAGCCTCCCGCCTCCTTGACCACGCGGTGTATCACCAGCCCGCGGTCGTTCCCGCCGCTGCCTGAGGCGCGGCCGCCGGAACCTGGGGAAGTGCGCTTCGTCGGAGACGACGAGCGACGGCGAGGCATTAGCGCTGCTTCTAAAGCACGATCGCGTGTCCACGCCCTAAACCTTGCTCTGATACCAATTGTCAGGATTTCTTCACAGGATCGATCGCTAGAGCTCGGACGAACTCTACGAACAATATACTATAGAGAATACGGAGACAGAGTTTAGCGAGAGACAGTGGTTTATGCTGCGATGAAGCTGCAGCTTTTCTGAGGTTTTCTTCTCCTTTTATTGTAAGCAAACAACCATGCAACATGCAAACGAAAGCTACAGATCGCTACCCACGTATTCCCGGTTTGATCGCGTTCATCCCCACGACCGAGAAACGTACGCCGTGCGTCCGCAAGTTCAGCTACGCCGCGAGCTGTTCTCGCTGGGTTCCTAAGTGCACGGCTTCTACACGTTGGTGCTTATGCGCATGCAGAAGAATCCAAAGTATAACAGACTAGCTAAAGTTAGGCATGTAAGGTTTATGCTAACATCATCAGTGTTGGAATTCTAGTGCCGGTTTGGAACCCGGCGCTGGTAGGCTTTCTGAACTGGTACCGATAGGTTCGCTTGCACTAGCGAATGCTTCAACGTTAGGTATTTTAGAACTGGAGGGAGTAAAACTACTCATCACACACAGACACACAGTCAACACACATACTACATAGTTAGCTGAGTGATTAAAGCAACACACGTCACATATGTAGTCAATATTTTACCAAATCCACTCCATGCAAATAAAACATGACGAGTAGTAGTACTGATAGTAAAATACTCATCAAAGTAATTACATGGATAGATGAGGTGATTAAAGCAGAACACGTCGCATATGTAGTCATGTAGATAGACTATCGGAAGTTCAGAAGACCGCGATACGCAGGAACGACGGCGCTAGGAATCCAAGCAGATCCATGGAGTAGCGCCGAGAGCTAGGGAAGAGAACCGAAAGGCATTGTGCCAAACCATCAGCCGCAAGGGCGATGAATGACTTCACCTCCGCTGGAATCTTGACGCCCTCGACGAGACGGACGCCCTCCCGAAGACGAAACATTTCTGCCGAGCTTGCGGCCGCGCGCGCCTCACCACGACAGACGCCGGCTCCAGCAAGGCCAGCGCTCCGCACGGGCTAGCGCGCACGATCACCGAGGACGAAGCTGCCGTGGAATCATCCTCGGAACGGGCGACGAGGGCCCACGCTTTGGACATGACCTCGCTGTACGAGGCTCCGTTGGATGGAGCTCGGGGCCGTCAGATCTGGCCCCCGCGCTGCCGCCTCCATTGCACCAGAGAGGAGAGAAAGGGGTGCGGCAGCGGTGAGGGGGAGGGAGGGTCATGCGGCGGCGATGGAGAGGCGTGCGCGTGGTGGCGGCGAGGGAGAGGCTGACACCGTTGGCAGAAGAGAGCCACCGGGAGAGAGAGAGACAAAGGGCGAGAGAGAGAGGTCGACGCCGTTAGGGAACCTCGTCGTCGAGAGAGAGACCAGCCGCCAGCAAGAGATAAAGGGAGAGGGCAAGGTGATTAATTAAGTTTTAATTATAACAAACTTGAAAAATAAATTTATTTAATTTTCTAAAGTAATTTCTATATAGAAAGATTTCACACGAAACGTACCGTTTAGCAGTTTAAAAAACATGCTAATAGAAACTGAGAAAGTAGCCAATCCTATAAGCTGTTTAGAACTCAGCCTAAGGATGCAATTAACTTGAGGGATGAGAAACTTCAGGTGTTCTTGACAAGTGCCAAGTAACTTCTCCTTTTCTACAGTTCTTCTGAGTTATGACAAGTGCCAAGTAACTTCTCCTTTTCTACAGTTCTTCTGAGTTATGACTTATGACCGAGTGTTCTGGTAAGCAACTGCAGCAACTCCACTTAATTAGTTCAGGATTACTCTTCAAGTGTCAATTACACCATAACTTTTACGATTCACACGTAGGAGGCCTAAAATGTATTCTTATCGAATTATATCTGTCGAAGGATGAAACTCCGACGGCGGGAAGTCTGGTGACCCCCCTTTGAGGTTCGGCCAGGAGAGTGGTTCTCAGGCGACTGCGACGTCCGGTGGAAAAAGGATGATTCGATGGATCGATCGGCACACAAGAAAGACAGGAGGAAGTATACAGGTTCGGGCCACACGGAGGCGTAATACCCTACTCCTGTGTGTTTGCTATCTGTGGAGGATGAATGTGGTTACAAGGTGAACCCCGAGAGCTCGGGAGCTAGCCCGGGAACTTGAGGCTCCGAGAGAGAGAGCTCAGTTGTCTAAGCCGGAGAGGAAGCTTCGTTGTCTAAGGCTGGAGCCAGGGCTGCCTCTTGAGCCAGAGGCATGGATCCTCCTTTTATCGCCAAGGGGAGTCCACAGTGCCGAGATATATGAGAGAGCTAACTACGATTTGTCTTGTCACACCGTCCACCTGCTGAGCCGCGCTGGAGACATGTCTTGCCGTCGCCTCGCACGTCCGCCTGCTACGCCCACGCCGGAGTAGGTCTGCTGCAGGCGGCTAGGTCATCGAGACGTGAGGATGTGACGACGCACGCCGTCACCGCCGAAGTCAAAAGATCTCTGTCTGCATGTCTTGCTGCAGGCGGCTGGTCTGGTCGAGTTGTCCATGAGGGGGGGAGGGGGGCGTCATGAGACGCCCACGCGTGGCAGAGCAGGCGACAGGGGCGACAGGCCTTGTCGCCTCGTCATTAATGCTGGTAGTTGGAGAGTTGGTCCGACCGGGAGAAGCCGATCGCCGGGAGAAGCCGATGCCGATCATCCGGGAGATACCGATCACCGGGAGAAGCCGATGCCGACCGGGGGAAGCCGATCTTATCAAGGCCGGGAGCGGGCCCACGGGGCGCCGTCACCAGCCGTCATGTGTAGCCGAGTCAGTTGGTACCCGGGACTCGGGACCGAGAGCCAGTCGGCACCCGGGACCCGGGACCGAGGCAGTCGGCACCCGGGGCCAGGGGCCGGGCTCATGGTTCCCGGGACTCGGGTGGCGTACCCGGGGATGGGGCACTCGGGACAGGACGGTGCCCGGGCTCCAGGTATTCAGAGGGGAAGGCCGTAGTCGGCCGTCACCGGTGCAGAATGTGCCCCCAGAGTAGCTGACCTGGCAGAAGACCACGCGACCCCGGGGTATGTGGGACCCCCTGTCCCATTTCGCCGACAATATCATACCATAAACAAGTCAATCAAGCTCATGTACGGGAAAGGGGTTCCATATACTGCAATGCAACCTAGCGATGAGCAAATGTTGCCATGAGTTGCAAACATACTAATAATCCATACAATGAGCTTACTGAATAAGAATAATCCCTAACATGGCTTTCTAGGTTTAATGCAAAGCAAGATGTGTGACCAAAAGAAAATAAACAGAGTTTAGTGTAGAGATGGTCGTGCAAAATCTGAAACAATTTGGTAATGCAGAGTACAATATCCTCAAGTATCCCACGGGGTTTCAACTGAAACAACAGCGAAACAGCAGAAATTTCTATTCATAAGCTGAACTCTTGTATGGTGCTGTACACTAATATTGTTACAAAACTTTTCACAACCATTTGCATCCATTGCAAGAGTTTGGAAACACTATGTTAACACCCGAATTTGGCACTATGAAAAAACATATAATAATTAGAAGCTAAATTTGGAAAAGTCCCAAGCCTTCCTCGGGAGGCCGGTCAAACCGCCCTTTGGGAGCCAGTCAGACCAGCGGTATGCCTGCGGTCAGACTGGCATAGGCCCGGCGGTCAGACCGGCAGCCCAAGTCCGATTAGGATTATGGCAGTTCTCGTTTTTTCTTCGGTATGCACAGGGTTTGACGAGTCTTACTTGGTCTCTAACCTGAATAGGACATGGAGAAGGCTCAGGAAACACAAGTCCAACCCCCTTTATAAGGGCTATGGCCGGTTTAATTGAATATCTCTCGATCAACCAACACAAAAATATCCAATTAGCCAATTGAATCATTCTTTCAGCTTTGAATCTACTTTTTGTCTACTTTTTGCCTAGTTCTAGCTTATTTCGTTCATCTTTGTCGATTTGCGTTGTAAATCGTCCGTCTTCACTACGAGATCGCGAGTTATCCCTTTGTAAGTTTGTCCCGTAAACATTCCGTTCTGCCCACGAGATGGGTAATTATCTCAATCTATCAGAATCGGCTCCGCTAGCCAGTTTTTATTTCAACCCCACCTTAATCTAGGTTGAGGTGGTTGGTGACTCCGTACACTGTAAAGCACTAGGTGATTCTCGTTGTTTGACAACAAATAAGCGTCAACACACTGAAGCAGTAGATATTTTGTTCAGTGACCTCACGATAGTTATGGTACTCTATATGATATATTGTGGTCATCGGAAACCCTATAATCTGTTAATATATCTTGAAATAACCAATTATTATCTATACTACTTAAAAAGAACGTAGTGGTGGCGGTGAATCCTACCCTAGCAGACACACTAATTTCTCATCGTCCGATCGCTAGATTCAACGGCTCGGATCGTCTGTCCAAATCCCTTCTCCCGATTGCACTCCTCTGCGCCGCTCCTTGTGCTAGCCGCTGAGATTATAGGTGGCCAAACGGGCAGACTAGGCCGGCACGGCCCAAGGCACGGTCCGACACGGCCCGCTACGGCACGGCCTGTGTAGGCACGGTTCCTGTAGCGGGCCGTGCCGTGCCGGCCCGCGTGCCTCCCCCGGCCCAGGCACGGCACGCCGAGGTTGTGGGCCGTGCCGTGCCGGCATGGCCCGTCGGCGGCCCACCGTGCCCGGGCTGGCCTGGTCCGCCGACGCCTGCCGCCGTTCGTCCGGCGTCCCCGGCCTCCGCCGCCCTCCGCCGCCACCTCCCCGCCTACGCGCCTCCCCGGCCTCCTCCCGGCCTCCTCGGCCTCCCGCCGCCTCGGCCTCCTCCCGGCCTCCTCGGCTCCTCCGCCTCCTCCCGCCGCCTAGGCCTCCCGCCGCCTCGACTCCTCCGCCTCCTCCCGCCGCCTCAGCCTCCTCGGCTCCTCCGCCTCTTCCCCGGCCTCCGCCGCCGCCTCCCTGCCTGCGTGCCACCCCCTCCGCCGCCTGCCGCCGGCCTCCGCCGTCGCCTCCCCGCCTGTGCGCTGCCCCTCGAGGCCGCCCTCTGCCGGCCCCGCCCTCCGCCGCCTCCATGCCTGCGCCGACTCCCTACTGAGTCAGTGAGAGTGAGTGACTAAGAGATGAGTCAAAAAGGAAAAAAAAGACTTAAAAAATTTTAAAAAATTAGAGGAGTTGTAAAAAATTATGAAAAAAAATGTAAAAACATTATCTGAGATGAGTAAAAAAAAATATGAGTATTTTTTTACTCATCTCAAATAATGTTTTTACATTTTTTCATATTTTTTTACAACTCCTCTAATTTTTTAAAATTTTTTAAGTCTTTTTTTCCTTTTTTACTCTTCTCTCAGTCACTCACTCTCACTTGACGATATTAGAGGAGAAAATTTTTATATTTTTTAAACAAGCAAAATAGAAGAACATATATAGTTATGTAATTTAATTTCTACATAGATATAGAGGAAAATTGCGCAATGACCTTTATTGATTTTGATATTACACAGCTACCTCATTAAAAACTCTATGATGTAAAAACTCAATTTTGAGAAAACCATGATAAAGAAAAAAGAATACAGCTAAAGGTTAATACTCAAAAATAAAAAAGATTACTCTAGTTCCTCATTTTGTAGGTAAAGATTTTCGAACTGCTCAGCCAAATCTTGGTTCTCCGTGGTGTGTTGGGCACGTTCCTTAGCTAGCTCCCAGTCTTTAACCGCAAGTAGCATTTCTACCACCTCACTGCGGAGATTTCTTCTTCTCTCCTCAATAATTCTTCCGCAAAGACTGAAGGCCGATTGATGATACCATAGACACAGGCACCGTGAACACATCCCGTGCTAGCTTTGAGAGCATGGGATATTGGGTCTTGTGATCATTCCACCATTAAAGAACGTTGAGATCTTCCTGGTTGATCGAGTCGCTGTCCAAGTAGGTGGACAGCTCAAGAGCTTCAAGCGAAGCGTGTGCAGAACTTGCTGCGGCCAAACTTCCACCACCAGTGCTCGAAGAAGAAGAGGAACCACCCCAAATTCGGCCCCACTGCAATTTCTTCTAACCTGGGACAGGGACGGGTGAGGCTCTTTGCACGCGAACTCCCTGAAACTTAGTTTCATACTTTCAAAATACTTCATACAATTTTGTCTTAGAATCAGAATAGTAGTTAGTGTAATCAATATTCATTGCATCCCCAATAAGATTCAAAATATTTAGAAACCCCCGTATTTTACCCATAGGATTAAGAATAAATGCAAAAGCATACAAGTATGGAATGTCCCTCCAGTATTTAAGATATTTTTGTTTCATGTGAAATACTGCAAGTCCTAGTAGTTGGTCATCTTCATATTCTTTTAATAAAGTGGCAATCTAAAAAATTTATGCAAAATTAAATTAGCAGTTGGATAGTAAACACCAGACAAAATAACAGTTGCATCATAAAATGTTTCAAGAAAGTAATAAAACCTTTCTATAACATGAAAAGACTGTTCTGTCAGTAGCGGTTGCCCATCACTTGTAACAACATTCTTGGACTGCAAGAAAACAGTTAGTATATCTTTGTAAGACAAGACATGTTTCAACATTAAATAAGTCGAGTTCCACCGATGGTCCGCATCCGTTTGGAATTTGCGTGAACGCTTGTCCGAAGCGATGCAGAATCGCTTGAAGGTCGCAAGTCGAGGATTAGAACCATTCAGCCATGTTATGGCTTCACGGATAGAATCGAGATATACAGTTACTCTTTTAAAACTGGATTTAACTATAAGATTAATAACATGGCAAGCACAACGTTGATGTAAAAGAAATGATTCAGCATAAATATTGAATAAAGGCTGCAAAATTTCCATTGCTCTGGAATTTGCAGCTGCATTATCTAGAGTTACTGCAAATATTTTATTTGTAATGCCAAAATCCTCACAAACTCTAGAAATTCGTTCAGCAATATTTTTTGCATTATGTGAAACATCAATTAATTTTAAAGCTATTACTCTTTTTTGTAGTTCCCATTCATCATCAACATAATGAGCAACTACACTAATATAGTCTTCCTTAGCCCTACCACTCCAAATATCAGATATGATACTAATAGAAAATGTGCAAGTAGCAAATAATTGTTTAATATTATCCCGGCCTTGGTTGTAAACATTCACCAAGTCCCGGGTTGTAGTTTGTCTACTAACAGCTTGAAACCTAAGATTATGAGCAGTTTTAATGTAAGTCTCAAATGCAGGAGACTCACTAAAGTTTAGGGGTAGATCCTGTCTAGCAATTAAACGATAAGGGAATCTCGTGCTACTTGAGGATTATACTTCCATGAACGTACCGTTCCGTCCAGATTGAGTACCAGTTGTTGCTGTCTTAGCTGGTAACCTTGCTTCTTCGCACATGCCTCAGCATGCCGCCTTAAATGCCCTGTTCCACTAGAAGATTTTCCAGAGAGTTTAGTCTTACAAATTTTACATTTCGCATAAGTTACCTCCCTTCCATCCGCGGCGGTCTCCTTGATCTCATCAAAATGTTGCCAGGCGGAGGAAATTCTTGATCTCTTTGAGCCGGTTGCCATTGATAAGCTCTCGCTCGCTGTTCTGGATCCTTCTGAAGCCGCATGTATTTCCTCCGGATGTTCTTGCGGTGTAGGAGCCGACCCGGAGTCGTCTCCTTGCGACATCGACAGATAGCTCGGGTCGAAGTTGCTCTGTTGGAACGTCGGGTAGTTCAGATCCATCCTGCAATATAAATAGAGAAAATTAGTATTAAAAAAATAGTAGGAACAAATAAGAAAATTTAGGATTTTTTTACCTTGCAGGAGCACCGGAGGCTGCTGCTATTAGCTATGAGAATGTGGGAAATTTTTGAATTTTAGACAAAATTTTGTCTAAATCAAAAATTTTGAGCAACGAGAGCAAAAGAGAGGAGAATAGAGCACAAGAGGAGAGATTGGGAGGTTTGGATGAGCAAAAATATGGCTGGGGGTTCCCCTATTTATAGGAAAAAATTTCACAATTTTTTGGATTTTTTCATATTTTTTCGGATTTTTTTGGTCCTGCAATGGCTAGATTCAAAATCTAGCTGTTATTTCGGACCGTTGGGATACGTGTCAATTTTCTACTGGGCGAACATGGCCGAACACTGCAGCAAACGGTCATCTGCAGTCGCAACGAGCAGATGTGCACTGCAGTGCAACGGTTGCCTACTCTACTCGCCTCCTCGGCTCCTCCCCGCTCCTTCGCCTCTAGCCCCGCCGCTCCTCCGCCTCCTCCAGCGCCAGCCCCGCTCCTCCGCCTCCTCCCGTGCCGGCCCGCCTCCTCCTGCCGCTCCTCCGCCTCTCTCCTGGCCTGCCTCCTCCCGCCGCTCCTCCGCCTCCTCCTGCGCCGGCCTGGCTCCTCCGCCTCCTCTCGCGCCGCCCCGCCTCTTCCCGCCGCTCCTCCGCCTCGTCCCGCCGCCTCGTCCCGGCCGACGCCCGCCTCCTCCCGGCTGCTGCCTCGGCCTCCGCCGCCGCCCTCCGCCGCCGCCTCTGCGCCCAGGCGCCTCCTCGGCCTCGGCGGCCTCCCGCGCCGGCACCCTCTAGGCCGCCGACGCCTGCCTCATCCTCTGCCACCGCCCTCCGGGCGGGCCGTGCTGGCCTGTGCCCTGTGCCGTGCCGTGCCGCACCGCTGGCCCAGGCACGGCACGGCCCACGGCCAACCATGCCGGGCCGGCCCGGGCATGGTTACTGTAGCACCATGCCCAGGACGGCCCGACAGGGCACGGCCTATTTGGACATCTATAGCTGAGATGTTGGCTCCTCCCTATCGCTCTCCTCGCGAAATTTTTTTATTTTTATATTTATTTAATAAAATATTTGCAAAAGTATATTTTCGTTTCAAAAATTTACAAAAATATACCCCTACCGCCCTCTGGGAGGGCTATTTTTGAAATCGCCCTCCCATAGGGCGATTTTATGACGTGGCGGACGGCCGTCGGCCAGGCAGCTGACGGCCGTCAACACTTTTGCAGGCGGCCCCCTGGCCACCCAAAAACCGCCCTCTAGGAGGGCGACAAGGGGGCCACCTACAAAAAGCCGGCCGGGGAGCCAGCCATTTTACATGCGGCCCCCTTGCCGCCCTCTGGGAGGGCGGTTTTTGGGCAACCGCTTAAAAGTTGTGCCTATTTCTCCCTATCGCGCGGTACCTACCTTAAATAGTCATAACTTTCACATACGGTCTTGAAATCGGGCAAATAAGTACTTGGTGGACATCTACGGAAAATTTTACATCCGCTTCTCACCGACTTTGTCTGGTTTGTTCAAAAAATTTTTGCGAAATTCGGCCAGGAAGATTGAGTTGTCGAGATGTGAAGTTTCAGCACGGTTTTTAAAGCACGCTCATAATTTTCTACAGGCCACATCTTATATCGGTTTGAGTTGCACCTTCACGA
Source organism: Oryza meyeriana var. granulata (assembly GCA_003991445.1). NCBI lineage: Eukaryota > Viridiplantae > Streptophyta > Magnoliopsida > Poales > Poaceae > Oryza > Oryza meyeriana. The sequence goes on along the minus strand of RYFJ01001308.1, from coordinate 244,304 downwards.
GGTTTTGCTATTCTCGAGTTCCTAGTTAAGAAAAAAATATCAAAAAAAGAAAAAAAAATAAAGTGGCTATTTTGCAGGCAGCCCCCTGGCCGCCCAAAAACCGCCCTTTAGGAGGGCGGCAAGGGGGCCGCCTACAAAACGCTGGCCGCGGAACTGGTTTGTTTACAGGCGGCTCCCTTGTTGCCCCCCTAAAGGGCGGTTTTTGGGCGGCTAGGGGGCCACCTGAAAAAGTGCTGACAGCCGTGGGCCTGCCACATCATTAAATCGCCCTCTGGGAGGGTGATTTTCAAAAATCGCCCACCCAGAGAGCGGTAGGGGTATATTTTTGTAAATTTTTGAAACGAAAATATACTTTTGTAAATATTTTATTAAATAAATATAAAAATAAAAAAAATTTCTCTCCTCGTCCTCCGTCGGCCCCTCCGCTAGCCACCGCACCGCCATGCCATCGAGCCATCGCCAATCGTCCTCCTCCTCCCCTTCTCTCCCCCTTCTGGCCTTTTGTCCCCGTGCCCCCCTCCTCTCCTCTATTCCCCTCAGCCCTAAGGCGCCGCCGATCCCTGCCAAGAACCCTGTCCGTCCCCCACTGCGCTGCCCCACCCCGCAGATCCCACCACCGCAATCCACTCTCCCTAGATCCCCATGGCGTCGCCCATCCACCAGAACTTAGGTGTGTTCCAGACAGCGAAGCTGTTGTTCCCGAGGCCCCAAGAGACAACGGTGTCGGTGGCCGGGTCGTCCACCATCTCGTACGTCTTCATTAGGAAAGACGGCGGCGCAGTCGTCCCCCCGGCGGCGCTGACCCCGTTGCTGACCGCCGCGTGTGCAATTTCTCGTCACTTCCCCCTCATCCCCTCGCCTACGTGAACTGCGGAGCAAGGAAGAAGAGGAGACCGCCGCAATGGATTAAGCCCCCGCTTGGCCCGGGGTTTCCTTCCCCTCCTCTTCTGGTTGTTTTCATGCGGTGATTTCTGGCTGGTGGTCGTCCTGTTCCCTTGCGAGCCCTGAATGGTGGGGCGGTTTTTCTCTGTGAATTTTGTTTTGGGGGCAGTTGGTTTGGGGTTTGGACCGGTGGGGAATTATTTGATCTGTGATGTGCTGTTTCCAGGGTTTGATTGGAGTGAGGGTGAATCCGTGAGGTTGTGGCTCGGTTGGTGGCTGGATCGGAGGGTTCGGCCGTTCCTTATTAATCTTTTTCTAGTGAGGGATTTCTCTTGTTTTTGTGCTAATTTGAGCTGATTTTTTGCCTGGGGCGTGAGTGGATTCGAGACTGATTGCCTCGGAATGATCTCTCCTTTGTATATTCAGTGGGGGGATTCAATCACTAGTGAGCAAAGGCGAGTTTTTTTGCCACTTCCCCCTCATCCAACCATGTGTGGTAAGTTCTCTTGATGCTCTGGAATTCCCCCCATCTCTTGGACTCTTTTGGTGGTTACTAACGAATGGCTCTCTAAAGTTTGTGCAGATTTGATGTGCTTGGAGATCAAAATGGGGTTGTAAACCACGGTGGTGGTCTTACATTCGCAGAGGGTTGCCTCCATCCTGTAAAAAAAGGAAAGGAACCCTTGCCTTTTCTTCTCCATGGCTTCTAATTCATAGTGCCAAGGGTCAACATTTTTCGTTTTACAATTTACCTGCAGCTTCCTCTGTTTAAATTAGATTTTTTTTCTTGTGTATTATTTAAACATGTCCTATGGAATATACTTATTCAACTTCTTTCTTCTGTCTTTTTCCGTCTCCTGTGATCTAACTAGCAAGATAGGACTCAGTAGCCACATAATTCACTGCAACTCTACAATTATTAGTTCGCTTAGGTTTAATATCGACCATTTCTGGTAACTTGTGCACTCAATATCGGCATCAATCTCTTTTCCCTTTTGATGATAGATTTAAACTGAATGATATTTTCCATCTGTGTGCTGCATATTACTCTCTGTTGGCTTATTTTGTCACATCAATATTTGAGATCGCGCTTGACATCAGTCATGTATATAGCAAGACCTCATCATGATTGTTAACTGTTCAAATGATGTACATAGGAGAAATAGTCAAACAGGTCAATACATGATTGTTGTGCTATGCCTTCCATCCTTCCATCCTGCTATACGGTGTCAATACCTGATCTTTTAACATCACTTCTTCTGCAGATTAATCATGTGCATGTACTTGAATGTAACAATTTTTCTCTAGAGTGTTTGATATATGCTATATACGCGACTTGATGAAAAGGAGCTATGGTTGGAGAAAGAAAAATAAATCAGTATGAGGTTACATGGTGTCGATGCTTTATATCAGCAATAATAATATGGGGCTATTCGTGAGACCTAAACTTGATGGATTGTAAAAGAACACGAAACAATTTATCCTAATTCAGGCCCTCAAGGTAAGATCAGTGTTCGCGTAGACTGTGGTCTAGATAGTCTAGACCGTGTCTAGATGTGGGACGGTGGGTTGTCGTTCCGTTTAGGGCCTAAACCATGCCCTAGACCATTTTTCCGTCTAGTCGGTCAAAGACGGTCTTAGACCGTCTAGACCAAGTAATTAGACCATACCGAGTCTAGTCTAGACAAAAAAAAATGACGTCTAGACCATGGTCTACGCATTGGACTGTAAAATATTTGGCGCGCAGGAGCTCAAATGTTTTGGCCCGCTAAGGCCCAAATAGCTTAGGTTTGGTGGGAGTACATCTCATTTTTTCCCCATTCCACCGACAGCCTCCACATCCACGAAGAAACACCGCCCTTCTCTGTGTCTCTTCCTCAACTAGTAGCCGCCGCCGATGCCGCCACTGCTGTCGTCGCCTGGGCTGTCGCTGCTGCAGTTGCCGGGGCCGCCGTTGCTGCAGTCCTCAAGGCCGCCGCTGCTGCCGTCGTCGGGGCCGCCGCTGCTGCAGTACCCGGGGCCGCCGCTGCAGTCGCCGGTGCCGTCGCTGCCGTAGCTGCCTGTCTCCTCTGCTACTGCTAGTCGCTGCTGTCGACCTGCTCAGTTCCTCTGCTACTGCTAGCCGTGGCCGTCGTCGGCTGCTCTAGTACAATTCTGTAGGCAGTTTTGCGGTAGAACGGAGCAAGGGGGCAGACAAGCAACCACCAACCTGGAACAAGCCAACCAACAACAGTCAGCAGGTAGGTCCAGTTGTTGCTCATGAGCTCATCTTCTAGTTCTGTTCTTGTTCAATGGATAGATCCTGCAGTCCATAGATTCAATGGATAATTCATAATTGGCTTGGCAATCCAATTAGCATTGCAATAGACAGTAGTGCAGTGCGTCTGACTATATGGCAAATTGGTTAATTAGTTAGGTAATTCATGTAGCCGGCCTTCTCTGATCTTGTTTGTAGAATTATAGACTGTAGTGCAGTAGTGCTAGGTGCTTCTATTGCAGTCTGCAGGATGTCTTCTAATTTCTTGAAATTGCAGGATGCCATCTACTGCATCCACTAACAACACACGCAGCCTAAAGAGGAATTCCAATGACATAGGGTGGAACCATGGAACCTTGGCCAATCCAGAAAATGTAGATGTGGTGAAATGCAACTACTGTGACTTTGTGTCGAATGTTGGCATATATAGGCTGAAGTGTCATATTGGTGGGGAAAAGGGAACCAAATCTTGTAAGAATGCGCTAGATATTGCCAAATTGCAATGCAAACAAGCCATAGATGAGTCGCTGAAAGCTAAACAGGCTAGGTTTGAAAGGGAACAGGAGGTGAGAGATGAGGTGCACCTTGATGGTGATGATAACATGGGAGAGGATGCCACTGTCACCAATGCTGAAGAGCAAGGGCTTGAACAAATTGGAAGTTCATAACCTAGAAAAGTAGGACCTATGGATAAGTTTGCAATGGCTTTGGATCCAAGTTCTTTGAGCAACACAAAGGTAATAAGGCAGCAAAAAATCACTGAAACAATATGGAAAGAGAGAATGCATCAACTGAAGCGCTACATCGCAAAGTGGGTATATGTGCACGGTAATAACTTCTTCTTGTTCCTTGGTTCTTGGCTTCTTGCTGAACTGAATTTCACTATGTTAGACTGTTAATAACTTGTTGAATCTGAATGTAAAGTATGTATTAATTTCATTTTCAGGAATACCTTTCAATGCTATCAACAATGAAGAATTTGACCGAGTGTTAGAAGCAGCTGGTCGCTTTGGCCCTGGTGGAAAAAAACCAAATCAACATGAACTTCGAGAGAAGTTGTTGTATGAGGAAGTGGAAGATACTAAGATGGTGTTGAAGGTGCAAGAAGCAGAGTGGGCCAAAAATGGGTGCCCCATTATGACAGATGCATGGACTAACCTGAAAAGGAGAAGTATCATGAACCTTTGCTTAAATTGCAGTATAGGTATAAGCTTTCTTGAATCAAGGGAAGCCTCAGATGAGTCACACATAGGAGAACTGATCTTTGAGTACGTTGATAGTTGTATTGAGCATGTAGGTGCTCAAAATGTTGTGCAAATAGTCACAGATAATGCTTCAAACAATATGTCAGCAAAGAACTTGTTGTATGCGAAGAGACCTAACATATTTTGGAGCTCATGTGCAACTCACACACTTAATTTGATGCTGAAAGGAATTGGAAAGCTCAAAAGGTTTAAGAACACCATTGAAAATGCAAAGGCAGTGACAATCTTTATCTACTCACACCATAAAACATTGGCTTTGATGAGGAAATTTACAAAGAAAAGAGATTGTGAGGCCTGGTGTGACTAGATTTGCTTCATCTTTTCTCACATTGCAAAGCTTGTATGAGAAGAAGGACCAACTAAGGGCAATGTCTCAATGTGAAGAATGGGATAAATTCTGCAGTTTGAGCCACATGAGGAAGAACAGAAAAGTTGTTGAAACCACGGGTACACTAATAAGACCTGCATTTTGGGCAGGAGTTAGTCTTTGCTTGAGGGTGTTTGAGCCATTGATCAAAGTACTTCGAATGGTTGATGGTGATATCAAGCCATCAATGGCCTTTCTTTATGGAGACATTCAAAAGGCAAAGAAAGAAATCCAATTGGGTATTAGGAATGTTGACAAGAATGGGGCATTATACAAAACTATCATAGATATCATTGATGAAAAGATGAAGAATAGGCTAGACAGTCCTTTACACTTGGCTGCATATTTCTTTAATCCATATTATAGCTACAATGATCCATCTATCTTCGGAAATCAGCAAGTCATGGATGGGTTAATGACTGCTATTGAAACATTTTACCATGGCAATTATGACAAGCAAAATGTTGTGCTCAATGAGGAGTTAGACAGGTTTAAAGATCAAGCAGGTCACTTTGGAAAACTTGTAGCGAAAGCTGGCTGCAATGATTGTGATTTCAGCCCTGGTACTAATGCCTGAATTAATTTTTTATGTATATTTTAAATTTGTTTTCTTTCCTGTAGTGCTAATTTTACATATCTCTTGTTTGTATGTAGCCAAATGGTGAGGCAACTATGGAACACAGGTTCCAACATTGCAAAGAATGGCCATAAGGATTCTCTGTTTAACTTCTAGTTCTTCTGGCTGTGAAAGGAATTGGAGTTCTTTTGAAGGGGTGAGCATCCCAACTCTGTCTCTTAGTGATTCTCCATGATTATTTGAAGTACATAGCTAAAGTTGACATGATATTTTGACACTTTGTAGATTCATACTAAGAAAAGAAATAAGCTAACTTGTGAGCACTTGAACCAACTTGTCTTTATTCAATACAATGCCAAAATGCAAAACAAAAAGGAGAAGGCCAAGAAAAACAGAAAAGTGGATCCCCTTCTTGTAACAGATTCAACTTATGCTCAAGTGTGGTTGATTGATGGTGGAGAGGAAGAGTTGGATGGTGAGCCTGTTACGGGGCTGACTTGGAAGTTAATTGAAGAGGCATGTGGAGCTGATGAGGTCACAAAGTTGCGTAGGAGTTCAAGATTGGCTCAAGCTAGAGATATTGATGAAGAAGATTTTCACTCCGAGACTGAAGACACACCAACCAATGAGGAGGAAATTGAGTTCGAGTCCGACCAAGAAGATGTGATGCCAATAATGGAATATGGGGAAGAGGGGGAGAAAGACAATGATGATTAGATGCATTTGATCATTATATTCCTATCAATTGTCTTTTGTGATCTATCTACCTATTTATCATTATGCTTTTGAACCATTCAGCTTGCAGCTTACTCCATTGTGTGTTATATTTGAGCCTTTTGAACTTGTCAGAATTATGTGTTATTTTTCTATGTCACTATGTATTATCTAGTCATGACACTATGAGAACTATGTTTATTTGTAAGAAACTAAGAACTAAGAAGTAAGAATTATGACTTATTGTGTTATAAGTTATTTATGGTGGTATTATGGACTATGGTAGTATGGTAGCAGCTTCTGTTTGTGGTGCCAAATATTATATTTGTGGTATCATTCATAATTCATTACATTTTTGGCTGTACAAGACAAAACTACAAGTGTAAATACTAACATGTGACTTTTCTTGTTTTAGCCTTTTAGGAAAATAATTCAAAGTGTTATGATGAGTTTGAGGATAATGGAAGGTTTAATTTGAAGCTAATGGAAGATTCATTCCTGCAAAATAAGGTAACACATAAATCCAACTTTTGTCACTCTCAAATATTCTCTGGAACATGTTGACTTGTTGAGTGTATTTACATATATGCCAAAAATATATGCCGATAGTATAATGTACGGTATATCGTCTAGACCGTCTAGACTTTTGTCTAGACTCTAGACCGAGGGTCGCCGTCCGTCTAGCATCTAGCGTCTAGGTGAACACTGGGTAAGGTAATACTCTACTTCCAGCTGTTGTGTATTGCCTTTGAGGTTTCTCTGGTGAGATTCTGTTCTGCCCCAGGAGGCTCCTTACCTCTCCTTATATACTGAGGAGGCAAGGTTACAAAATAGAAATCCTAGTCGGACTTGACCAAGAGATTTCCTTCTAGGAATACAACATACCCGACTAGGACTATATCTCTTTCCTTATCGTACTAAGTAATATGCACCGAGTCCCGTTGCATCCCTAATTATAGGATTGGGCCTATCCTCTGTCCGAGGGGTCAGAAAGCTTCTCATGAGGTACCCGAGGCCCATGGCCTCCACAGTAGCCCCTAAGACCTTTATAGTTGAGTCACAGCTGGTGCCGAGTGCTCATCCTCTATGGTGAAGATTTCCCGAGTGCCTTGCTCCTGAGTACTCATTGTCCGAGTACCTCTTCTCCAAGTCCTACTTTATATCAGCTAGCAATGAGGCTATGAAGGGCTTTATAGAAAAATATAAATAGTGTGCACCGAATAGGCACACCTATTAGGTGTAGCCCCCGACTTTGTGCTTAATTGAGAAACAATTAAACATAAAGCCAAAGATTTTTAACCTTTAAGTCTTTCCCGAGTGCTATATTTCTCAGAAATTGGACTCTCTAGCATCATATCAGCTGGATCCCCAATTTTAATGGAGACAAGCTATTGATCCTTATAAGGATGTATCCTTAATACCTGTCAAATAATTCAGATATATGAACACATGTGTCCAGCAATTAGGCTTAATCATGAAGCATATCTGATTATTTTGATCAGTTTCTATAAAATAGCATTTGTACTATGATTTTAACACAGTCAGCAGTCGGTTCCGTAGGACATGCTATTTAGAAACTCATATCTTATGGCCCATTACCGAGCTAGCTGGCCCAAGCCCACTAACTCGGCACATGTTTTATAAAACAATGGGAGAGAGAAAAGATTCCTCTTTCTCCTACAATCCGCCGAATTGCTTCAGCTTCCGAAACCGCGCCTAAACTTCGCGCTCTTTGCTCCGCTAGGGTTCGTGGTAGCTCGTGCTCTCGACCCAAGATTCGCTAGGAATTGCTTCCCAGCGCCGATTCCCAGCAGCCAAAAGCTTCTCCGCCCAGCTCCACACCCCTAGCGATGCCGAGAGCCCCTTTTGACATCCCAGATATGTTGTCGGGATCTTGGCGGGTGTCAGATTGCAGCTCCACGAAGCTAACGATCTTGGAGAACAGGATGATTCTTCAGCCCAAGGAGATCATTAACTGGCACCCCGCCGTTGGTGAGTCAGTCCCCACTCCAGGTCTTTACTTTTTTTTTATCGCGGTCTTTCTCTACCATCTTTTGATTTCCTCCGCCGTCTTCTTGACTTCTACCGCATTGAGCTTGTCAACCTCAATCCCAACTCCATTCTCCAGATTTCTATTTTCGTAACCCTCTGTGAGGCCTTCCTGGGCATTAGCCCCTATTTCAATCTCTTCCGGTATCGTTTCCACATTAATCCTCAGCCCTCAAAACCCAAGATTCAGATAATAGGGGGAGCGGACCTTCAACTTTGAAATGAGATGAAGAAGGCTTATCTCCACGTCCCCCTGAAGACTTCTCTCAAGGGATGGCATCGGGAGTGGTTCTATTGCTCAAATCTCGAGCCCTCCCTGCCCCCTTTCACGGGAAATCCACTATATGTCATGGAGAGCTGGACTTCAATGCCATCACAAGATGAAATGGACCAGGTATACAAGCTATTGAAGAAGATCAGGACACTGAAGGGCACAGGGCTGACCAGTCCCTTGCTCGGTTTCTTTGTTAATGGAGTCGTGGAGACCGAAGACAAGGAAAGAGCACCCAAGCCATACTGCGAGGGTAGGCCCCGGCCAAAGGTAATATATGATGCTGTAGTCATCTTGATATCCATCTGTGATGAGTGATATGAATGCCATCCCATCTTGCAATGTATAATATCTGGGTGTTTGCAAAAATGTAAAGAATTTTATTCCGACCCCCAAAGCCAGTTGGCCATTGGGGCCAGAAAACGTCTGGCCAGCCCCTCGGTAGCCCAACCCAGTCCCAAGAGGATTAGGAAAAGACCAGCGATAGACTAGGCCAAACGATATGCCGAGCAAAGCATCCGGCAGTCTGATGATCAAGGATTCTAGCAGCACCGCCCCCAGGCCACCCAGCCCTAGGACCGCACCGCTGAGTGCCACCACCACCCAGTTAACTGCAGTACAACGTCGACTGGGCCAAGTTCTCCACCGCTGACTACCGCGCTCAGGAGCTCGACCGTCGGCAGTTCTCCACCACTGACTAGGCTGTCAAGCCCGTCAACGACTACCCCCACCCCCAGCAGACAGGGGTGGAGGTTTAAAACTTCCAAGAGGTATGAAAAAATCTTCAATCTTCAAAACAGCTTGAATAAACTTGTAATTTCTTGACTGTTGAATATTTTTGCAGGAAGCCAAGTGATGCTGACCTCCAACCTTCGTATCAGATCCCTTCCTGATAGAGGCTGAACCAGTCGCGCCACAAGCTGAGCCAGAAATTGTCCTAGCCTATGAAGCTAAGTTGATCCACCAGGCCAGGCCACCAGCATCGCCCAGTCGGGACGTCGCAGTTGAAGCCCCCGTCCCTGAGCTCGCCCAAGAGCCCACGCCGCCAATCGATCCAAAGCCTAGGACTCCATTGCCCCCGTTATCATCCACTTTTGATGAAGATGATCTCCCCAGGCTCGAGGCTCCCCCTGCAAACTTGCCCCGGACGTTCTATTGGGTTACTCCAGAGAGGGAAGCAGAGAGCTTTGAGCATGATGAGCAAGCAGCCTAGAGAGAAAGGGTTAATTTGATGTACGTCGCTATCGCCGCGTCAAAGGGGATTCAGGTACGCAGTCAATCTTGCTGTGTTTGCGGATTGGTGGTTCTTCAAGACTTTGCACTTTTGTTGCTTGTTTTGCTTGACTTGAATACTCCCTGAACAGAAAGTGGTCGATTGGTAGGAGAAGATGGGCTGAGTTCTGTCCGAGCTCACCCCTCAGCTTACTCAGCTCTACCAGCTCCAAACTGCCAAGGACAACCTAGAGAGGTCCAGCAAGGAGAGGGAGGAGTGGCTGAAGGGATCAGTTAGACAACCTCCGGGATGAAGAACTGGGCTTAGCTAGGGACTATTAGAAGTAAGCTTCCCTGTTGCCCGAGTGACCTCAGAGAAATCTTTCTGTGTTGTTGATCGTTGACTCTGTTCGGCTGTAGCTCTTGAGATAAACCTCAATAACCACTCCCTAGAAATTGAACACCTCAGGAAGGAGCTTAAAGAGCTCGAGAAGCCGAAGTCCAAAGTGGACACCGACTATGTGAGTAAGTCTAATGACTGTCTGTGTACTTGGTCGGCCTAGTTGTCCTAATATTTCTGATGTTTTTGTCTCTGTGTGAGTAGCCTTCAAAGCCAACTCACAGATCCAGTTTGGCACCTTCGCAGAAGAAATCAAGGTGATCAAGGAATCACGGCAAATCATTGTCGATTTTGCAAAGACTTTATTGGATATCATGCAGCCGACCCTGGCTAGGCCCAACTCCAACTCAATTGCCCAGGTGGCGCAGCGTCTCAAGGAAGCCCCAGGAGTCCTGAAGTACTCGGACAAACGCGTAGCCGTAGGGATTGCCTAGGCATTAGCCATGACCAAGTCTCTACCCTCAGGTAGATATCGAGGCGATTGGTGAAGGCTTTGCTGAGGGCACCACACCAAAGCAGGGTTTGGAGTTGATCAGCCAGGTGAGGCCGACTGCCAAAGCCATAGCTAAAGATCTGCCAATGTAAACAAGAACTATTATGTAGTTGGTGTACATCAGAAACAATATGTGAATATTGTAAATACTTTTGCCATTTGTCGTTAAATTTTGCCGAGTACTTGCTTCCTCCGAGCCATCATTAGCTTTACCCAAGTAAATAGTTCACGCCGAGTGGTTTGAGATCAACTTAAATAAAAACGTTCACCTCTCAGGACTATACTCGGAAAAACTTAACGTAGTTGTTGTAAAGTTTCATGACTTAGATAAAACAAGCTCGGACTTTATTAATGACAACAGGCATGTATTAACATATAGCCCCCGACTCACTACTCGGTTGGAACAAGCGACGTAGTGAGTCAGAGTAACTAACTTTATTTATATGTATAACAGGAGTACAAAACTCAGGTATAGAAAGGACGTAGCTGTTCTATGTTCCATGAGTTGTTGATTAGGACGCCGTCTTCTGTCTTCAGTCGGTAGACACCCGGACATGTCACCTCAACGATAATGAATGGCCTCTCTTATAAGGGAGATAATTTATGCCTGTCTTTGGTGGTTTAGATTTTTCTCAAAATGAGATCACCTACTAAAAAGGCACGGCCACGAACATTCCAACTGTGATAACGACGCATGCCTTGAAGATACCTTACCGACTGGATAGTTGCGATGTCCCTCGCTTCCTTCAACTAATCTAATTCGACCAGTCGTTCTTCAGTTGATTTTGCATCTGAGTAGGCCCGAACTCGTGGTGAGCCAAACTCCAACTCGGTTGGTAACACAGCCTTAGCACCATAGACTCGGAAGAAAGGGGATTGCCCTTTTGCCTGACTAACCATGGTTCTTAAAGACCATAGAACAGATTGAAGCTCTTGTACCCACCACTCTGCATATGGTTGTAGTCGGTCGAACACCCTAGTCTTGATACCTTATAAGACCATGCCATTGGCACGCTCAAGCTGCCCATTGCTTCATGGGTGTGCCACAAAAGCGTAACAGATCTTGATACCAAAGTCATCACAGAAATCTTGAAAAACGCCGCCAGTGAACTGAGTACCGTTGTTCGTTATAATGCGGTTGGGAACTCTAAATTGATATACAATGCTCATGATGAAGTCTTTTGTCCTTGCCATTGTTATGGTGGCAACGGGTTTGCCTCAATCCACTTTGTGAATTTGTCCACTACAACGAACAAGTGTGTGAACCCTCCTGGCGCTTTATTGAATGGCCCGACCATGTCAAGCCCCCAAAGTGCGAAAGGCCAAGAGATTGGAATTGTTTGTAGTTTTTGAGCTGGAAGATGTGTTTGTCAGGCAAAGAACTGACATCCCTCGCATCTTCGAACTATGTCTTTGGCGTCTGTGACCGTAGTCGGCCAGAAGAACCCTTACCTATAAGCCTTTCCAACTAATGTCCTTGATGCAACATGGTTGCCACAAATGCCCGAGTGGATGGACTACAGTATTTGCTTGCCCTCCTCAGGTGTGATGCAGCGCATGAGGACTTCGGATGCACTTCGATGATAGAGATCCTCTCTGATTACAAGGAAACACTTGCTTCGATGTTTGATCAGCTCGGCTTTACTGTGATCTTCTAGGAGCTTGTCTTCCAGGAGGAACCTAATAATTGGAGTCCGCCAATTTTGAGAAATAATTTGTACTTCATTTGTTGCCGAGGTAGGTTCACCCCCCGACTGCTCGAGCATAGGTTTCTTTGTGAATGACGGTTCCAATAATTGCTCGACAAAAACTCCAGTCGGGACCACTTCTCGTTTGGATCCCTTGTTGGCTAGCTCATCTACGGCTTCATTGTATTGGCGTAGCACATGTGTAATCTCTAGTCCGTCAAACTTGTTTTCTAGCTTTTGTACCTCCTGACAGTATGCCACCATGTTGTCGTCCAGACACATCCAGTCTTTCATGACCTGGTTCACCACGAGTTGAGAATGTCCAGTGATATGGCGATGCGGAGCCCATGGACGAGTGCCTCATACTCGGCGATATTGTGAGATGCTGGAAAATGAATCTGAAGTACATATTTGAGTTTTTCTCTAGTGAGTGACATCAAGATAACGCCAGCCCCTGCTTTGTCGATCCATAGAGAACCATCGAAATACATCGTCCGGTATTCTAACTTGGCCATTGGTGTAGCCATCTGAACCTCTGTCCACTCGGCCACGAAGTCGGCAAGTGCTTGTGACTTGATTGCTGTCCGAGGTTGAAAAACAATATCAAACGCCATCAACTCGAGCGCCCATTTAACGGTTCTATCGATGGCTTCGTGATTGTATAGGATGTCCCCGAGTGGATACGATGTGACGATTGTAACTTGATGCGACTGAAAATAGTGCACCAACTTCCAGATAGTTATAAGCAAACCACAGAGCTGCTTCTGGACTTGGGGATATCTTATCTTGGAGTCTCCTAGGACCTCGCTGACAAACTAAACTGGCCTTTCTACTTTTTGTATATGCCCAGACTCTGCCCGCTCTACGACCAACACCGTGCTGACTACCTAAGAGGTTGCCGCTAGATACAACATGAGTGGTTCTTGGGGCATAGGTGATGCCAACATAGGTGATGATGTGAGGAATTTGTTGAACTCTTCGAAGGCTTGCTGGGCTTCTGGCGTCTATTAAAAGTTATCAACTTTCTTTAGTAATTTGAAAAAGGGCATGCCCCATTCACCAAGTTGGGAAACAAATCGACTGAGTGCCGCCATGCAGCCAGTCAGCTTCTGTACGAGCGTCTGGCTAGTCGGAGGTGCCATGTTTCTGATAGGTTGACTTTCTCTGGATTAGCCTCGATGCATCGCAGTGATATGATGAAGCCGAGTAATTTTCCCGAACGTACTCCAAAGATGCACTTTTTCGGGTTCAACTTCACCTTGAATCTCTGAAGGCTTTGAAAAGTTTTTTCTAAGTCAGCGATGAGATCTTCCTTGACTTTGATCTTGATTACCACATCATCGACATACGCCTCCACATTGTGCCTGAGTTGAGTGTGAAGACACCGCTGGATAGCACGTTGATACATTGCGCCAGCGTTTTTCAACCCGAACAGCATAGTGACATAGCAGTATGCACCGAATGGCATGATAAAAGAAGTTTTTAGGCAGTCCTCTTTCTTTAGGATGATTTGATGGTATCCCGAGTAACAGTCGACAAAACTGAGTAACTCGCACCCCGCAGTGGAATCAACCACTTGATCTATCCTGGGTAGACCAAATGGATCCTTAGGGCACGCCTTGTTTATGTCGGTGTAGTCAACGCACATGCGCCATTTATCGTTCTTCTTATGGATGAGAACTGGGTTTGCCAGCCAATCCGGGTGATAGACCTCTTTGATGAACCCGCTTGCAAGGAGTTTGGTTATCTCCTCCCGAACAACATCTTTGCGGTCTTGTGCGAAGTGCCATAGTCGTTGTTTGACTGGTTTGGCGTTTGGCTTGACGTTGAGGGAATGCTCGATCACCTCGCTTGGTACGCCAGGCATGTCGGAAGGTTTCCAAGCAAATATATCACTGTTCACCTAGAGGAAGGTGACAAGCGCGTCTTCCTATTTAGGGTCGAGTCCGGTCCTAACAAGCGTAGTCTTGGTAGGGTCGGAAGGGTCCAGAGAGATTTTCTTTATTTCTGAATCCGTCGAAATTCCCGACTTGGCTGCTTTCCTTGCCGGAACTTGATCGTCCTAGTTTGCAGGTGTTGCAGCTAGTTGGATGTTATTTCGTCCAACTACTGCCTCTTGAGACTGGGCTAGCTCGCAGCTCTCCTTGTCGCAGGTGAAGGGTTGCTTAACATTGCTACGCAAGGAAAGTACTCCTGCTGGTCCTAGCATCTTGAGCACCATGTATGTATAATGGGGCACTGCCATGAATTTGGCTAGTGCAGGTCGTCCGAGTATGACGTGATATGCAGTCTTGAAGTTAGCAACCTCGAAGCAGATGTTCTCGGTGCGAAAATTCTCCTGCGTGCAGATGTTCTCGGTGCGGAAATTCTCCCACGTGCCAAAAGTAACTGGCAGAGTGATCTATTCGAGTGGAGTGGAAGAGAGGCTAGGGATTATCCCGTTGAAGAGAGCTATACTCGACTGTAGCTCGGATTGAGAGATCTTCATCTCGTCGAGCGTTTTGGCAAATAATATGTTGATAGTGCTTCTTCCATCGATAAGAACCTTCTTCAACTTGATACTCCTGATGATCGGATCTAGGACGAGTGAGTAATGCCCTGGATGCGTGACTCGGTCAGGGTGGTCCGTGCAGTCAAATGTGATTGCCATCTCTGACCAGTGCAGGTATTAGGGGGCACCTGTCGAGACCGAGTTGACTTCTCAGGCTGTTAGCTTCTGTTTTCTCTTGGACTCGTATGTAGATGGCCCTCCAAAGATGTGATTGAGCTCAGCCTGGGAATCTTGATAGTTGCCGGATTCGCCCGAATCTGGCTTGTCCTTGTCTTTGGCATCGCCAGATACTGATGTCTGCTCGGAAGCAAACTTCTTGAGTATGAAACAGTTTTTAGCTATGTGCTTCCCCTTAGTGTGGAAAGGGCATGGCCTGTTCATAACCTTCTGGTACTCGTCCGTCCTCGAGGATCACAATTGGCTGCATTCAATGGCCGCCACAACGTTGTTCGACTTGCGCTTGCGATTGCCGGATTTAGTCAGGGCCATGTCGTCTTTGTCTTTCTTCTCCTTCTGTCGGGGCTCCTTCTTGTCTTCTAGGGCCTCAGTAACAGCATCGGCTGAGTCGGCATATTTGTTGGCCATGTCGAATAGAGCCTTGACAGAACTCGAAGGCTTCTGAGTGAACTTGGCGATGAACGAGATGCCCTTAACTCCCTTACGGAAGGCAGCGATGACAACCTCCTCCTTGATCTTTGGTATCGAGTTACTCTTCTCGGAAAACCTCTTGATGAAGTCACGGAGGGACTCATTCTTCCTTTGGTGACATTGATATAAGTCATACTCGGAAGACGGCCTCTCGTATATTCCTTGGAAGTTGGCAATGAAACTCTCTCAGAGTTCTCCTCAGGAGCCGATTGATCGCTTGGAAAGGCCGGTTAACTATGTTCTCGCCGAGTCAGGTAAGACAACTAGGAGATAGTTAGCCATGGCCTTATGATCACCTCTGGCCGCACGGATCGCCAAAGTGTAGACCGTGAGCCAGGACTCAGGGTTGGTCTTCCCATCGTAATTCCAGTCGGTTTGAAGCCCGATGGCTAGTCAACTTGCTGTAGCTCGTGGGTGAACGCCGGTACTCCTTCATCCTCGTGAGGGCTCTAACTCCGGCTACGGCGATGAAATCGCTCGTGGTGGAGGCCGAAGCACTCGTGCTTGTCTTCCAATCGGCGGCGCTCGTCCTCCTCGTGCTCTCGACGTTAGGCGTTGCTGTCGTAGCGGAGATCCCGCCGTGGTTGTCCTCTGGCATCCTGGTTGTCACGGTGGTCGTCATGATGCTGCCTTCGATCATTGTTTTGATTGCCGAGCGACGTATGATGGGGCTCCGAGCAATGTCGACTGGAGCCAGCTGCGTGGCGCTGTGCTGAGGTAGACGAGATCGCCGCGTCTGAAGCCATCTTGTTCGACGGTATTAGGGTGTCTCTGGATTGTTGCTGCTAACAGGCGGCAGTGGTAATCATTGCTTTAATCCTTGTGATGGTCGGGGTAGCCTGGTGGTCGGGCCCGAACTGCAAGGTGTTGAGTAATGTGGCAGCGGCTACGACATTCTGCTGTGGGGTTACAAAGATGTCGTGGTCGCCGACTCAGGTTTGGAGGATCTCCTGTTGTGCAGTCCGCCTAGCCTTGCGCAGGTTGTCGTGACGAGCATCGCGCTCGGCTTGCAAGTGTTGTGCATCTTCCTCTTGTTGTTCACGTAATCGGCGAGCCTCCTCCTCTTGCTGGTCACATAGTCGGCGTGCAACTTGAGTGGGAGTTGAGTTCTTGGACGTCATGAAGACTTCACGTGGTGGGGAGAAACTTGTCGAGCTGCTGTCCGACTGGGAGTCGGAGTCAGAGTAGTTTAGGGGGGTAATTACAACTCTAACCTCCCTAGATCCGATTTTGAGTGGCTCTAGGCTATATTCGAGTCGAACCTTGGGGGATTGGATCTGCCGTGTCGGAGTGAGATTGAAATTGTCCACGGCATTGTTGAGTCCGAACAGGAGATTGACGATCTCCTCCTCTCTTAGCATGATCTCGGCTAGCTCAAGGCTGAGTTCGAGTCGAACACCGAAAGAAAGAGTTATCCCGAGACTCACGAATCTTGGGGATTGCTGCAGCATATCGTTGAAGATTGCTACAGCGTTGAGTAGGCCGACTGGCTCAGAGTTGGCTTGGTTTCTGGCCTATCGGATTAAGTCAAAGTCGTACATGATAAGGTCGTCGAATTTGTAGGCGACGAAGTCGAGGCTCCCAAAGTTGATTATCTGCCCGAGAGAGAACTTGACACCGTCGACTTCGGTGGTTGGATCCATCAGGGTTGATGAAGATGTTCTCAACGAAGCCCCTACCTGGCGCGCCAACTGTCGATACTTTGTATCGGCAATAATAATATGGGGCTACTTGTGAGACCTAAACTTAATGAATTGAAAAGGAACACGAAACAATTTATTTTGGTTCGGGCCCTCAAGGTGAGGTAATACCCTACTTCCAGCTGTTGTGTATTGCCTTTGCGGTTTCTCTGGTGAGATTCTGTTCTTCCTCAGGAGGCTCCTTGCCTCTCCTTATATACTGAGGAGGCAAGGTTATAAAATAGGAATCCCAATCGAACTTGACCAAGGATTTCCTTCTAGAAATACAACGTACCTGACTAGGACTATATCCATTTTCTTATTGTACAAGGTAATATGCACCGAGTCCCATTACATCCCTAATTACAGGATTAGGCCTATCCTCTGTTCGAGAGGTCTAAAAGTTTCTCATGAGGTACCTGGAGTCTATAGCCTCCACACATGGTTTCCCCTTTTTTTCCTCTCTTGTGACAATATGGACCTGAACTTGATGTATGTTTTGATTGTAAGCTCTAAATTTATAAGTACAGCTTTTTACCAATTTCTTCATAGTGAAAGACACCGTGTGTTCTCTAATTATTGTTGTCATGAAAAATTGTGGTGTCTTTACTGAAAAATAGCATGCACTGACTTGATGTAGCTGTTTAATTGCTTTAAAACTGAATAGACAGTTAAGGAAAAGCAAAAGAAGCAAATGCCCAGTTTAGTAACGTACGTTGTTCACACTTCACAGTTTACAGGTACATCCCTTTTGTATTGAGTCCCATAGTATATTTTGCTTTGTCATAGGAAATCAGTGTTTATGGTTTATACCTTATTTGACTAACATCTTAATGACTCAACTTATTGTTCAGGATGTGCATTTCATGCAAACTGAAATAAATTTTAAGGTCATTATATTTTCTTTGCAAGGTTTCTCCCCAAACAACACTTCCACCCCAAATCCTAAATCCCCCTCCGCCTGCCATCACACCGCCACCTCCTCCATCCAGCCGTTGCGCCGCCAGCTCCTCCGCCCTGCCTTCTCGCCACCTCCTAGCCCACCACTACAATGAAAGCGGCAGCATCTTCTATTTCCATCCATCACAAGATGGGGTGGCTGTGGGGCAGCAGCGACCAAAGGGGGAGAGATGGCAGTAGCGACTGCTGGTAGGTCGAGCCTGACTGCAGTGGCTTTTGGCGGGCAACTGCAGTGGTAAGTAATTGATTTGCCAATTTTGGATTTTTTGGGCTGTTTTTTATAATTAGATTTAGGTTTTACAAATTTATTCACGTTTCCATCGTCATTGCCCACTCCTATGTGTCCGATGCGGCTGTTGCTGCTGTCTACCAAAACGAGCTGAATGCTCCCGCTGCACTTGGTGGAGATGATGCTATCAGATACATGGCGTGGGCCGCTGCTGTTGTTGAAACCTTCTTTAATTAGACCAGGGCATCCATGGCAATGGACAGTGGAGGTAAATACAATTTCTTTGATCACAGTTAATGTTACTCTTGCTGTACATGTCACATGTTGAAAAGGTTTTTAGTGTGTATTCTGAACTTTTGTTTGCAAAAAAGCCAATACTTTGCCACCACCATTTTGATTTATGTTTAGATTCTTAAACCCTGAAACCATTAGCCTAGAGAAGTACTCATTTGGTTAATTTTGCTAAGCAGAATATGATTTTTGGATTTTTGTCATCTCAAACCAAATTAACTAAGCTGAAAAATGATTAATTTGGTTAGCTATTTTACATTATATTATTCACTAAAATACATTATTTCCATGTTCAGTCATCAACTTATGGTTGTTGCACGGGCTAACAGAGTGGCTGGGTAGCCGTCGGTGGCTCTTGGGATAAATGGGAGCAGTCCAACTGATCATTTTCATAAAGAGATGAATTAGACGGAGCAGCAGAGCCTCACAGGTATGCAGCTTATGTTTTCAAAATTTGAAGAAATGAAGAGGTTAACAGTCTAAAATATTTTGCACGAACATTACTTTCAGCTTTAGACCTTAAGCTCAAAGTTCTGTCTTGTTTGTGCAGAGATTCAAATTTTGGGATATTTATATTGGTATGAGGCAAAAATACAAATATATGAAGCCTCTAAGAGCATCTCCAGCAGGGATCTCAAACCCAGCCCCCAAACAGGTTTTGAGCGGTGAGACAAAAATTTCAGATCCAGCAGGGACCCTAATAGAGCCCCCAAAATGAGGAGGCCCCCAAATCCAGCCTCCAAGCCCCTAGTCCTAGGGGCTCTACGCCACAGCCCCTATCGACGTTTTTTTTGGCGCCTATGACAATTCCTGCGCCACGCCGCCCACCGCGTCGCGCCGGCCTGCCGCCCCCTGCTCCTGCGCCGGCCGCCGCCCCTACGCCGCCGCCGCCGCCCTGCCTCTCCGCCCGCCGCCCCCTGCGCCGGCCGCCGCCCCTGCCTCCTGCGCCGCGTCGCGCCGGCCCGCTGCCCCTGCCTCCCGGCCCGTCGCCGCCCCTTGCTCCTGCGCCGCCCGCCGCCCCTGCCTCTCCGCCTTGCCTCCGCCTCCTGCGTCGGCCGCCACCCCTAACTCCATATTTTTTTTATATATTTGTATGAGTACTGGCTGATGTAATATTTATATTTTACTTATAGTGTCAAACTAGCCATATACATATAGTTTACAGTAAAATATAATAGAAAAAGAAATGGGGGCTGAAAAATAGGAGCTGTTGCTGGAGTTCGGAGCATTTTTGGGGTCCAAAGAAAATGAGGGCAGCCCCCATTTAACCTTTGGGGCTCTAAAATAGGGGCTATTGCTGGAGATGCTCTTAGATGTTGAGTTGTTGCAGGTGTTAGATGCGGGCAATGCAGAGCTGGCACGTTAAGGAAATGAGGGTGTTGAGCAAGACTCACCTTATTAGAAGGCAAGTTTCGGGCACCAAACTTCTTCCATAATAACCCTGTCTTCCATGAGAACCATTGTTATTTGTTTTGTTATGGAATGAGAATAATTGTATAGAATTTTGTATACAACTTTAATGACTGCTCCTTTGCATGCAAATGTAGATCCATTCCGTTGCAACAAGGATACAATATAGCTTTATCAATACCCTTGAATAATTTGAATAATTCATGATATTCTTGGCCCATATAAATGAATTCGAATAGGTTTGGTAGACATTTTGTTGTTAACTCAGGAGTGCGAGGCTAGCAATCATTTTGCATTGCAGTGCATTGTTACTAAATGTTACCATAGCGTTAGCACAAACATATTACTTTGCTTTCCTATAAAAATTTCAAATATAATTGTTTTCCCATGCTATGCCGGTGTTATAAAATAATCAAGATAATGCTGTAAGGATATGCATTCAATTGAAGAGCTATGCTATACTACTGTACAGTAGTTTAACATGTACAGTAGTTTAACATTTGAGTAATTACTTTGCTCCACTTATTTAAATATTATATTCAGATTAGCTAGGATTTAGCTGCGCCGCATGTATTCTTAGTATATATTGATATACATTGCCACCGGTATATCATTTTGATGGTTATTATACTTTATATTTGGATACTTCCAGTTTTTTCCAAGTTTAAATAATTAGAATAATTAGAATTAAATGATAAATATTATTATACTTGATATACATACGCGAGCTATTTTGCTTGATAATAATTAGAAGTAAATGATATAGACATGACCGTTGCTTTCATTTTCAGGTCGATCAGGACATGTTTTAGAAAATTGGAGTAATTAGAGTTTATTTTCGAGAAAGAGGTACTGAAGATTGTTTTTCATCATATGCATTACTTCTTATGTACGGCTGCACCTGTTTCAGTAATCATAAAACAATTGAATAAGTAACTGGAGAGCTGGACGAAGAAGCTTAAAGAATATAAGAAGGTGGACTGGTGGAGAACAATGAGCTTTTGAACAAATAGAGCTCTATGTCTGCGGGGTAAAATGAAACAAAAAATTGTAAAGGCTATAGACATTCCACATTTCTCTACAACAACTTGTTAAGTTCAGTCTAATGTTTGCCAAAACTAAAATTAGCACAACAATTTATCCACCATATGTTTGTTAGAATACTTCATATGGATGGAATGTCTATAAGTTGAACATGTGTTTGTCAAAATGATTGAGATATATCGTTGATTTCTTTTTTATTAGTTTATTTCCTTTTTCAGCAAATATGACTATGCAAACATTTATAGAGGCTATCAAGATGATTTAATAAAAAATGAACATTGGTGCAATCTTATCTTCTTTTATGCTTGTTAGATGTAGTATATTCTTGCACTTACAATATATTACTCTTAAGCACAGTTATTTGGTTTGCGTTATCAAATACTGCCGTAGTGTTAACACGGGCATATTACTAGTCACTATAAAAAGTTTGTTAGCTAGCATATTTTCGGAATGAAGTTTCTACAATGTTCTTAAAAAATAAATTACCAAATATCAGCTAACAGAGGAATTAAATGTAATAACCAAGGTCCAACTTTGATGCATGTGCAACACTAACTTTGAAAAGATCTGGGTGTGTGATATCATGTGCCTGAAAAGTGCAATAATTTTTTAACATGGAGTAATGATATCAATCTTGTATTGTTTTAACGACAAAGCCAACACATGAAAACATTAAATTAAACACCATTAGAAGATGTCATGGTTGGAACAGAAAGGACAACTAGCTGGCATCATACAGAGAAATTTTGAATTATGTGCTTACAAACCTGTTGCTTCAACCAAAATATGAAACCAGCATGTACAAAGAAAATGAAAATACTCAAGACTAACCAATACTAGTAAGCGATGGTCCAAATACCTAACAAATAGTATATTTGTAGATTTCTGCAAGCAAAGACACCACCAAACTATGCTACTGCCCCCCGCCCCCTCTCTCTAAGAGTCTATGCGTTCTGTACTTCCTTGATATGTTTACCTCCCTTGTGCATGAAGAATGTGATCATTAATACACAAATATGATATGGCTTTATTTCTTTTATCAAATTGTAAAAGGAAATGGAATAAGTATCCTTAGTTCAGTAAACGCCCTAATTCTTTGATCAAGATGATGTATATCTTTAACCACAGTTATGAAAACAACACTTCCACGTGTGGTGAAAGAAAATTGTAATGTGCCTCTGTACATCACCGGAATTGAATCATCTGACCTTGGAGCACTCTGGACACAAGAGGCGGCCTTTAGATCGGCACTTTGTGCAAGGAACCTGGTTACTTGTCTTTGTTTCAGCTCCAAGTGACTCATAAATATCATCTAGCATGCCAAATGTGAACATTCCTCCTTTTCCAACAGATCCTATTCCTTTGCATTGTGAGCAAGCCACAATACAAAGATCACCGCACCTCTTGCACATGCCTAAAGACCTGTCAATACATATTTACATTTCTTAAGCAAAATGAGAATGCTTAAGTTAACTTTTGAGAAGAACTTGGTGTGAAAAAAAATATTCAGTGTAGGTCCTTTTTGTTGTTCCACAAATGAAGGCCAACTCGCCCAAAGAATGTATATGTTAAGAGCTTCTCAACAAACCAGTATAAGGCTAAGAGCATGTGGTTTTCCACAAGAATGCACAAGCAAAGAAAATTTCGCTCCGGAAAATAAATAAAATACTAAGTTAGGCAGTTCATCCCCCCTCCTGATCCTTGAATCTAAATAATCTCATATTTGCATTACAACCTCACATTTTTTAACAAAGCGCCCATGGTGGTTGTGTTGGCAAAGCTAAATTGTGTGAATTTTTGCTTATTTTTGTTGAATTCCCAGGTGCATCCTCAATGAACACCAAACCTATGATGAATTGAGGAATATTATTTTAGTTGGTGAGGCATGACTGGGTCACTAGGATTGTGTTGTTTTGACTAGTGAACTAATGATAAAGAGGGAAAAAATTCAAACTTTTGATTACTTTAGGAACAGAAAAACACTCAATTATGTAATACATCACTCTTAAATTGTTTGACATGCAAACCATGTGTCTTATTAAAAGAGTAACCACCCGAAAGTTTTTCAGTTGAAAAACATATGCCGAGATCTGCCCCTAAAAATTATCGTGTTGACAATTCTGAAGGTGGCTAACCGCACAACTGAGGCCACAAAAACGAAATCTGCCCACGCTGGCCATCAGAAGCACTGATCAGCCAAATCACTGTTGGAAACTAACAACAATTAAAGTGACCACTACAAGAGTGCAGTTTTCCATCGTTCTAGTGTGTGTTGATACTCCATTTGTACTAGCCTACCACCAAAGTGATCAATTGCACAGCATAAATCAGATTCATGTTCCGTTTCGAACAAAACAAAATCAGATTCGTGTTGGAGACGCTGAGGGACTAACAATAGCTGGGAGGCACAGAACGTAAGAAGAGGAAAATTACGTTCTCTGTGAGGAGGCGATGAAGCCGTCGACTCTTTGGGCGGCGATGGTGGCGCAGACCAGCAGGGCTCCCACCCCGAAACCGGCGATCTCGCTAGCCGTCAGCCCCTCCATGCTCGGATGCCCTCTCCCCTTTCTCTTCCTCGCAGGTGGTATTCTGCCAACTCAGGTTTCCCCCAAGAAATTAAACAGAGCCACAGGCTATACAACTTTTGACGGAAAATGAGAGAAAATTGCAATAGAATCATAATAGCAGGTGAAATTACCGTTCGTTCACCAGGGGAGACGTGTGGAGTAGCAGAGCAGCAGCAAGTAGCAGTATGCTATGCTGGTTGGTTGGTTCTCAGCTCAGGAACGTCCGGAATCGGAACGGATAATGAGCGTGCGACCCGAATATATCTCCTGTCAAAATTACATTTTTGCCCACCAGCGGCCATCCAGTTTGTCTGGTCGATCCTGTTCGTTTTCTTTTTAATTCAGAATTTCAGTTTGGCGAAAATGCCAACCGAAAGTTTTTGCCAAGAGAATGAAAAAAGGAACCAAACCGAGAAAACTAACTCACCATGAAATCCAACCTCGCAAGTAATGAAGAAAATCAACAAATGGTGTGTACAGAACAGATCAAGAGGGTGTGGCCGTACCTCGCGTATGCCAAGAACCATGGCGATGGAGGCGCAGCCTCACGGGGCGGCCAGCCGGTGACTCAGACAACTAGGGCTGAAAACAGTTTGTAAAATTTCCGAACCGACCGATTGCCGTTTTCTGGATTTTACTGACCGTTTTTCGTTTTTTTGGTACCGATGGAAAATGATCTGGAAATGATTTCAGTAGTTTACGGACCGTTTCCGAAGTTTACCGTATTTATTTAGAAATTTACCGATGGTACTGATTCAGTAAAGAGTCTGACATTGTCACATTATCATCGCTTTTGTATGTTGTCATGTTGAATAATTATTGATATTGTTTTCTGTGATGGTGATTATTATGTAACATCGCTATTATTATATTTAGTGATTATGTGAGTTACTCTAGACATCATATGTGAGGTAAAGTTATTTCCGGATGTCCAACTGAACAACTCCGTTTCCGATGTTTCCGAATTTTCTGAAGCCGTTTCCATTTTCGACATTACCGTTTCCGATTCCGATTCCGAGTACAAAATATGGAAATGGAAATAATTTAAGGGTTTTTCCAATCATTTCCGACCGTTTTCAGCCCTACAGACAACCGGGCGGGCACAAGCAGCGGCAGTGGCGTGGTGCGACCAGCCGGCGGCCACGCGCGACACAACTGCGGTGCCTGGACTAGCGTGGACTGGACTAGTTGACGATCTGGGAAGTGGGAAGGGCGGGCACACGTGAGTGGGCTTTGGGCCTAATTGAAGCGATCTGGACCTTGAGAGACACATTTGAAAGGGAATGTCACGACATCGAACCAGTCGGACTCTAGGTTCACTGGTCCACCGGTCTGGCTAATGGACCGCCAGTTAAACTGCGGTTCAGACAAGTTAATACTACTTAACATTGTGGGATCAATTCCCATCCCCCACATCGTTGGTTTACAGGAAAACCTCCACAGTTGCATTTGCTATGTCGTAAATCGTGCTAAGATCTCAATTTGTTTCTTTCCTTAATCCCAAAAAAATCAACTCTTAAAATTTCCGTTCCAAATCATTCTCGGAGTTCGAATCTTCGGTATTTGAATTTCGCTCTAAAATCCCTATCAACAATTCATGTCGAAATTATTCTAATTCAATATCCGTTCCAGAGATTCCAATTCTAAATCCCGATCCTCAATCCGTTTTCTTTGGAGCCCCACCAAAAATCCCGGGAAATTCAATTCTCGGATTTGGATTTCAATTTTAAATCCTTCTCTCTTCGAATCCCTCCCAAATATCCTTGAGAAACAATACACAAATTTATCTCCAAAAATATCATAAGTTTCCACTCCAAACATGCCCTAGAGTTCTTGGAATTTTCCCTAAGTTCAAATATCTACTTTTGTATTCAAACTCAATTCCCTCCAAATCTCTTCAAACAATTCCTTGATAAATATCAAAACCTACTGTGCTTCTTGGGCCACTCCCTTCCCTTTCTTCTTCTCCCTTCGGCCTGCCAGCCTAGCTCTCCTTCCCTCTCTCTTCTTCCCCTGGGCCACCTTTCTCTTCCCTCTCGGCCCCGGCTCGTCTCCTCTTGTGCACCGCTACGGCCCATGGCCCACTCCCCACTCCCGCGCGCGACCATCTTGTGCTGCAGATGGCCGCTCATCCTCGTGCACAGGACCACCGTCCGATCTCCCCACCACCCCTCGAGTGCCCGTCCGTATACATGACCAAATGAGCCATGCTCTCGTGGGCCGGCTTGGGCACGGAACTACGACGGTGGCGTGCGGATGCATGCATACAAGGCAACTGTAGCACACAAAACGACCACGCGTAGCAACAGCCACAGAGAACACCTACTGCGGATTGCAGTGGCATCTGTTGCCGGCCACGGTGGGATCTCTTGACTGACGGATTTGGTCCCACCATGGCCGGTACCGATCGCTGTTCTGAGCCGAGCAGGAGGAAACAGACGAGGAGGAAGAAAGAGAGAAAAAGGGGAAAAGCTGGTAGCTGGCCCGTGGGGTAGGGATCTATTTATAGATACTATTTTCACAGGCATAGTCCTAAGAAGCTTGCCTGTGAAGATTTGTACACCTAGTTAGGCACCTACTCCTACTACATACTATTTCCAATGGCTAGTACCTACTCCAGTCTTGGCCACTTCACCGACGGTTCATCACCATGGCCTTGGCCGCCACGCGCCACCATGGCCTCGACCCTCACCTCCATGAGCGCAGCGGCCCCATCCTCCCCGTCCACGGCCTTGCCCACCACGCGCACCGCCACCGCCTCGACCTCCTTTTCACACCCCGACCTAACACTACCGTCAAAGATGACGTTAGATAGGGCATGCCACGAAGGACGGTGAACCATCCCCTGTGGAACCGCGATTGCTGGTACCAATCCCAGGATTCCAAGCTGGTACCTACGGTAACAAAATAGAAATCATTGCAAAGCTATCGATACATTATACCTTGTTGCATCTTCAGATAGATCTGGAGAAGCAACCTCCAAGCAAAAATAGCAACAGCCGAACTTAGCATGGCTAGCACACCAATCCACAGGTAGTGGTGAGGTCTAGGGATGAAACCGAAGCCTTCAACATCTTCAACTTGAGCTTGAGGAAGGAGAAAAACAACAAATGGGAGGGTGAGTAGTTTCGTACTCGCAACCCACAAGAAATGTGATTATGCAGGCTTCAAAGGGAGGTTTGGTTTATTTCAATACATTTTCCAAAAACTCTAAGTGTGGGTTTCCATAAAACCAGTTAGAAAAAGACTATTCATCTCTTCCCGTGCATGAGTTGCTTTGCAACAGCTCAAGCAAAAAGAACAAAATTTTAGTTTATTAGTAGTATTATTTCACTTTCTAGCTCCATCCATTATATCACATCATTACCTCATGTAGTCCAACCATGCCATATCGTTTCCAGTCCAGGAAACCTTAGCACTTCTCGCAACATCTTTTATCCTTTGGCTCATTGAGCCATCCATCACACATCAAACCTTTGGCTTCTTCTCGAAGCCAACCTATACCTCTTCCACTTCCACTCATGAAGCCTACTCTATGATGTCTTCTCGACATCCTAGATCACACATGCCTATTTCAGACCACTCAGGTCATCTATTAGTCACCAAGACTGACTCCGTTAACAGTTCTCATAACACAAACCTTTTTCACAAAGCACAGGCAAAAAAATTGTAACGCCCCGCTTTCAGCAAGACATTAAACGATATTTTACTAAAATCTACTCGTGAAAATTTTGACCTTTTGTGTGCTATGTTGTAATTTGTGTCTAGATCTCAGTTTGTCTTCTTGTCCTTGATCTCGAAACCCGATCTCTCAAAAACCTCCGTTCCAAAACAACCTCTGAGTTCGGATCACCGTATTCGAACTTCCTAGAAACCCTAACGGCGAGTTCCCCAATCTTCTCCTTCAAAAATTCCCGTTTTGATATCCGTTCCGATACCCCAAATCGGAGCCTTAAAAATATCCCCTTAATCCCTCTCCTTAAATTTTTTCCCTTGGATTTCCCCCAATGTAAATACACCTATACCATGTACCCATACAAATATACAGATATACATCCAACAACCATTTCCACCTTTGTACCTGTATATATGTATATATATACACCTGCATGGGTGCACATGTATACCTATATATGCTTATGCATGCATATATATATATGTGTGTGTGTGTGTGTGTGTGTGTGTGTGTAAATATATATGTGTGTGTGTGTGTGAATATATATATATATATATATATATATATATATATATATATATATATATATATATATATATATATATATATATATATATCAATCCTCCGCCCCTGTTCCTCTAAAAATACCTTGGATTTTCCCCTCCTTGTTTTCCCCACAAAAATCCTAGCTAGCACCAACAAATTCAAATTTGAAATTTGAATTTGAAACTAAATTAAATTCCTTTATTCCTTCTTATATCTCCGAAGATCTAATCAATTCCATCCCTGGGGAAAATGAGAAGTGCCACTTTGCATCTTGGGCCGCCTTCCCCTTCTCTCTCTCACCCAATCGGCCCAGTCACTGCACAAACCGTGTGCGCCATTAGATGGCTGCCATGTGTCCCCCGAGCCCCATGCAACTGCCCGATCCTGTGCGTGCCAGTCCTTGACCTCCCCCTTACCCGAATGTGCACCATGTGTCTCCGCTCCCCGCTCCTCATCGTTCGATTCCTTCCGCCCGCTCTCGCCCACATGCGACCGCGCGTGAGCCGCGCCGAGACACTAGATGCACGCCACATGCCTCTTCCCACTCCTATGCTAGCTGTCCGATCTCCCTGCTCGCCCCCGCTCAGCCCGCGGACCGCCGCCTCGCTCCGGATAACTGCCATGCGTTCCGAGCCCCGCGCGGCCGTTCGATCCCCTTAACCCCCCCCCGCGCACGGCCGTCGCCCGACCGATAGCCACTGCGTGTCCCTAGCCGCGTGCAACCGTTCGATTTGCCCCCAACACAGTCGTCGTCTTCCTTCGTTCATCATCTCTTGCCTATTCTCGCCTCTCGGGTGTTCGGTCAAAGTCCCGAGAGGACTCCCCGACGACATCACGGCACTACCATGACCGCCGCTATCCGCCCAGAAGTGGACAACGCTCACCACCCTACCGCCCCGCTTTTTCCCCTCCCTTTTCTCCCCTTTTGACCAAGCACCACGATGGCATGGTTCCCCGAGGCGCTCTCTCTGTGTCTCGCTCTCTCTCTCGCTTCACCGTGTGACCCGAGTCCGCGCTCGCGGTTTGAGCACCGCCCTTCGATCCACCGCCATTGCCGCTCCTCGTATCCCAGCCGTCGGCTCAATTTCACCGCCCGGGAGATCCCACGCCACGCCTAGCTGCTAGCCCCTCTCTCTCCATTATTGACGCCGCTCCGGACGGACCTAAAGCTTTTCCTCGCCCCTATAAATACCCCTTTCCCAGGCTTCTCCTTCCCCAGATTACTCCTACCTCCTTGAACGGCCTCGGACCGTGCCTGAGTGTCGCTCTCTGCTACCGCTCGTCCGACCCGGAGCACTCCTCGAGCTGAGGCCTACGCGTGCCATGGTCTCTACCCCTCCTTAGCTCTGAACTCCCCTTCCTCGCCACGGCATCGCCGCCACCGAGCCGTTCTCCGTTGGTGAGCTCTCCTTTCCCCGTGGTGGCAAACGGTTTCCCTGTGAAGCACTTGGACAAGCTTGTTACATCCCTTGTTCCCCCCTAGCGCCGTTGTGTGCCGCCATAGATCTCCCTAGGTGAGGCCCAAGGCTGCTGGCCTCCTCCTCCTCCACCCGTGGTCACAGGCCCTCTTTCCCCTCGGCCCTCCTCGGTTCGTCCTCGACGGCGCTAGCGGTCCTCCGTCCCCGGTGACGCCATCATAGCTGCTCAAGTGCTTCACCTTGTTCCCCTCCTTCCGCCGGCGCCGGCGCTCGCTCCGGAATGCCTCCGCCTGCCGGATCACCTTGCGCCACCGTGAGCCCTCCTATCCACCCCTCCCTCGATCCTGTGCCCGTCAGAGGAGAAGAACATGTGGGCGCTAGATCGGCTCGGCTTGGTCCCACGTGTGCCAACTCGGCGCCTTTGTAACATCCTAAAATTATCCCCATATAAAAATAAATGAGGAAAAGGGAATTTTAGAAATTTAATTAAAAGCCTCAATGAGTGAAAATAATGAAAATAGAGAAAAATCTATAGCAAGTTGGGCCTGGAAATAATTTTATAAAATTCTTTGCTTAATCATCTATTTTCTGGAATTTTCTATGATTTATTTGATTAAGGAAAGTATTTTTGGTAAATTAAATAGTGTTCACAACATTAAAATAAAAGAAAAAGAAAATAAAAACCCTTTCCTGTGCACTGGGCTGAATCCAGCCCATTCCTGTGCTCCAACGCACGTGCCGTGCGGCCTAGCCCCCTGGCCCGCGCCTCCCCTCGTCCCTCCTACCGCCGATAGGTGGGCCTCACCTGTCGGGGTTTTCCCCTGCCTCTAGCCGGCGGCAGAATCCGAAGCCGCGGCGATCTTGCGTCAAATCTGATCCAATCCAGACTCCGTCGCGCGCCCGTTGTTCGAATTGATTGAGGGGAAACGATCCCCTAATCCTCCTCTTTTGTTTCCCCCATATTTTGTGGCAAATCCCATGGTGGTTGCTCGCCCGCGAAGCTCGGGATAAGCCCGGATCCCCTCCGCCGCCATGGGAGCCGTAGCCGAGCCGGTCTTCGCTACCTCTCTCTTTAAATAGCAACCCCGTGGCCTCTCGGATCCCTACCCGTGCACTCCTGTAGCCGCCGCGAACCCTAAACAGCCCCTCCGTGCACAGGATCCAATTGCCGCCACCACCGAGCTCTCGGTCATGTCTAGCCACCGCCTCCGCCGTCGCCAGTACTCGCTGCCACCGCCATTAGCACTGTCGCACCCTGGGGGACCTCGCCTGCCACTTCCCTGCCTTCGGAAGCCGCCGGGCCACCGTCGCCACCGTGAACCCGAAGTGCTCTGCCACCAAAACCTTGCCATTGGGCCCCCTCGTTGTCGTTTCACCCACGATAAGGTTCGCCTCTCTTTCCTCTACCCGTTTTTGCATCTGCCGTGCGCCACTGTGCCGCCAATTGCCGTCGACCATCGAGTTCCGAGCCGCGCCGCCGATCTTGGATCAATCTGGACCATCCGATGTAGTTTCATTAAATCCTAACCATCAGATCATCCCATGAACCTCTGTGAACCTCGGTGGACCCGGTCTATCGTGGACCAGAACCGCTCCCTCTCGCTGCCAGTGGGCCCCACTGGTCAGCCGAGCCCCACCTCTCTCTGATGACGTCATAAAGCCTTTTCTTGAATTAAATTTATTCCTAAACGACGCAATAAATCAGTTTAATTCTTTTAATAAGCTTTTAAAAGGGTTTAAACTTCTAAAATTAATAGCTAATTCATCCAAAGTCCATTTGGGGTGATTCAACTTGCAAAATTCTTTAAAAATCAAGATCTACCCATTAAAAATATAATATTGTACTATTCATGTGTCTTGTTGTATTGTTTTTCTTATTTTTATCTATTGCCTTTAGTCACCGATGTTCAGGAAGAGCCACAGTTTCTCGAGGAGAGTTCCGAAGCTTGTGTGGAGTAGCAAGGCAAGTCACATAGATTCCTCCACACCTTTGAGCATATTGTTCCTGTTTTTAAAGCTATGTTTCCTTTCAACTCTGCATTTATTTTAGAATATCATCGGTAAAGGGAAACCCTGATCCTTGTTTATGGCACCTTTTGACTTGAGTACTAGACTTTGTACCTATAGGATAATTCTGACTAGCTAGCTTAATTATTGGTTAGCTAGATTACCTCTAGGACTCTGCTTAGCCATGCTTAGCAAACTCTAGAATAACTTGTAGGCTGTAACATTAACTTTGATTATAATATTTAGTTCACATAAAATGTTGATTCCATTTACGACTGTTGTTGTGCAAGGATAATTTAATGATCCATTAAAACTTGATTAAAAGGTGGGTTGCGAGCACTAGGATTTGTGAATGTTGCTAGAGGTGCTCGTGACAGTTAAGGACTAGTTCACAGGCTACTTGTTGCAAGGCAATACTCGTGCTAACCACAAGCCAAAATGGGTAATGGCGGGATCTAAAGTGTAGTTCGTTTAACCGGAGGCCCCACGGTGTGTTGTGGCTGTGTCAATAAGACCACCATGGCTGTGTCAATAAGTCCATGTCTTGGGCGTTGGATCGTTTCCCTGTTAGGGGCTTGATCGGCTCCTACCGGAAACTGGTGGTTCAACGGGTGGCTCTCTTGTTGTGCGGGTTACATGGAAGATTTTGTCACAATTCCTTTCCGAGGTACCATGGTGGTATTAAGGTGCACAGTGTTGTGTTGTGGAGTTGTGTCTTGTGGGTAAATTGGTACACCTCTAGCCAGAGTAAAACAATTCGAATAGCCGTGCCCACGGTTAAGGGCGGGCCTAGCAATATTTTCTGTGATTAGTTCCCCACTATCTAAGCTTGATTGTTGAATGATGGAATATGTTTAGCTCCAGGCTGGAGTGGTTGGGCCTATACCGTTTTGGTGAGCGGTATAGTGTTGATTAATATTATTTAATAATTAATGCTTTATTACTCTCTTAAATGTCTTGTTAAATGCTTTTATGCAAATTTGAGCCCAATTATGCCGTTCTTTGTTATCCTGTGCACTTGCATATTTGCTGTGTGGCTTGCGAAGTATTTCATATACTCACCTTGCAATCAACAATCATCATTTAGAGCAGTACTTCAGCGAGGAGGACTACTTGGAGGATTAAGCGGGAGTCCCGGTTAAGTTCGTGGTGAGGGTTTCGTTTCATCACGCTATCTTAGTTTATTTACCGCTGCTAGAACTTTATTATCTTGTGAGGTGCCATTTGCCTCTATAATAAATACTTTTGATATGTAAATAATTTCTTTGATTATCAACTATGTCATGTGTGCCTTGGTTGATTCCTGGACGAGAATTTACACACAATAAAACTCCAGAATTTTGGATGGAAATTCTGGGCGTGACAAGTTGGTATCAGAGCCACCTTGACTGTAGAATAAGCCCCTTTGTACCCCTAAGAGCCTTCTTAAAAAGATTTTAACATTAAATCTGTCCTCTCCCCTTTCTCTTTTATTTAGGGAAGTTATCAGTACAAAAAAAAGAGAAATCTTTGCAATTTTTTTCTTCATTACTCAGTACTGTACATTCATTACTATACTGGTTATGACTTTCAACCTTATTTATGCTAAATCGTTTGTTCTTAATTTTGATGAAAACTTTACTATTTCTCCTTTTCGCTTTTACTTGAAACAAAATTTGTTAACTTAGTCAAAATCAATAAATCTTCCTTTAATGCTCCATAGATGGCAAACCGAGAACCAGTGCATCTGTTTGGAGTTGGTGGATTTGTCAAGGAATTACGAGATATGGCCTTTGCCATAGGGTACAATCTAGCCCTAGAATACAGACAAGTCATTCACAACCCTTGTGAAGAGAAGTGCCGCGTCCGCCTCATGATTTCAAGTGAACAAGAAGGAGTTCCATCCATGATCTTCGGAGCAGTAGGAAGAAATTTTGAGCATGCATGTCAAGAGTTGGCTTTGGAAGCTATTGGAGAACTTCGTCACCGCTACGCCACTCGTCTGAGGAACACTGCCTACCACTACCACCCTTCCACGACCCACAACAACGAGTACAGCAATTACCAGAACCCAGGAGTGGAAAACAGTGCAACTACGCAACGACTTGTAAGGATGTTGAGTGCCATGGACAACGCTCGGGCTGATGTGGTGATCGCAGCTCATGAACGGGAGAATGAGAACCGCACCAAGATTTGTACGCTGCAGAACCAAGTGGACCGATTGAAGCAAGAGTTGACCCTGGCCAAGGGAGAAGCACCTCCGGAAGGAGCCAAGATCCGCACCACCGCAAGGAAGAGGGTTCGTCTTCCACCCTGGATTTAGCTAGCACCAAGGACCCATTTAATGAACGACCAGGTCCCACTTCGAGTAGTTCCACCGGTGGCGTATGCTGATGATGCAGAAGAGGACACCAAGGAGTTAGAAGCCAGCACACCTTCAGAAGGGTCAAAAGACAGTGAAGCCCGCACTCACTCTAAAGTGGAGTGGGGTGATACCCAAGAAGAAGAGGAATCGGAACACGACTCAGATGCCAGAAGAAGTCCTTCATCCCGTTGAGAAGCCCTTAGTAGCACCTTAGCATGAGTTACCTTAGATCGTTGTGTTAGCAGTTGGGTGCTTAGGAAATGCTTGTGTATGTGGGGTTTAGTCAACAGTTTATGTCAGAGGGTGGTGATGTAACTGTTTAAGTTAGGAGTTGCTTGATGGTGTGATAGTAAGCTACATAAATATTAATCACTCAGTTCAGGCAATAAAAGTGAAAGTTTAAGTAATATGAAATCCGTCTCATGGGCTCTTTCCCTTCTTCTCGTCTCTGCTCTACGGATGGTAAACACACGTAACGGAAGCAACCAGGATGGTAATGTTGGGAACAACAACCGCGGGGGGTGCACCCAATGGACCGCCGTATCAGGATGACAATCTTACTATTGCCCAGGTCTTGGCAAACCAAACGCAGCTAATGAACATGATGTTTCAACAAATGCAAAATCAGTAGAATCAGGCACAATAGCAGGCACCTCCTCCTCCACCGCAGAACAAGCTCACGGAGTTTTTGTGAGTGAGACCTCCTACTTTTTCTAGCACAACTAGTCCTGTGGAAACTGGGGATTGGTTGCATGCTATTGAGAAGAAATTGGATTTCTTACAATGCACAAACCAGGAGAAGGTCTCTTTCGTGTCATACCAGCTACATGGTCCTGCGTCAGAATGGTGGGATCATTTCAGAGCTAACCGAACTGATGGACAACCTATCACTTGGGCTGAGTTAACTGCCACTTTTAAGAAGGCGCATATCCCTACTGGAGTAGTGGCACTGAAGAAGCGTGAGTTTCAGGCACTAAAGTAAGGGAACCGGTCGGTGACCGAGTTTCTTTATGGGTTCAACCATCTTGCCCGCTATGCACCGGAGGATGTTAGCACTGACGCCGACCGACAAGAGATGTTTCTAGACGGATTGAATGACGAACTCTC
Source organism: Oryza meyeriana var. granulata (assembly GCA_003991445.1). NCBI lineage: Eukaryota > Viridiplantae > Streptophyta > Magnoliopsida > Poales > Poaceae > Oryza > Oryza meyeriana. The sequence continues at coordinate 209,652 of RYFJ01001308.1, read as the reverse complement.
AGTTCAACTACTCTCTGATGACTACTTAGATTTCTAGAAATTGGTAGACAAGGCTATTCGCCAGGAAGACAAACACAACCTATGGAGCAAAGGAAGCGCAGGATGGCAAGTTTTCGGGCACAGCAATCCCCTTGTCAAAGGCTGCATGTTGCGGGACCATCCCAGATCCAGCAAGGTGGATCTTCATCGGCACCTTGCCCACAGCGCTAGTTCCACATCAACACTACTGGCGGCAATGTTGGAGCAAACCATCCTCCCCCTCGGCCAGTCATGGCCCCAGCAACCAACTAGCCCGTGAAGAAGGAGGTTGGGGGAAACCATTGATTTGTTTCAATTGTGGAGACCCGGGGCATTTTTCCAATCAGTGCCCTAAGCCCAAACGCACCAGGCAAGTCGCACCAGGACAGGTCAAAGCTCGGGTGAACCATGTCACTACAGAGGAAGCTCAAGCTACACCAGACGACGTTTTGGGTATGTTCCCTGTTAACTCAGTTCTTGCTACAGTACTATTTGATTCTGGTGCTACCCATTCTTTCTTGTCTGTGGGGTTTGCTAATGAACATGGGATACCCATCCGGAAGTTGAGAACATCTATCCTAATAAATACACCTGGCCATTAGACGACTACAACCTAGAGCAGTCCTTCTGTGACTATAGAAATTATGGGCAGCCCTTTTCTCACCGATCTGTTCTTGATAGAATCCAGAGATATCATCTTAGGGATGGATTGGTTAACTCGACGCAAGAGAATTATTGATTGTGCCACCAGGACTGTGACCTTAACTTCTAGCCCGGGGAAGAAAGTGATCTTTCGTGTCCTCACTACCTCATCTTCTCCAACCTCTTTGAACCAGGCAATCTTAACCGAAATCCTTGTAGTACGGGACTATCCAGATGTTTTTCCTGATGACCTACCTAGAATGCCACCTAAGAGAGATATTGAGTTTAGAATAGACCTAGCCCTAGGCACCGCCCCTATCCACAAGAGACCGTATAGGATGGGAGCTAATGAGTTGGCAGAAGTGAAGAAGTAAGTTGAAGAGTTACTTGCTAAGGGCTATATCAGACCTAACACGTCGCCTTGGGGAGTGCCAATCATTTTTGTGGAAAAGAAAGATGGAACTCAACAGATGTGTGTGGATTATCGTGCACTCAATGAAGTCACTATCAAGAATAAGTACCTCTACCCAGGATCGATGATCTGTTTGATTAGTTGGAAGGAGCCACAGTATTCTCGAAAATAGATCTTCACTCGGGTTATCATCAGTTAAGGATTCGGGAGGAAGATATTCACAAAACTGCTTTTACCACTCGGTATGGGTTATATGAGTGCACCATTCTGTCTTTCAGGTTAACTAATGCCCCTGCATTCTTCATGAACTTGATGAATAAAGTATTCATAGAATATTTGGATAAGTTTGTGGTGGTTTTCATTGATGATATCCTCATCTATTCCAAAACTAAGGAAGAACATGAGCAGCATCTTCGTATCATTTTGGTGACCCTTCGGCAACATTAGCTGTATGTCAAGTTTAGTAAGTATGAGTTTTGGCTTTCGGAAGTGAAGTTTCTCAGACATGTCGTCACCGCGGGAGGAATTGTGGTAGACCCAACCAATGTGGAGTCAGTGACCAAGTGGAAGCAGCCACAAACGGTTTCGGAGATTCAAAGTTTCTTAGGATTGGCGGGGTATTACTGTTGATTCATAGAGAATTTTTCCAGAATTGCAAAGCCTATGACCCGTTAACTCCAGAAGAAGGTGAAATTTTCATGGACGCCAGAGTATGAGCAGAGTTTTCAAGAGTTGAAGAAGAAACTTGTAACCACACCTATGTTGATTATGCCAGATCCCAAGAAAGGATTCCAAGCTTACTCCGATCCTCTCGGCAAGGTTTGGGATGCGTGCTGATGCAAGAAGGGAAAGTTGTGGCATACGCCTCACGGCAGCTACGGCCTCATGAGAATAATTATCCTACTCATGATCTGGAATTGGTAGCTATAGTGCATGCCCTAAAGATTTGGAGACACTATCTCATCGGCAATCGCAGCCAAGTGTACACTGACCACAAAAATTTGAAGTATATCTTTACCCAGCCAGACCTGAACCTTAGGCAACGAAGATGGTTAGAGCTGATCAAGGACTACGACATCAGAATCCATTATCATTTAGGGAAAGCCAATGTGGTGGCTGATGCCCTTAGTCGGAAAAGTTATTGCAATGCCATAGAAGGCCAGCGGTTATCTTTGGAATTGTGTGAAGATTTTGAACAATTAAATCTGGGTATAGTCAGTCAAGGATTTGTGGCAACCTTGGAAGCACAACCTACCTTGGTAGATTAGGTCCACGAAGTGCAGAGAGATGACTCGGATATTTTGGAGATCAAGAAGAATATGAAGAAGGGGAAAGCTACGAGATTCTTGAAGATGAACAGGGTACCGTGTGGTTTGGGGAGCGAATCTGTGTATCGGACAAGGAGGAACTGAAAAAGCTGATCTTGGATGAAGCCCATGGAATGCAGTACTCCATCCATCCTGGCAGCACCAAGATGTACCAAGATCTTAAGGAGAAGTTTTGGTAGTCTAGCATGCGTAGGGAGATAGCTGAGTATGTGGCTGTTTGTGATGTATGCCAACGTGTAAAGGCTGAGCATTAGAGGCCAGCAGGATTGTTACAACCCCTTAAAGTCCCTAAATGGAAGTGGGAAGAAGTAGGGATGGACTTCATCACCGGTTTACCAAGGACTGTGTTAGGATTTGATTCTATATGGGTTGTGGTGGACAGACTTACAAAGTTAGCCCATTTCATACTAGTCAAGACAACTTACTCCGGGAGCAAATTGGCAGAATTATACATGGCTCGAATTGTGTATTTGCACGGTGTGCCATGCAAGATCGTGTCGGACAGAGGAAGTTAGTTTACCTCTAAGTTTTGACAGAGACTTCAAAAAGAGATGGGTACACAGTTAAACTTCAGTACCACTTACCACCCATAGATGGATGGCCAAACCGAGTGGGTTAACCAGATCTTAGAAGACATGTGGAGGGCTTGTGCCATAGACTTCGGTGGAAGTTAGGACAAGAGCCTAACATATGCTGAGTTTTCCTACAACAACAGTTACCAAGCAAGTCTGAAGATGGCTCCGTTCGAGGCTCTATACGGACGAGAGTGCCACACGCCCCTGCTTTGGGATCAAACGGGAGAATGATAGGTATACGGGACGGATATCTTGTGAGAAATGGAAGAAAAAGTGAACACTGAACCAGATAAACCAGGAATTAAGGAATTTTCAGATTTATTTTCTAAAGGAAAAAGGAGGTCGGTCGGTTTTTCTTCGGTTCCCTCCGGTTAACAGGCGGCGGCGGCGGTTCAAGGCTGCCGGCGGCGAGGGAGGCGGCGAGGTGGCGAGGGAAGGCCGGTTCCGGGCTCCTGGGATGATGGCGATTTTATTCCCGAAGTCAGCCGCAGCTTGGGAGGCGGCGGTGAGCCTGGCGCCGACGTGCAGAAGCTGGCGGCGGCGGCGCTCATGGTGGCGGTGGCTCCGGCGAACTGGCGGCTGGGCGCGGCGGCTGGGGAGCATCAGAGGAGCAAGGGAGAGCTTCCAGTGGCGGCAGACGGCGCGGGGAAGTCCGAGGCGGCGGGACGCCGTGCAGTCGGCGGGCGGCCGAGCAGGGCGGCGCGGCGCGGGCGGCGCCGGCGAGCTCCCGGCGGTGGTCTCGCCGGGGAAACAGAGGGGTTTGGTGAGGTGTGGCATGGAGAAGATGGTGGTTGTCTCAATTTTGGAAGATGGACAACGACGGCAACGAATTTCTGAGTTTTGTCCGAGACGGCTGAGCTAGAGCTTCACCTTTCTCGGCTCCGGCGACGGCGATTGGCGGCGCGAGGGTGGGGGCGTCTTCAGGGAAGAGGAAGAGAAGATGATGGCGCTCCTTTTTGCTTTTAGCGGTGGCTGACAAGGGACGGCGAAGAGGGAGATAGAGAGGGAGGCAGAGGCGGCGGCGTTGGCGAGCTCGAGCTGGGGCCGGCTCAGGGGAGGCTTCGGGGTTGCGACGCGTGGCTCGAATGCTGCTGCGTGGCGATGGCTAGAAGAAGCAGCGACGGTGTCTCTCGGCAGAGGCGGTGGAGGGAGCATGGGCCGGCCTGGGTTGGGCCCGACTTGTCTCTGGTCCGGCCTGGGCTGGCGGCCAGAGGAAAAATAAGAAAAAGAAAGAGAAGGAAAAATAAAAGAAAAAGGACTGGGTCGAGAAAAAAAAACGGGTCGACGACGAGGAAAAATGGGCCGATGACCCAAGAACGACGCGGACTTATCCGCGAGAATTTTAGGATGGACGGATAAATTGATTTGCACTTCTGAAAAAGGAAATAAAATAAAAAGAAAAGAAAACGAAGAAACAATTACGATGTATTTTTAAATAGAATGAAACGGAAAACTCGACGCGTGATTTTCAGAAATTCACAAAAATTAAAAACAGTTTTAAAATTTAGTGATTTTTAGGGCTATTACACCTACCCAACTCTGCTGCATTAAAATCATTCCTTAATGATTGCAATACTCTGTTCCTTTGTAATCACCACTGCCGCACCTTGGTATGCGTGCACTCTTGTGCATGTGCCGATGGTCGTCCTTTAAACTTAAAATTGAGAAACTTCTTGGATAAAACTTGGATTTACGAAACGTTTTAAAAACCCGACACCTGGGTCGGTGCCTTGTGAAAGAAAAATGAGTTTTAAAAATGGAGACTCACAACACAAGGCCGGTCTGGTGTGTGATGCCTGTGTGGTCACTTTAAGGACCGATTCCTACGAAATTTCATCCGAGCATACGACAAGTACAAACACATGGGTGAAATGGAAAGCCCTTGACTGAGTAACTAGCCACCTAGGGACGCCTTGCATGTCATTGGACTGTGGATCGCGCGGGAGGGCGTTGAGGATGCCTCCTGGGTTCCTGGCACAATATGGTCTCAGACCTACCCTGTTGTTGGTCTTGGACCCCTCCAGTTGGTATAGGGTAAGCTGAGATGGCTTAGGAAATGCCTTGTCACGAAAACCTCTACGTCACCAAATCGTAACCGATCATGTGAGCTGGTGAGTAGAGTAAGTCGCGTCGTGTGGGTAAAGTGTACCCCCTCTGCAGAGGTTTAAACTGTTTGAACAGCCGTGCCCACAGTTATGGGTGGATGTGAGGTGATTCTCTAGCGTAGTTTTGTTTTACCCTATTTGCAAAATGTGTGTGCGATTTGAGAACTATGGAAAGAAAGTGCCATTAAGGATGCTGGAGGTCCGATAAGATGGCTTGGCTGTCAAGGGCAGGAGGACTCGGGAAGTCTGGAGAAATGTTTTGGCTCTGGAAGCTGGTTGATGTCATTTTCTGAGATTGCAAAAACTGGAGAAATAAAGATTGATACATTTTCACTCCGATCGGGCGAGACCCACCTCGCCTGATTGTTGAGAAGCACACACTTAGCAGATTCAAAAGAATTTAATTAAAACAGATTGCATAATATCAGCCTCTCTTTGAAGCATGCAACAACCACCTAAGTTCCCCTGGCTTGCTGAGTACGTAAGTACTCACCTTTGCTCTATATATATAGTTCTCCGCCGGGAGCTGAAGCTAGAGTTGCAATGAAGTGAATACTAGGGTTTCATCCTGGCTCCCAGCCGTTGCCTATGTGTTGGGAGTTAGTCCGCTATTCAATTGCTACCGCTGCCTCTGTGCTGATCATTGCTGTCTCCAGCTTGCTCCGAAGCTGTAACGTAAGTTAAGGTATATGTCTATTTATTTATTTAAGGTTTGCGATGATGCATATCTGATTTCCGTGGATACCAGTGCTGTGACCTAGGACTGGTATCGGCATCGCGGTTCCGCGGGAAGACAATTCGCGTTGTTTTCGTGCGGCACGCCCTATTTGGTGCCATTGTACGGCAGTGCCAGATCGGGGTGTGATAGAGATGGTATTAGAGCATAGGTTGGCTCTAGGATCGAAACCCCCTGATAGGATGGGAATATTTGAATACAAAGCTAATTGTGAAAAACTAAGGAGTTGTTTTCCTTTTGGTCTAGATTTGCGAAAAATCTTCTTTTGTTTCCCCTCCCTACATCAAAATTTAGAATCTAGTCTTGTGTTATGCCTTCCGCCCTGGAACCCGCCAGTCATCATGCTCAGTTGATGAATGGTGTGCTTCTGCCTGGCAAGTTATAGGTTGCCTTCCAAAATAGTTTGACCTTAGTATCGTCGTCCTCTCAGTAGGACTTATGGCGAACTAGTGTGTGTGTGTGTTATGCCTAGTAGTCCGTGTTCAGGTTTGGGACCAGTTGGGCTACTGACTGGGACATACCGCTACTTCTTCCTCAGATCGCGAAAACCGTTTTCATCTAATGTTTTCGATTACGTCTTTACTCCTGTTCCCCAATCGTTCTGATCTCAGTCAACCTGGAACAGATGGCACATCGCACCAAACGTCAGACCCGTGGCCTCAACCACCACGGTACAAAGAGCAACTCAATCCTATCTATCAACTCTGAGCACCTGGTTCACCAAAACAGCCAACAAAAGACAGGAAGTACACAAGCAACTACCGTTGGATCAGTCCACCATGATGCAAGGGAAACTTAGAAGGCACCAATGGATCTTCAACAAATGATGGCCTTGCAAGCTCAGATAATGCAAGGAGTAACACAGATTGTCACCACCATGCAACAACAACAACAGTTACTACTACAATCACTACAGCCTCATCTAGATTGGAGCAATGGTAAAGATAAAGCAATGGCATTCCAAAGTTCATGATCACCAGAAAATCCGGATACCAACAAAGAGACAACTAGAGATTTCCTAAAAGGAATGGTTGCAGGAATGAGGATTGCACTTCAAGATCGTCAGTACTCAAATCTTCGGAGCACGATCCATGAGTTTTCCCTATGAGAAGATACCAAGGAAAAAGAAGAAGACCATCCAAAACGTAAGGCCCCACCATCAGGATTCAACTTGCAAGAAGGGCCACGTCCAAGCAAACGTCCGATGAAGCAAACATGCCATGGAATGTTAACCGCACAAGCTAGTCAGCAACTGACCAGAACCAACCCTGGAAATTTGGAAGGAAATAACCTCAACACGCACGTTCCCCAATCAAAGAAAGCGGATCGTACAGCCAATGTAAAGTGCTTCGGTTGCCACGAAGAAGGGCATTACGTAAGGAACTGCCCCTAAGGAAAGGAAAACAGTACACAACGACAACCCAATAAGAGTTCACCAAGAATCCTCGCTTCTGTCCAAGGAAGCTCGAACCTGTAAAATGGTGCCTCGATACAGGGTACCTCACCAGTCTACAAACCAGCTAATGAGAACCAAACACCAACACCGGAAGCTAAAGAAACAACCTCTGTCAAGACAATACCAACAACTATGAACAACCTCAACATCCCTGGACAAGGAAGTGCTCAACCACAAGACCGTGGATCTGTCTCCCAAACTTCACCGGTAACCAAACAAGGACGTCTGAACCACATGCAAGCAGAACCAAATGAAGAGGTCGAGTATCTCAAGACAGTGGAAGGAGATGAACAAGACCTCCCTGAAGAAGAACCATAGCAGAATTGACCACCCCAGCTAAGCAGAGCAGCTAACAATCTGATGTAAGGTTTACAAGTTGACTAGAAGAAAGGCCTAAAGTGACAGAAGCAGCGAAGAAGTCTGAAGATCCTCTTTTGTTCTCTTTTGTTCTATCCACCTTCAAATCTTGAGGACAAGATTTTTGTAAGGGGGGTAGGTTTGTAACGCCCCCTTTTAGCAAGACGTTAAACAATATTTTACTAAAATCTACCCGTGAAAATTTTGACCTTTTGTGTGCTGTGTCGTAATTCGTGCCTGGATCTCAGTTTGTCTTCTTGTCCTTGATCTCGAAACCCGATCACTCAAAAACCTCCATTCCAAAACAACCTCTGAGTTCGGATCACCGTATTCGAACTTCTTGGAAACCCTAACGGCGAGTTCCCCAATCTTCTCCTTCGAAAATTCCCGTTTCAATATCCGTTCCGATACCTCAAATTGGAACCCTAACAATATCCCCTTAATCCCTCTCCTTAAATTTTTTTCCCATGGATTTCCCCCAATGTACATACATCTATACCATGTACCCATACAAATATACATCCAACAACCATTTCCACCTTTGTACTTGTATATATGTGTATATATACACCTACATGGGTGCACATGTATACCTGTATACGCTTAAGCATGCATATATATATATATATATATATATATATATATATATATACCAGGAACACCGGTAATGCCTCCTACACATGTCCTATCGCCACTATAGAGGCAGTGAAATCGTCCGCAAGAAGCAGTATGTCACCCACGAAGGGCAATAAAAATCCACAACTCCGTCTCCTACATTCCCCGCGTTCCACAATCATTGGCATACAAGATTCCCATGTGCTAACTAATTACTTAGCCAGAGGCACCCCATAGTGTGGGTGCCATGGGCCCCGGGTACCTCATGACAAGCATATGGGCCACTCGGATAGAGGATGGGCCTAGCCTTGTAATTAGAGATATAGCTAGATTCGGCAGACTTCGCCTTGTATAGAAAGGAATATACAGTTCTAGTCGGGTACGTTATATCTCTAAGGGGAGATCTCCTAGTCGTAATCCGATGGGGACTCCTACCTTGTAACCTTGTCCCCCAGTATATAAGGGGAGGCAGGGCGCCCCATGAGGGCAGAAGAGCTCATAGAAGCACACGGCCATACAGTTCATCAGAACTACCACCGTATATCCTCAAAGGAATACATACAAACTGGACGTAGGGTATTACCTCACATCGAGGGCCTGAACCAGTATAAAATTTCCTTGTGTTCCTTTGCAATCCACCGAGTTTCCATCCGCCGAGTAGCCCCATATATTTATTGCCGGTGTAAAACATCGACAGTTGGCGCGCCAGGTAGGGGACCGGCGCGATCTACATCTACAAGCTCGATGGATCCAGCAACCGAAGTCGACGGCGGCAAACTCCCCCCCGGAGATACAATCGCATTCAGAAGCCCTGACTTCGTCGCCGACCAGATCGGCAATCTCACCCCGGCCGACACGGACCCGATCCAACCGGCCGAGGAACCAGCTGACTCCGCGCCAGTCGGCCCACACGACGCTGCGGCAATCTTCGACGACATGCTGCGGCGATCTCCAATACGCCCGAGTCCAGGGACAACTCTTCCTTTCAGTGTTCGACTCGGACTCGGTTATGAGCCGGCCGAGATCGGGCCGAGAAGGGAAGAGATCGTCAACTTCCCGTTCGGACTCAGCGACGCCGCGGATATCTACAATCTACATCCGACACGGCAAACCCGATCCCCTGGAGTTCGACTCGGATACGGCTCCGAGCCGCTCGAGATCGGATCTAGGGAGGTCGGAGTTGTAATCACCCCCATCAACTATTCCGACTACGACTCTCAGTCGGACTACGACTCCCAGTCGGATTCCGACTCCAAGCGGATACCAGCTCGGCAAGCTTCACTCCGCCGCGAGAAATTTTCATGGCATCAGAGGCTCTACTCCTATTCAGGAATCATGCCGACGACACGAGCCACAAGAGGAGGGGCCTGCCGACTGCAAGAACAACAGGAGGAAGAAGCAAGACGCCTCACGCCCGCAACGACGATCTACGCAAGGCTGAGCAAACCGCTCAGCAGCAAATCCTCCAAACCGAGTCGGCGACCACGATGTCTTCGTTACTCCCCAACAGAACATCGTGGCCGCTGCAACCTACTGGACACAGTCCAGCTTGGGCCTGATCATCAGGGCCACCCCGACGATCGCAAGATAAAAGCCATGCTTACCGCTGCTGCATGTCAGCAGCACCAACAGTCGGGAGATACCCTCATACCGACCAAATCCGTCGGCATCCCAATGGCAGTCTCGTCTTACCTCAAAGCGACGCCGAGTGGCCGGCTCTAGTCAGCTGCACACGGAGTCACGCCAAAACGTCATTCGGCAACCCAAACAACAACCGGCAACGTCGAAGTGACCGTCGGGACAAACCGGGAATCTCCGAGGCCAACTATGGCGTGATCTTCGGCAGGACACCAATGCTCGGCGCCGCGAACGAGAAGAAGACGAGCAACGCCAACTGGAAGACGAGAACGAGCATTTCGGCCTCCACCACGAGCGGTTTTCGCCGCCGTAGTCGGGGTCGGAGTCCTCATGAAGACGAAGGCATACCGGCCTTCACCCAGGAGCTACAACAGGTCGACTGGCCGTCGGGTTTCAAGCCTACAAGCATCGAAAAATACGACGCAAGACCGATCCCGAGTCCTGGCTCACAGCATACACTCTGGCAATCCAAGCTGCTGGAGGTGACCACAAAGTCATGGCTAACTACCTCCTAGTTGCTCTAGCCGACTCAGCGAGGACATGGCTAACAGGACTTCCCAAGCAATCAATCGCTCTTGGGAGAACTCCGGGAACGTTTCATCACCATTTCCAGGGAACATACGAGAGGCCATCTTCTGAGTACGACCTATATCAGTTGCGTCAAAGGAAGAACGAGTCTCTTCGTGACTTCATCAAGAGGTTTTCTGAGAAGAGGAACTCAATCCCGAACATCAAGGATGAGGTCGTCATCGCCGCCTTTCGAAAAGGAGTCAAAGACACCTCGTTTATCGACAAATTCACGCGGAAGCCTCCCAACTCTGTCAAGGCCCTATTCGACATGGCAAACAAGTACGCCGACTCGGCCCACGCTGTTGCCGAGGCCCTCGATGACAACAAGTCACCCTGACAGAAGAAGCGGGACGACACCGACGACGCGTCCCAACTAAAGCTGGAATCGCAAACGCAAGTCAGACGGCTCCATTGTGCAGTCGGTCACGACCGCCTTCGACCTTCAACAACTGAGGATTATCAGAACAACAAGTGACATGCTCGGGGGCTCACAAGCTCAAACACGAGGATGGCATCCCCCACTCCCAAATACCGAACAGCTAAGTCGCTTTCTGATAAACATCTCCTCACTCGGCCTTGCTAGTGCCACAGCCGCTTACACCTAATAGGTGTATAAGCTGCGCATTTACTTTTTTTCCGTTTTTTGCTCTAAATGATTACAAAAGTACTCGAGTAGCATAAATCTCGATCCGTGAAACTCTGCTCCATGTAAGACGAACTCAAGTCACCCAAAACGCGTGCCTGGGAAAGAGCCATGAGCCAACTCCCGACGCTAGGGGCTATGACTAGTCGGCAGAGTGCTTAAACGTAAGGGGTCAACTACTCGAGGAAATTAATATCAAAAAGAGGAAGAACACGTATTACATACATTGTAAAATACATTTTATTCGGGTGATTATTTTCATCATCAGATGCTACTCATCCGATATTTTATATTGCAGGCCCAGCTCCGGATATGTGTGACAGGAACTCAGGGCTTCGAGCCTATCTCCTACGCTCGGGGCTGGACAAGTCTGCCGAATACACTCGGATGCTCCATGAGGGCTACTTACCGAGTACTTGCACCAGTCGGGACGTCATCTTCCCCGACTACGCTCCATGGGAGCTAACAATCGCCCCCGGTGCCAGTCGGGGCTGTGTACCACTCGGCTAAGTAGGGTATGCCCCATGAGGGTCGCCAGCCGAATCCTACGCTAAATGCTAGTTCGGGTACCTTATTTGGCCGCAACTCTGTCAGGTTGGGTACGCCCCATGAGGGTCGCCAGCCGAATCCTATGCTATGCAAGATTCGGGTGCCTAGCTTGGCTATAACTCTGTTGGATAGGGTACGCCCCATGAGGGTCACCAGTCGAACCCTCTGCTAATGCAAGGTTCGGGTACCTTGTTCGGCTTTCCCAAGTCAAGAGAAGACTTACATCGTCAAAGCGCATCCGGAGTCTCATGCACTGCGTCACACCTGAGGAGGGCAAGCAGATCCTGCAACATACCTACTCGGGTACATGTGGCAACCAGTTTGCATCCAGAACGTAAGTCGGAAAGGCTTGCGAATAAGGATTTCTCTGGCTTGATTGCGGTTACCAACACAAAAAACTCATCCTGACATGCGATGGATGATACTTCCCTAGAGCTATGCTGGATAGGTTGGCTCAGGCCGGCTTATTTGGTAGCAGCCACCAAGATATGAGTTCCTACGGTAGCATGCTCCATGTGGGCCGCCCGCAGGCTGAGTTGAAATTATAGCGCTGGTGCTACCAACAGGAGCCGATGAGGTAAACAGATATGCTTCATGAGAGCCTTATTGCTAAACATATATGTTTGGGTATCTGTCTTATCCGCCAGGTCTCGAGGATACATCCTTACAAGGATCACAAGCTGGTCTTCATTGAAATTGGAGATACAGGATCTCTCTCGAGTACAACCTAACCACGTAATGGATTTATTTTTCAATACAGTGGTACTCGGCCTATATGCGCGGCCACCAGTTGCCATGAGCAACATTACTCTAGCCGACATGACGCTGAAGAGTCTAACTTTCGAGTAGTGCACTACTCGGGAGAGACTATAAAATTCTCATTCCCGCTGACATGATGCGGAAGAGTCTAACTTCCGAATGGGACGCCACTCGGGAAAGACTATAAACACCTTTTCCGGCTGACATTGATGCCGACGAGTCTAATTTTCGAGTAGTATACTACTCGGGAAAGACTATAAACACCCCCTTTCCAGCTGACATGACGCTGAAGAGTCCCATATACGAGTAGCATCCTACTCGGCAAGACTATAAACGCACATTCCGACTGACATGAAGTCGAAGAGTCCTATATACGAGTAGTTCCCTACTCGGCAAGACTATAAATCATAATTCCGGTTGACATGAATACCGAAGAGTCTCATGTACCAGTAGTAATCTACTCGGGAAAGACTACAAGGTTAAAGATCTTTGACTTCATGTTTAATTGTTTTCACAATTAAGCACAAAGTCGGGGGCTACACCTAATAGGTGCGCCTATTCGGCGCACACTATTCCAACATCTCTACATCGAGACCTTCATAGCCTCGCTGCCAGCTGACATGAAGCAGGACTCGGGAGAAGCAGCACTCAGACAAAGAGTACTCGGGAGCAATGCACTCGGGAAGACTTCACCGTGGAGGATGAGCACTCGGCATCAGCTGTGACTCAACTATGAAGGTCTCGGGGGCTACTGTGGGTGCCATGGGCCCCGGGTACCTCATGACAAGCATATGGGCCACTCGGATAGAGGATGGGCCTAGCCTTGTAATTAGAGATATAGCTAGATTCGGCAGACTTCGCCTTGTATAGAAAGGAATATACAGTTCTAGTCGGGTACGTTATATCTCTAAGGGGAGATCTCCTAGTCGTAATCGATGGGGACTCCTACCTGTAACCTTGTCCCAGTATATAAGGGGAGGCAGGGCGCCCCATGAGGGCAGAAGAGCTCATAGAAGCACACGGCCATACAGTTCATCAGAACTACCACCGTATATCCTCAAAGGAATACATACAAACTGGACGTAGGTATTACCTCACATCGAGGGCCTGAACCAGTATAAATTCTTGTGTTCCTTTGCAATCCACCGAGTTTCCATCCGCCGAGTAGCCCCATTATTTATTGCCGGTGTAAAACATCGACACATAGTACCCGTATAGTCTCATTATCATATGCTCAGATGCAATTCCCCAAGGAATTGGTCCTTACATGCGAATACGAATATAATCCACGGAGGTGAGACCCACATTGCGAACTTTCACAAAACATCTTTCTCTTTTCAAACCAACTGACTACACGAGTCGGGTTTTGAAAAGGCTTTCTAACCCTAAAGTTCCCATTTTCATCAAGCGACAGAGTATATGGGTGATAAAGTTCCCGCTCAAAGAGCGAGGACATTATGGCACCATTTTGGTGGAGTTACAAGGATAGGGTTATCAATGCCTTATGGAAAGTAATGCAACTACTAGGTGGGTCCATCGGTTGCACGCATACAGAGGCTGATCAAATTAATTGTGTACAATAAATATGCAATTTGAAATCAATCACATTTTATAAAATAGGAGCAATATGGTCAAAAGGGTGACTTGCCTTGTTGACGGCCTTCAAATCTTCTCGATCCTCGTGTCCGACAAAAATCTGGAACATCGCTACGAGGTCAACACAAAGAGAATCCTAAGAAACCCTACAAATAAATAGTAATAATCATAACCTAATAGTGCCAGTAGAGAGATCTTATTTTTAGAAAAAAAAATATGGAAGTTGAATGGAATCAAACGGAGTTACGGTTGAATTTCTATGAATTTTCAAAGGTTAAAAGGATTTTTCTGGAATTTAGAAAAAGAACTAAACTGAAAAAGAAAGGAATATTCTTAGGGAATATTCCCTGGAAGTGGGGCCCGGATGTTAGTGGAAGAGAGAGAGAAGAGAGATTTAATCGGGGTGGGGTCCACATGTCAATGACTCAAAGTTTTGAAAATGAATGTGTTTATTTCCTTTGGACTAGTGCCCATCTGTTAGTGACCGGAGGGGAAAGGGAGGCACTAAACCATGGGCCCGGGTTGTCAGCGACCCAAAAGGAGAAAATCGTCTTCTTCCTTGGCTCACTGCTCGAGCGGGCACCCTGGCAAGGAGGCAGCAGCGGGGGAGGGGGCGGTGACGTGGGGACGGCCGGGGAGGATGGCGAGGCATGGCGGCATAGGGAAGTCTACATGGTGGTGGCTCAGCTTTAGAAGGGGGGGGAGAGAGAGAGAGAGAGAAAGGATGGCACAACAATGGCCGGTGGCAAGGAGGCGAGCTCAAGGGAGGGGGTTTTATAGGCGGCACAGCGGCGTCAGGGTGGCTGCTACCCCGGGTTTTCTGGTTGAGGCCGAGGTGGCGATGGGATGTTGGAAGGATGAGGGAGATGGGTGGCACATTTTGGGGAGTGGGGCAGCGCGTCCTCAGGGAGGGGACATGCAGCGTTGGGTTCCCCAAGTGGCGACGGCGATGCAATGGGGGGAGAGAGGTGGTTTCCCTCCAGGAATCCGGGGAGACGGTGGCGGCAAGGCATGACGCACGGTGATGCGATGCGCATGAGAGCATGTCACAAAGCGGGGAATGGGGAAAAGAGGGTGGTGTGGCCCGCGGAGCATGGGGACATGGCGTGGGAGAGGTGACCGATAGCAGCGACAAGGAGAATGGGCGTGGCACCCGGTATCCCGGGATGGGATGTTGGCATTGCACCATGTTCCCTACTGGGAAACCGAGAAAAAGGGTGAAAGGGAGGCCGGGATTCGCGGTGGGGTCCTAGAGCTTGTCGTGGCGTGGCTTTGGCGTTGAGTGCGGCACATGGGGAGTGGTTGATCGGTGCAACGCGGTGTAGGCACGGTGTGGCAGTGGGCACAACAATTCGTTGAACAAGTGGAGGGCGGCGTGGCCTGGCTCGGGAAAGAAGACGGTCACGCGTAGCGGACGGCTAGTAGGCGGGGCCCATGGGAGGCGTAGAGTGGTGAGCACTCGTGTGTAGCGGTAGCAGTGGGCACATGCGGAGAGCGGAGGAGTGAAGCAGGCCGGGCCGCAAGGGAGCAAGGCACGGGCCACCAATGGGCAGTCGGCCTACATTGGGGGGAGGGTGGAGAAGGATAAAGGGTGAGGGGCCGGGCTGGGAGAGATAGAAGGCGGCCGTGCCGAGCAATAACTGGCCCAAAATAAACAATAATATTTGGTGATTTTTTTAGGGTCTTCTAGATTTTTATTTTGGGAGGATTCAAAAGGGAATTTGAATTTAGATATTGAGTTTTAAACTGGGTATTTGGACTTGCAAAATTATAGGGAATCCAAGAAATGTATCAAAGTGGAGATTTGAATATTTTTGCAGTGAATTTGATATTCAGGAGAATCTATGAAAAGGGAAAAAGATAAGGAATTTGAATATTAGGGTTGGATGTGAAAATGGAAATTTGAGATTTTGAACTCAGTAGGAAGAATTTTGACTTATTGAATTCAAAGGTGAAAGACTTAGGAGAAAGACTATTGACATACTTTTGACTTAGGAGAAAGTGAATATGGAGTGAATTTGGATAATTTAGGGGAAGGATGAATTTGGGGAAAAAGTAGAGGGAGGCCAAGGAGATTTTAAATTCAAATAAGATATTTGAATTATTAGACGTTTCTAGGAAATCGAAGGAGGGCTTTTGAGATAAAATTTTGAATTTGAATAATTTTTAGGAGAGATAAAATAGAGGTTTTTAATTTGATTTTTGAAGGTTCCAAAATTCCAAGAATTCAAAGAAGGCTTGTTTATTTGAAGAATAGATGGGAATTTTGCATTTTGGACTTAGTTGAAAAAAATTTGGAAAATGTTTAGAGGGAATTTGGATTGCATAATTCGAATTCCAAGGTTTGAGAGGGACTTTTGGGTTGTGAATTTTGGGGTCACAAGAAATGATCAAAAATTGAGATCTTGGCGCTTAATACATACAAAGGTCCAGATTTTTGAACTTATGATTTTATTAAAATAGTTTTCGCGACAACACTGAAAAGCAGGATGCTACACTCCCCGAGAGCCCCGCCCCCGTCCTCGACCTCCTCGATGGGCTGGTGCGCTGCTCTCGGCCTCCTCCTCGACCTCCTCGTGCTCCAGTGGTGGTGGCTCTGCAAGGTACTAGCCGCCGCCACTATTGCCACGGCCATCTCGATCTCCCCCAAGAGCCACACCCCCGTCCTCAACCTCATCTTCTATCGCGCACACCTCCACGGGCCCTGCGGGCTAGTGCGCTGCTCTCCGCCTCTTCCATGACATCCGAGTGCTCCGATGGCAGTGGTGTGTGCTCGGCGAGGTAGTACTCGAACATGGTTTGTTCATCCTCCATGGCCAGCGACCGGAGAGATCAATTGACACAGAGAGAAGAACGGGGAGTGGCGGAGACTAATGGGTGGCTGCGAGAAGACCGGCAGCATTTTGCCACTTGATGTAAAAAAACAGGGAGGGGCAGTAATGGCGGATGCGACCGGTGTCTGGTCAGTAGGTCAAGTACCGATTCTGGCATGATGGACGAGAGGAAGACGAAAGGGCATAACTCAGGTGGACCACTTAACGGGCCACCCGTGGAATCATTACTGCACAAACGGCTCATCTAAGCGCTTGCCTATGGAAATATGTCAATCCTCACAGGCGGACCACTTAAGTGACCGCATGCGTAAATGTAATTATCATAGGTGAACCTCTTAAGAGCCCGCCTGTAGAAATGGGTCAATTTTCACAGACAGTTTTCTTAAGATTTGCCTGTGTTAATGCCTTTTTCCACGCGGGCCTCGACCTCGTACCCCGCCTCACTTAACGCAGGCAGCTGGAATTTTGGTCTGTCTATGTCTGAGGGGGTGTTGGCGAAAATGGTTTTTGTAGTAGTGCTATTAAAATAAACCCAAGGATTACATTGCCTGTGACAGAAATTTGTATGCCCTCTGTGACACTTACCTTTGCTTTCATATACATCTCTTTGCGTGTCAACTTTTGTGAACATTAGTTGTTGAGAAGACAACAAGCTCATGCAGTGTGTTGATGTTGAAAGAAACAGCAAGAAAGGTTGGAAAAGACGCATGCAGTGCACCTCGGTTGATTGGCTTAATGCTGCCAATAGAATATATCATTTTGATTCTGCGTGGACCTGTTTGAAATGCTAATGTTGTCTAGCATTTTTCATTTATGCATATGTAGAATGCTCCAACCATCCAAGGTTTAACTTGTGTAAAGGTGCCGATTGATATTTTACAACCTTTCTACAGGAATGTTTGTAAAATTTACCAAAATTCTATGAATTTTCTTTTTTTTGTGAATTTTCGGATTTTTCTTACCATGAAGTTTCTGGTATTTTTACGTATTTTTATGGGTTGTTTTCAAATTCTCTAACCTTTTCCTGATCGTTAGAGATTTTGTTTAGTTTTCCTTTTATCACGACAAGGTTTTTCAGCCCTACCGTCTCCAAATGGTGATGGGGATTTTTACCTTTCGGGGAATGCTTCCCCTAGGAACAGGAGGAGATCCATGTGTCACTGAAAAATTCCCCGCGGGGAGCTACTCCACTGGGTTTCTTCCCCCTGACATCCAAATGAGCCCTAAAAGGTGAGCTTCGCCACCGCCGCCATTGACCATATGCATCTAACGTGAGCGATCTAGCTGAAACCAAACCTCTCAAGCTCCCTTATGGCCCACATTGTAGCTCTTGCACCCATCTTCTGATCTTTCTTTTGCTAGGACTTGGATACCTTTTTTTTTCATGACAAAAAAGTTTGAAATTTTTACCAAGGCATGGATGAAAAAAATTCAGGCCTAGCCAACAATTTAATTTGGCAACAAGTCATGCTAAAATTAACCAGTCGTTTACACTATAGCACAGTCGTACAGATTTCATAGATGGTTCTTGTTCTGAGCTCACAACCGACCGAGGTTCTAGTTTCAAACTACCTATGCTAGTAGCTTTTAGACACTACTAGAGAACCCCTCATCACTAACGGTCAAAAAACCATTATCTATAATGGTTCTTTGACCCTTTACTGTGGTTTGGTCAGTGATATGGATCGTCATCTATAACAGGTACATGATGTTTACAGATCACTGAAGCACTGTTGGTTTCTAAATTAACAACCATTATAGATATCCATAATCGCACAAAAAAATTAAAACACCACCGGTGTGAGCCATTACAGATGTCAATAATCTGGCAAAACAAAGAGAAAAAAGACAAATCATGTCAGATAGCCGTTGTGCTCGTCGGTTGCTGCCGCTGTCATACCGAGATCCTTCACGCACCGTCACCTTCGGATCTGGTCGCCACAGCTGTAGGGCTGCTTGTTGTCGTTGTCGTGCTTGGAGTTGAGGTCGAGAGCGCAGTAGGGTTGCTCGTCACAACCGCCATGGCCGTGTCCGGCTGTCGCATGGATGAGGGACTTACTAAGCCACCGCAGCCATCACCATGGCCGTTGCAACAGTCCTCCCTAGCCATCGCCATCATGCCAAATATGAACCAAGCTTGGAGAGGCTAGACCCGGTGTCACTAAGGTCAAGGGTGTCGGTGTCCGAGCACCGATGAGCGATGAGAATCACGGACTTGAGTTCGTCCAAGGCGCTAGGGCGCGCACGTTGTGTCCGAGTATGCCCGGGAGCTGCAGAGACATAATCAAGTATACAGGTTCAAGCCTTCTGATGGATAATAACCCTACTCCTGTGCCTAGTTATTATCAAAGATGTTCTTACAGATTATTGAGTGCTCGCGGGCTAGCCTAAGAAGACTAGAGTTCTTGTGGATCTGAAGAGTCTAACCCTACTACAGGGTCTAAGATGGACTTTTATACCCTACGGCTCTCACCGCCCACCGCTCAAGGAGAGACATGAATAATATACATCATTATAAGCCTGAGCTAATTCCTTGAACTTAACACAAGAAGTGTTGTAGCAGCAGACATTGTGGGAATCTATGCCAAGCCCACCTCTAGTCTTCATTCTCTCTCACGGACACTTGGTATACGCCGCTAAAGAGAGATTGTCAAGGATACACCGTACCTCTCAGCATTAATGCTAAGAGAAAACCTGTAAGGATCTTTAATAGTTGCGATGGACGGGTTGTGCATCCTGCACATCGCTCCTAAGGGCAACATGGTATCTGGTTGGACACCTATCCAACTGTCTCCGACACACGATGACACCACCTGACCACCCTAGGACGGGCAAGGTGCTCGCTATCGGACACTTGGAGTACAGGATTCGACCTCCTCCTCGGGTGCCACCACTTGGTAGCTCCTAGAAAGGAGTGACCTACCTGCTCCACTTGACCTGGCTAGTCTGGAAACACATAGTGGTCTCTAGGCAGCCCGAAGTTGTGGACTGAGTTCAAAATCATGACACGACACGGTTCCCAAACGTCTAGCTAGAGCTAGGGGTGAAAACAGAGCGGATTCGAACAGATAATACTCATACCATATCATACAACATATTTTTAAGCGGATTCGGAGCGGGTGCGGATGGTGTGCAAATGCAGAGTGGATTGTTTTAGATGTCGGAAATGGTGGAGTCGATGTGTACTCGACTCAGAAATGGATTAAAATTGTTGGATGTTGTGTGTATATGCAATCAATACAATATCAAGTGAGAAGTGCAACAAGCAGCAATACAATAATAATAGAACATCTTATTTCTAAACATGATTTTTAATCTCAAGGACAATAATTCTAATGACCATCATAATAACTATATGCTTAAGTGCTTAACAACATGAATACAATATGTCCATTACATATAACTTAACAAATACTAGGCACCTGTACTGAACAACGAGGCAGTTGTGGACTAGTTTCAGCAGCACCTCCTTAATCCACGATGAGTGTTCAATTTAGAATAAAAGAACATACAACACCAGAAGTCCATAATACCTTCTGTCGGTGCCATAGGCCCGGGGTACCTCATGAGAAGCTATTGGGCCACTCAGACAGAGGATGGTCCTAGCCTTGTAATTAGGGATATAGTAACTCTCGGCAGACTTTGCCTTATACGATAAGGAAGATACAGTCCTAGCCGGGTATGATTATATCTCTAAGGGGAGATCCCTTGGTCGTATCCGGCTGGGACTCTTACTTTGTAACCCGCATCCGCTGGATTTTAGGATTACCACATCTTTATCCGAATCCGCACCATGCTATCCAAATCCACATCCATATCCACCAGATTTCCATAAACCCTTACCATATCCTCATTTCGAACGGATTCAATGGGGATCGGATCGGCTATTATCCCATTCATTTTCACCCCTAGGTAGAGCGTTTTTTTTCTAGCTCAGGAGACGCGTGGCAGGCTCCACACAACGCAGCGGGAGTGGACCTTAAAACTAGGTTCATAGGCCCCTCCAAGTCCCGAATGTCCAAGCCTCGAGCATATCTCTAGACAGATGATGGACATGTGGACCTCCCCACAATACCTTGGATCTGCTCCAAGCTGGGGAGACGTTGGCATGATTTGCACAACATTAATAACTTGCCTTATGTGCTAAGCAAGCATGTCAAAAGGGCACCCCCTTGGCCTAGGCGCTAACAGTAGCCCCTAGTCCTATGGCAGGATGAGGGGCTATTCTGCGAGCGCACGTGAATAGTCAAGTCTCTAGGAACTCATCGCCTATGATCTGACCGCACGTCCCGTCTTCTCCGTGTAGTCGTGGTGTAGGCCCTATCATCACACAAAAGGCAAAACGTCGCACAGTGTGTCCCACGTACCATCATTATTGCCTTTCCGGTAGTGCCATCGTCTATAAGTGCTCCTGTCTCCACCATTCGTCTCTTCCCTCACTCTTGCTTGAAAAAAACCCTAAGTCCTTTGCGCTCCTCAAACCCTAGCTTTCTCACCTCCCAACACTGGCTAACCTTCCTGCTTCCAGGTGTCGTGGCCGCAAGGTTGAGGAGCTCCATCACGTGGGGCCACCGGATGGCCCGCGCCGACTCCGTCTCCGCAACAGCAATGACCAACCATAGCCCCGGGTGGGGGAAATCGTCTTTGTGCCATTCATCATTGCAGGGCTTGCCCCCCTTCTCTGACTTCCTCCCAGTGGTTCTGGCGTATTACCAGATCCGCCTGCTCCACCTGATGCCCAACTCTGTCATCACCCTCGCCATGTTTGCCCATCTCTACGAGATGTTCGTGGGGGTGGTGCCGTGTGTGGTAGTTTTCTAGCAGTTCTTCGCATTGCAGCAGCCACAAACCCTATCGCAAATGGGCTACTGCTACTTCCGCCTCCATGACAGTGCCGCCAACCGGTACATCCATGCTGCCATCAACTCCAAGTGGGAAAGGTGGCGGGAGAACTGGCTGTACATAGCGATCAATGATGCCCACTAGAGCCTCGGGCTCCCAAAAGCACCAGTCGTCTCGTACTAGTATCTGGAAAACCAATATCCTTAAAACCAGTATCCGTATTTCAAATAAAAATAAGGGACTCCTAGGACGATCTCACTGGGGAAATCCCCGGGGTCGTCGAGGTTGTCAAGGTCATTGACAGCCTCCAGAGTTGTGGCCTGATAGGCCCCATGGTCATGGCAGGCACACTCCGGCATCGGATCAGCCCCCTTCGCTGCTGGTCCTGCCTGGCGGCTTACTACATTAGGGAGGAGGATCTAGACCGCACCCATGTTGTAGCAATAGCAACATCAACCCCCAGGTGCTCGGCACTTCAGTAAGCATGCTAACGGCTGGACACGACAGCACTACCGCCGAGCATCCGTCCCATCTGCGACTTGCCGGCTATGTAGAGGGCCACCATTGTTCGGGTAAGCTTTTCAGCAACTACACCCATAGGGGCAGCCGAGCTTCGATGCCATAGGACCCACTCCCCAGAGACAGGACAAGCCATTGTCTATCCGGCTCATTGCCCCCGCTGTCCATCTCGGTCCGTCTAGTTGGGACGGAGAGCTTAGCTCCCGCTATTGGGTTGTCGTTGACCTGCACTGCCGTCGAACACGCGGCAAGCAAGAGGCCTGCTGCAGATCCAGCTGCCTCGTTAGCTTGCAAGAAGCTGCTCCAAGGTGCGGGCTCCTCTCCTGGGGCTAGCACGCCCTTTGGTGGTAGCCTTGCCACCACATTCTCTTCTATGCCTTCCCAACTAGCCACCGTCACCATAACGGTGGGTGGGGTTCCGTCTGTCTATGTTTTGTATCGGTAATAATAATATGGGGCTACTCATGAGACCTAAACTTGATGGATTGCAAAGGAACATAAAACAATTTATCCTGGTTCAGGCCCTCAAGGTGAGTTAATACCCTACTTCTAGCTGTTGTGTATTGCCTTTGAGGTTGCTCTGGTGAGATTTTGTTCTTCTGCCCCAGGGGGCTCCTTGCCTCTTCTTATATACTAAGGAGCCAAGGCTACAAGGTAGGAATCCCAGTCAGATTTGACCAAGGGATTTCCTTCTAGGAATACAACGTACCCGACTAGGATTATATCCCTTTCCTTATCGTACAAGATAATATGCACAGAGTCTCGTTGCATCCCTAATTACAGGATTGGGCATATCCTCTGTCCGAGTGGCCAGAAAGCTTCTCATGAGGTACCCGGGGCCCATGGCCTCCACAGTAGCCCCTGAGACCTTCATAGTTGAGTCACAGCTGGTGCCGAGTGCTCATCCTCCTTGGTGAATATTTCCCAAGTACCTTGCTCCCAAGTACCCATTGTCCGCGTACCTCTTCTCCATGTCCTGCTTCATATCAGCTGGCAACGAGACTATGAAGGGATTCATAGAAAAATATGAGTAGTGTGCACCGAATAGGCACACCTATTAGGTGTAGCCCCGACTTTGTGCTTAATTGAGAAACAATTAAACATAAAGTCAAAGATCTTTAACCTTTAAGTCTTTCCTGAGTGCTATATTTCTCAGAAATTGGACTCTCCAGCATCATATCAGCTGAAAATATTTTTTCTCAAGGCAAGTCTGGCTAATCATGTAAGCCAATTACCACTTCATGGATTTTAACCTAATATGTGGTGAGGTGTTCTTGAGAGATACCTGCACCCCCAATTTTAATGAAGACCAACTATTGATCCTTATAAGGATGTATCCTTATTACCTGTCAAATAATTCAGATATCTGAACACATGTGTCCAACAATTAGGCTTAATCATGAAGCATATCTGATTACTTTGATAGGTTTCTGTAAAATAGCATCTGTACTGTGATTTTAACACAGTCAGCGATCAGCCCCGTAGGACATGCTATTTAGAAACTCATATCTTATGGCCCATTACCAAGCTAGCCAGCCCAAGTCCACTAACTCGGCGCAGGTTTTATAAAATGACCGGAGAGAGAAAAGATTCCTCTTTCTCCCCCAATACACCAAATCGCTTCAGCTTCCAAAACCGTGCCCAAACTTTCCGCTCCGCTAGGGTTCCCTGTAGCTCGTGCTCCCAGCCCGAGATTCGCTAGGAACTGCTTCCCAGCGCTAATTCCCAGTAGCCAAAAGCTTCTCCACCTAGCTCCACACCCCCAATGATGCCAAGAGCCCCTTTTGACATCCCAGATATGTCGTCGGGATCTTGGCCGGTGTCAGATTGCAGCTCCACGAAGCTGATGATCTTGGAAAACAGGAAGATACTGCAACCGCGGGAGATCATCAACTGGCACCTAGCCGTCAGTGAGCCTGTCCCCATTCTAGGCCCGAGCAAGACTGTGGTCTTCACTTCTTTCTTCAATCGTGGCCTTTCTCTTCCAGCCTTTGATTTCCTCCGCCATCTTCTTGATTTCTACCGCATTGAGCTCGTCAACCTCAATCCCAACTCTGTTCTCCAGATTTCTATTTTTGTGACGCTCTGTGATGCCTTTCTGGGCATTAGCCCACATTTCAATCTCTTCCGGTATCTTTTCCACATTAAACCTCAGCCCTCAAAATCCAAGATTTAGATGATAGGAGGAGCGGGCCTTCAACTTCGCAATGAGATGAAGAAGGCTTATCTCCATATCCCCCTAAAGACTTCTCTCAAGGGATGGCATCGGGAGTGGTTCTATTACTCAAATCTTGAGCCCTCCCTACCCCCTTTCATGGGAAATCCACCATCTGTCCTGGAGAGCTGGACTTCAGTGCCGTCGCAAGATGAAATGGGCCAGGTATACAAGCTACTAGAGAAGATCAGCGCGCTGAAGGGCACAGGGCTAACTGGTCCCTGGGTGGCCAGGTTCTTCCTGAATCACCAAATCCAGCCTCTGAAGGCCAGAAGCCACCTTGGGTTCGACTACCAGGGGAAAAATGACCCATCTCGAGAATATCACGACTTCATCAACAAGAACAAAGTTACCGATACCTTGCTCGGTTTCTTTGTCAATGGAGTCATGGAGACCGAAGACAAGGAAAAAAGCACCCAAGCCATACTGCGAGGGCAGGCCCCGGCCAAAGGTAATATATGATGTTGTAGTCATCTTGATATCCATTTGGGATGAGTGAAATGAATGTCATCCCATCTTGCAATGTATGAAATCTGGGTGTTTGCAGGTATGCGAAGAATTTGATTCTGACCCCCAAAGCTAGTCGGCCAGTGGGACCAGGAAACGCCCGGTTAGCCCCTCGGCAGCCCCACCCAACCCCAAGAGGGCTGGGAAAAGACCAGCAATAGACCAGGCCAAAAAGAACGATATGCCAAGTAAGGCATCTAGTGGTCTGATGATCAAGGACTCCAGCAGCGCCGCCCCAAGGCCACCTAGCCCCAGGACCACACCGTTGAGTGCCGCCACCATCCAGTCGGCTACGTTAATGTCACACCCTGAATTTCCCCCTTAAATAGAGAGACACAAAATGTATTAAAGAAAAAGCCTCAAAGACATTGTTTTAAAAGGCTAAGGGAATTAATTAAATAAGTGAAATGCAAAATAATAAATTATCATGGCTGGGAATATTTTTTCCTATATACTCCTTGCCAAAGTATACTAACAGGATTTTTATGGGAATTTTTAGAGCACTGAAAGCAATTTTAATAAATCAAAACAAATTATCAAAATTAAAATCCTTCTGGAAATCCCATTTTCTTTTCTTTTCTTTCCCTTTCTTCTTTTCTTTTCCTTTCTCACCGCCGGGCCACCGGCCCAGTCCTGTGACTCGGCCTACCACAACCCTCATGCGCACACCCCTCCCCACGGGCCCCGCCCGTCAGCCAGCGTTCGCTCGCCCACACTATTCCCCTCACCGCTTCTGCTGACATGTGGGACCGAGGCCCCACATGTCAGCTTCGTCCCCAACCTCCGGCCGAATCGGCCGAGGACGAGCGAGCCGCCTCGACCATCCGATTCACGCCCGTTGTCGCCCCCTCGCGCCTCGGCCCTTAATTCAAACACCACGGACCACGTCCCCACGCCACTCCCCCACTTCTCCGCCTTTTTTGCGCACGCCCACGAGCGAATTTCGCCGATCCCGCCATCGTCGCCGCCCCACGTCCCCGTGAAATTCAGCCAACTCGGCCAATTCACTATTGTATGGTTCTGTCATACTATTTCGTCGGATTCTCAATAAAGTTTATATGTAATATTATTTTATACGTAAAATTGTTGTTTATTTCAAAATTATTTACTGTTCACTCTATTTGGATCTAAGCATACATTGATTCTCCCTCCTTGCCTTCTATAGATGGACAGCCTCCCCAACCAATGCGGTGCAGACATGGGTGGATTCGTGGAAGAGCTTCGCATGATGAGTTTCACTTTGGGGTACAGCCACGCCCCGGAGTACACCGCAGTGGAGCACATGGAGGGTCAGCTCCCTCACCGTGTTCGCTTGAAGTTGCCAGGCGAACTATACCTCCTACCAGCTATGGAGGTTGAGATCGGTGGGCGTACCTATGACCACGCCTGCCAGGAGGCCACTTTTCATCTGATTGGAGAGTTACGCCGGAGGCACCACTCTACCCTCCACACCACCGCCTACCGCTACCTCCCCAGTCGGGCTCACTACCAGGTCTATAGTACCTTCCAGCCGGCTGACAACGAGAACGGCACCACCATCGTCCACATGAGGCGGGCGATGTTGGCCATGGACTACATGCACGCCAATTGGGTGCGTGCGGCCCACAATAGGGAGGATGCCAATAGGATGACCATCATTGGTCTCCAGAACCAGATCGACCGCCTAAAGAAGGAGGTCGCAGAGCTGAAGGGACAGTCGCCACCTAGTGGGGCCAAGATCCGTCTGACCCAAAGGAAGAGGACCCTTCCTCTGGTGCATATTCAGTTGGCCCCTAGGAATGGGCCACACGCACCAGCTCCAGCTCCAGCACCCACGCCAACACCAACGGGCGGCATGATCAGCGCGTCGTCGAGCGACGGCAGCTCTCAGGGAGGTACCAATGTCCACAGGGGCTTCACCTCCACCGACGACAGCAACTCCCTCAGTGGATCCCACACTCGCAGTGAGGCCAGTTCATTGGCTCACGGTAGTGAGGACTACATGAGCGGATCCAGGACCCGCGCCGACAACGAGGTGGGAGATGAGCAGGAGCCAGAGTATAATTCGGATGACCACAGGAGCCGTACAGAGCACTTGGCGCACCGTCCTTAGCTTTATCATTTTTCTGTTTGATTTCATGTTTAGTTGTAATGTCTGGATGTTTGCTTTGGGGTAGTTGGTGGTTCATACCGTATGTTGTGGTATGGCCGCCTCACTTAGGAGTTGAATTGCTTTTGTTATGTTTCCAAACGATGCACTTTAGTTAATTTAATTCAGTCACTTAATAATCACTCCTGTTTCTGAGCCACCTATTTTCCTCCTTTCCTTTCATTTCCATCTCCCCCTTCAGACGGTAAACACCAGGAATGGTAACCGCGCTACCAGCAATGCCAGCGCGACGAATCCACAGGATGGAGCGGCACAGTACAACGGGGCTCCCTAACACATGCCATCTCCTCTACCTGAGAACCTGACACTCGCCTAGGTTATGGCCAACTAGAACCAGATGATGGCGATCATGATGCAATAGATGCAGCAGAACAACTTGTAGCAGCAGCACCAGCAACCTCACATCCTAGCCTTCGCCCCTCAGTCTAAACTGCCAGAGTTCTTGAGGGTCAGGCCGCCTACTTTCTCCAGCACCACCAACCCCATGGATGCCAACGACTGGCTGTTGGCGATCGAGAAGAAGCTCAACCTCCTCCAATGCACCGACCAGGAAAAGGTTGCCTTCACCACGCACCAGCTCTAGGGTCCCACCTCAGCTTGGTGGGATAACTTCCTCGTGACCCGCACCGCCACAACGGAGGTCACTTGGGCTGAATTCTGTCACAACTTCTAGAAGTCTCAGATTTCGGACAACATTGTGGCACAAAAGAAGAGAGAGTTCAGGGACTTGGTCTATGGAAGCAAGACAATCACGGAGTACCTCCATGACTTCAACCGCTTGGCGCGCTACGCTCTAGAGGACGTCCGCACCGATGCGGAGAGACAGGAGAAGTTTTTGGAGGGACTCGACGATGAGCTGACCAGCCAGCTCCTCTCCAGTGACTACCCTGACTTCAAGAAAATGGTGGACAAGGCGATTCGCCAAGAAAATCAGTGCAACAAGATGGACCGCAAGCGAAAGGCGGCCCAATTCCGAGCCCACCAGGGGCAGCACCAGAGGCCAAGGGTGATGCTGGGGCATCAGGGTGGACCTTCCACCATGATCATCCGCCAGTAGCGCCCATTCCATCCAGGGCACCTTGGAGGCACAGCAACAATAGCAGGTAGCACAACCGTTACCCTGCTCCACGCCCACCAATGGCACTAGCACCGCAAGGCTAGCCACGGAAGGACAGCGGGGGCAAGACCCTTATCTGTTTCAACTGCAACGAGCCGGGTCACTTTGCCGACAAGTGCCCAAAACCGAAGCAAATAGGACCTAGGCCTATAGCTCCCCAGAACCCCAACACCAACCAGCAGGTGATAAAGGGGCGTGTTAACCACATCTCCGCAAAAGAGGCGCAGACCGCACCAGAAGTGGTACTGGGTACGTTTCTCATGAACTCAATACCTGCAATAGTACTTTTTTATTCTGGTGCAACGCATTCATTCATATCCAAGAAATTTGTGGGGACACATGGGATAAAAGTAGTGAAACTTAAAATCCCCATGCAGGTTCATACACCAAGGAACCGCATGACCATAGCTCACTATAGCCCTTCAGTGAAACTAGAAATCCAAGAATCACCCTTTCTAGCCAATCGCATCCTCCTAAAATCCAAAGACCTAGATGTCATCCTAGGGATGGATTGGTTGACTCGACATAAAGGAGTGATCAACTGCGCCGACCACACCGTTACAGTAACTAGTCCGGAAGGAAAGGCAGTTACCTTCAAGTCACCGGTGCCATAGAAGCAGGCAGCAAGCTTAAATATGGTCGCAATAGAGCAACAGTCAGAAAGTGGGATGAAGCCAGATCGGAAAATAGAGGAAATCCCGATAGTGAGGGAGTACCCGGATGTGTTCCCAGAAGATCTACCAGGGATGCCACCAGAAAGGGAAATCGAGTTCAGAATTGATTTGGCACCAGGAACAGCACCTATTTACAAGAGGCCATACAGAATGGCACCAAATGAGATGGCAGAAGTCAAGAAGCAAGTCGATGACCTGCTACAGAAGGGTTACATCCGACCAAGCACGTCACCTTGGGGTGCACCGGTCATCTTCGTGCAGAAGAAAGACAAAACAAAGCAAATGTACGTGGATTATCGCGCATTAAACGACGTCACAATCAAGAAAAAGTATCCCTTGCCATGGATTGATGATCTCTTCGATCAATTAGAGGGTGCCACTGTCTTCTCCAAGATAGACCTGCGATCAGGCTATCATCAACTAAGGATCCGGGAAGAGGATATTCCGAAGATAGCTTTCACCACTCGGTATGGGCTGTACGAGTGCATTGTTATGTCCTTCGGACTGACAAATGCATCGGCCTTCTTCATGAATCTAATGAACAAGGTGAATGGAGTTTTTGGACAAGTTTGTGGTGGTTTTCATCGATGACATCCTTATCTACTCAAAATCAGCAGAAAAACATGAGCAACACCTCCGGTTGGTTCTCGAGAAGCCAAGAGAGCACCAGTTGTATGCCAAGTTTAGCAAGTGCGACTTCTAGCTGACAGAAGTACAGTTCCTCAGGCACATCATCACTACCCAGGGAGTTGCCATGGATCCAACGAATGTGGAGTCTGTTACCAATTGGAAACTGCCCCAGACAACATTTGTATAGAGGTAATACAAGACTCAGGTATAGAAAGGACGTAGTTGTTCTATATTCCATGAGTTGCTGACGAGGGCACCGTCTGCAGTCTTCAGTCAGTAGGCACCCGGACGTGTCACCTCAGCGGTAATGAATGGCCCTTCCCACAAAGGGGATAGTTTATGCTTGTCTTTGGTGGTTTGTATTTTTCTCAAAATGAGATCTTCCACCAAAAAGGCGTGGCCACGAACATTTCGACTGTGATAACGACACAGGCCTTGAAGATACCTTACGGGACTAAATAGTTGCGATGTCTCTCGCTTCCTCCAACTGATCGAGTTCGACCAATCGGTCTTCGTTTGATTTGTCTTCTGAGTGGGCCCAAACTCGCGGAGAGCCGAACTCCTACTCGGTTGGTAACACAACCTCAGCACCATAGACTAGGAAGAAAGAGGATTGCCCTGTTGCCCGACTAACCGTGGTTCTTAGAGACCAAAGAACGGATGGGAGTTCTTGTACCCACCGCCCAACATATGGTTATAGTCGGTCGAACACCCTAGCCTTGATACCTTGTAAGACCATGCCATTGGTACGCTCGACCTGCCCATTACTTCGTGGGTGTGCCACAGAAGCACAACAGATCTTGATGCCGAACTCGTCACAGAAATCTTGAAAAACGCCACCAGTGAACTGAGTACCGTTGTCCGTGATGATGCAGTTAGGAACTCCAAATCGGTATAAAATACTCATGATGAAGTCCTTTGCTTGTGCCACTGTTATGGTAGCAACGGGTTTTGTCTCAATCCATTTTGTGAATTTATCCACTGCGACGAATAAGTGTGTGAACCCTCCTAGTGCTTTTTTGAACGGCCCGACCATGTCAAGCCCCCAAACTGCAAAAGGCCAAGAGATTGGAATTGCTTGAAGTTCTTGAGCTAGAAGATGTGTTTGTCTTGCATAGAATTGGCATCCCTCGTATGTGCGAACTATGTCTTTAACATCTGTTACTGCAGTCGGCTAGAAGAAACCCTGTCTATAAGCCTTTCCGACTAACGTCCTGGATGTAGCATAGTTGCCACAAATACCCGAGTGGATTGATTGCAGAATCTGCTTACCCTCCTCGGGTGTGACCCAGCGCATGAGGACTCCAAATGCGCTTCTTTGGTACAGGTTTTCTCCGACTACAAGGAAACTTTTGCTTCGACATTTGATCTGTTTGGCTTCACTACGATCTACTGGGAATTCGTCATCCAAGAGGAATTTGATAACTGGAATTCCCCAATCTTGAGAGATTATCAGCACTTCGTGTGATCCCGGAGTAGGTTCAACCCCCGACTGTTCAAGCACTAGTTTCTTCTTGACTGATTGCTCTAGTAGTTGCTTGACAAAAATCCCAGTCGGGACCACTTCTCGTTTGGATCCCATGTTGGCCAATTCGTCTGCAGCTTCATTGTATTGTCATAATACATGAGTTATCTCCAGCCTGTCGAACTTGTTTTTCAGCTTTCAGACCTCTTGACAATACACCGCCATAGTATCATCGAGACATGTTCAGTCTTTCATGACTTGACTGACCATGAGTTGAGAATCCCTGCGTACAACCAGTTGATGGATGCCGAGTGATATGGCAATGCAGAGCCCGTGGATGAGTGCCTCGTACTCGGCGACATTGTGGGAAGCCGAAAAGTGGATCTGGAGAACGTACTTGAGTTTTTCGCCAGTGGGTGACATTAGCACGACGCCAGCCCTACGCCACCGATCCGTAGAGAACCGTCGAAGTACATTGTCCAGTACTCTAGCTTGTCCGTGTTTGTAGTCGTCTGAACTTCTATCCACTCGGCCACAAAGTCGACTAGAGGTTGAGATTTGATTGCTGTCCGTGGTCGAAAGAAGATATCAAACGCCATCAACTCAAGCACCCATTTAGTGATTCTGCCAGTGGCCTCGCGATTATGTATGACGTCCCCGAGTGGATACAATATGACAACAGTAATTTGATGCGACTGAAAATAGTGCACCAACTTCCGGGCAGTGATGAGTAGGCCATCTAACAGCTTCTGGACTTAAGGATATCTCATCTTGGAGTCAGCTAGGACTTCGTTGATGAAGTAGACTGGCCTTTGTATTTTCTATATATGACCTGTCTCTGATCGCTCGACTACCAGTACCGTGCTGACTACCTGAGTAGTTGTCGCCAAATATAACATTAGTGGTTCCTGGGGGCATAGGTGATGCCAATACAGGTGGTGATGTGAGGAACTTCTTGAAGTCTTCGAAGGCTTGCGGGGCTTCGAGTGTCTATTGAAAATTGTCCGCTTTCTTCAATAATTTGAAAAAGGGCATGCCCCGTTTGCCAAGTCGGGAGATGAATCGGCTGAGTGCCACCATGCAGTCTATCAGCTTCTGGACGTCCTTTTGGCTAGTTGGGGGTGCCATGTTCATGATAGCATTGATTTTCTCTAGATTGGCCTTGATGCCTCGATGTGATACAATGAATCCGAGTAGCTTTCTGGATGGTACACCGAAGGCGCACTTTCTGGATTCAACTTCACCTTGAATCTCTAAAGGCTTTGGAAAGTTTCTTCCAAGTCGGCAATGAGGTCTCCCTTGTATTTTAACTTGATGACCACATCATCGACATACGCCTCCACGTTGCACCCGAGTTGAGTGTGCAAACATCGCTGAATTGCTCGTTAATACGTTGCTCCAGCGTTTTTCAACCTGAACAGAATAGTGACATAGCAGTATGCTCCAAACGGCATGATGAAAGAAGTCTTCAGGCAGTCCTCCTCCTTCAAGCTAATTTGGTGATATCCCGAGTAACAGTCAAGAAGGCTGAGAAGTTCGTACCCCGCAGTTGAATCCACCACCTGATCTATTCTGGGTAGACCAAATGGGTCTTTAGGGCACATCTTGTTTAAGTCGGGTCCAGGACGAGTGAATAACGTCCTGGATGAGTAACCCAATCAGGGTGATCTGCGTGGTCAAACATGATTGGCGTTTCTGACCAACACAAGTATTGGGAGGCGTCTGCTGCAGAGACCAAGTTGACTTCGCGTGCTGTGAGCTTCTGCTTTCTCTTGGACTCGTATGCAGATGGCCCTCCAAAGATATGGTTGAGCTCAGCCTGGAGATCTTGGTAATCACCGGCTGCGCCCAAATCTGGCTTGTCCTTATCTGTATTGGCACCAGATGTTGAAGCCTGCTCAAAAGCAAACTTCTTGAGCATGAAGCAGTCCTTGGGCGCGTGCTTGCCCTTCGGATGAAAGGGGCAAGGCCCGTTCATCACTTTTTGGTACTCATTTGTTTTCGGGGTTCGCGACCGAGTACGCTCCACGTTAGCCACAACATTATCCGACTTCCGCTTGCGGTTGCCAGACTTGTTCTGTGCTGGCTCGTCGTTGTCTTTCTTGTCCTTCTGCCGAGGCTCTTTCTTATCCTCTAGGGCCTCCTTCTTGTCCTTCTGCTGAGTCGGCGTTTTTGTTTGCCATGTCAAAAAGAGCCTTGATAGAAGCGGGAGGTTTCCGAGTAAACTTGGCAATGAACGGGGTGTCTTTGACTCCCTTACGGAAGGAAGCAATGACGACCTCATCCTTGATCATTGGGATAGAGTTCCACTTCTCAGAAAACCTCTTGATGAACTCACGAAGAGATTCGTTCTTCCTTTGGTGCAACTGATAGAGATCGTGCTCAGAAGACGGCTTCTCGTAAGTTCCCTAGAAGTTGGCGATGAAGCGTTCCTGGAGTTCTCCCCAGGAGCCGATTGATTGCTTGGGAAGTCCCGTTAGCCATATCCTCGTCGAGTCGGCTAGAGCAACTGGGAGGTAGTTAGCCATGGCTTTGTGATCTCCTCCAGCTACACGAATCGCCAGAGTATAGACCGTGAGCCAGGACTCGGGATTGGTCTTCCTGTCGTATTTCTCGATGCCAGTCAGCTTGAAACCTGACAGCCAATCAACCTGTTGCAGCTCCTAGGTGAAGGCCAATACTCCTTCATCTGCATAAGGACTCTGACTCCGACTACAGTGGTGAAACCGCTCGTGGTGGAGGCCAAAGCGCTCATTCACGGCGCCAGTCAGCGACGCTTATCTTCCTCACGTTCACGGTGCCGTGCATTGATGTCTCGCCGGAGATCACGTCGTAGTCCACCTCGGAGATCCTGGTTGTCCTGACGGTCGTTTTGATGTCGACGCCACCGGTCGTTGTTGGGGTTGTCGAGTGACGTCTGGCGTGACTCTGTGTTCAGCTGCCTGGAGCCAGCCGCTCGGCGTCCTATTGAGGCAAACGAGACCGCCATTGGTGAAGCCGACTGATTGGTCGGTGTGAGAGTATCGCCCGACTGTTGATGCGGCTGACATACAGCAGCGGTGATCATGGCTTTTATCCTTGCTATTGTCAGGGTGGCCTGATGATCAGGCTCAAATTGGAGTGTATCCAGTAAGGTTGCAGCGGCCACAACGTTCTGTTGAGGAGTTACGAAAACGTCGTGGTCGCCGACTCGGGTTTGGAGGATTTACTGCTGAGCAGTTCGCCCAACCCTGCGCAGATCGTCGTTGCGAGCATCGCGCTCGGTGTGTAGGCGTCTTGCGTCTTCCTCCTGTTGTTCTCGCAGTCGGCGGGCCTCCTCCTCTTGCTGATCGCGTAGTCGGCATGCCTCTTAAGTGGGAGTCGAGCCCTTGGATGCCATGAAAACTTCGCGAGATGGAGAGAAGCTTGCCGAACTGCTATCCGACTTAGAGTTGGAATCAGAGTAGTTGATGGAGGTAATTACAACTCCGACCTCCCTAGATCCGATCTCAAGCGGCTCTGGGCCGTATCCGAGTCAAACTCTAGGGGATCGGGTTTGCCTCATCGGATGTTGGTTGAAGATATCCGCGGCATTGCTGAGTCCGAACGGGAGATTGATGATATCCTCCTTTCTTATCCCGATCTCGGCCAGCTCGAGGCCTAGTCCGAGTCGAACACCGAAAGAAAGTATTGTCCCGAGACCCGGGCATGTTGAAGATTGCCGCAGCAAGTCGACGAGGATCGCTACTATGTCACGTGGGCCGACCAGCACAGAGTCGGCTTGATCCCTAGGCGACCGGATCGGATCCGAGTCGGACAAGGTGAGGTTGCCGAACTTGTCAGCGACGAAGTTGAGGCTCCCGAAGGTGATTGTTTCGCCGGGGGAGAAGTTGATGCCGTCGACTCCAGTGGTTGAATCCATCAGGCTTGTCGAAGATGATCTCGCCGATGCCCTTACCTGGCGCGCCAACTGTCGATGTTTTGTATCGGCAATAATTATATGGGGCTACTCGTGAGACCTAAACTTGATGGACTGCAAAGGAACATGGAACAATTTATACTGGTTCAGGACCTCAAGATGAGGTAATACCCTAGTCCAGTTGTGATGTATTGCCTTTCAGGTTTCTCTGGTGAGATTGTATGAGTTGCCCTCAAGGGGCGCCCTGCCTCCCCTTATATACCGGGGGACAGGGTTACAGAGTAGGAATCCCAATCGGACTCTGACCAAGGGATTTCCTTCTGGTAATACAACGTGTCTGACTAGGACTATATTCTTTTCTTGTCATACAAGGTAATATATGTTGAGTCCTATTGTATCCCTTATTACAAGGTTAGACCCATCCTCTATCCGAGTGGCCCATATGCTTCTCATGAGGTACCCGGGGCCCATAGCCTCTACAAAGGGTTAGCAAGATTTTTTTTTTAAGAGAGGAAGTTAACTAAACCAAAAGTTTTTTTCATGTACCGTTAACCTCCCTAATTAAAAGAGAAAGGGGAGAGGATAGTTCTAATTTTTAAAATCTTTTTCTGAAGGCTCTTAGGGGTACCAAGGGGCTTATGCTATGGTCAAGGTGGCTCTGATACCAACTTGTCACGCCCGGAATTTTTATCCAAAATTCAGATGCTTTATTGTGTGTAAATCCCCGTCCACGAATCAGCTGAGGTACACATGAGAAAGTTGATAGCAAAGTTATTGTTTACATAACGACTGTATTTATTACAAAGGCGAATGGCACCTCTCAGAATAATAAAGTCTACGTAGTGGAAATAAACTAAGGACAACGTGACAACTCCCACTCCACGCACTTGACCAGATTCCCGCTTAGTCCTCCAAGAAGTCTTCCTCATTGTAGTACTTCTCTGATGATGATTGTTGATTGTAAGGTAAGAACATGAAATACTCTGCAAGCCACACAGCAAATATACAAGTGCACATGATATCCTAAGAATGGCATAATATGGCTCAA
This sequence comes from Oryza meyeriana var. granulata, assembly GCA_003991445.1. Classification (NCBI taxonomy): domain Eukaryota; kingdom Viridiplantae; phylum Streptophyta; class Magnoliopsida; order Poales; family Poaceae; genus Oryza; species Oryza meyeriana. The sequence goes on along the minus strand of RYFJ01001308.1, from coordinate 173,755 downwards.
GTTGCGTAAACAACATTTAATAAAACATTTAAGAGAATAATAAAACATTAATAATTAAACAGTATTAACCAACACTATACCGCTCTCCAAAGCGACATAGGCCCAACCACTCCAACCTGAAGCTAGCTAAGTTCCATCATTCATTCTTGATATAAGATAGTGTGGGACTAATCACGAAAAACATTGCTAGGCCGCCCATTAACCGCGGCACGGCTATTCGAATAGTTTTACTCTAGCCAGAGGTGTACAATTTTACTCACAAGAAATAACTCCACAACACATCACTATGCGTCTTAATACCACCATAATACATCGGAAAGGAGTTGTGACAAAACCCTCTATGTAACCCGCACAACAAGAGGGCCACCCGATGGACCACCAGTCTCCAGTAGGGTTGATCAGGTTCCTAGACAGGGAGACGGCCTAACACCCAAAACATGGACTTATTGATGCAGCCATGGTGGTCTTATTGACATAGCCACAACACACCGTGGGGCCTCCGGTTGAACGGATCACACTTTAGTTCCCACCATTACCTATTTTGGCTTGTGATTAGTATGAGTATTGCTTCACAAAGATAGCTCGTGAACCGGTCCTTAAGTGTCATGAGCACATCTAGTAACAGACACAATCCTGGTGCTCACAACCTACCATTTAGTCAAATTTTAGTGGATCATTAAATTAAACTCCCACCACCATAGTCGTGAACTAAGTCATTATTTCATGTGAACTGGACATTGTAATCAGGGTTTAAATGATTGCCTATAAGTTATGCTACAATTTCTATGCAAGGCTAAACAAGATCCTAGAATTACTCTAGCTAACCAATAGTTAAAGCTAGCTAGTGACATAACTCCCATAGGCACAATGATGGGTAATCAAATCAACAAGGCCATAATCAAGGATACAAGTTTCCCTTCCAGATGACATTATAAAAATAAATGCGTAGTTGAAGGAAAAATATAGCTTAAAACATAAGTACAACATGCTCAAAGGGGTTGAGGAATCTATGTGACTTGCCTCGTTGCTCTGCAAGTGCTCGCAAACTCTCCTCGAGAAATCCCGACTCTTCCAGAATGTCGGCGGTTAAAGGCAGCAAATAAAAACAAGCAAAACAATACATAAGCACACATCAACAGTATAATATTATATTTTTAATGGGTAGATTTTGATTTTTAATGAATTTTGTAAGTTGAATCACCCCAAATGGAGTTCGAATGAATTAGTTATGAATTTTAGAAGTTCAAACCCTTTTAAAGCCTATTTAAGAGAATTAAACCGATTTATGACGTCATTTATGATTTAATTTAATTTGGGAAAAAGGATTTATGGCATTAGCACTAAGTCAAAGGGCGGCTGACACCTAGGCCCTACCGGTTAGTGAGAGAAGGATCTAACCCAACCTAGATCGGACGGCTAGGATCTATCCTAAAGATCTAATTGCTGAGATCTAATTAGGATGGATCGAACGGCTAGGATTAAACCCGTCCAGATCGACCTTGCTGCTGACATCGGCGACCATGTCGGCAAAGGCGACAGCGGCGATGGCGGCGGCTCAGGCCCATATGGTCGTCGGCGATCGGCGGCTCAGCGGCGCGCGGCGAGGGCACAGAGAGATAGAGGGACTAACAGCGATCCTTACCATGCATAGAACGACGAAGAGCGGCGACAGGAATGCCCAGCGTCGAGCTTCTAGCGGCGGAGCACCTCGGGTCCTCAGTGGCGTAGCGACTCCGGCGGTCTTCGGGGGCGAGGAGGTGGTGGCCTAGCTCTCTCACGTGCTGGCGGTGCTGACAGGAGGGGTAGCGAGCGTTGGTGATGGCGGCGCTAAGTTGGAGCTCGGTGGCGGCGGTGGAGTGGAAAACTCGTGGTGCTAGGGCATGGTCGGTGAGCATTTGCTAGGGATGTGGTGGAAAGAGAGAGGGTGCCGGGAGGTGCTATTTATAGCAGAGGGGAGGCAAGATCGGCTTGGATACGGCACGGCGGTGACTAGGGTTCTACCTCGGAGTCCGGAAGCTAAACGAGCTCAGAGAGACAGCAGTTCCGGGATCTATCCTCCGCGATTTTAGGGGGAAAAGGACAAGGGGGTTGAGGGGATAAAAACCCCTCAAGAAATTCGGGAAAACCCTGCTCGGAGAGGCCGAATTGGAGCGGGATTCGCGGCGGCAGCATTGGAGCAGCACAGTGCTCTTCAACTCGAGGTCGGGGATGACAGGTGGGCCCCACCTGTCCGCGGTGCGGAGAGGCGTGGGCTGCCGCAGGCCATGGGCAGAGGCGGCGCGCGAGGGAGGGGTTTAGTGCACAGTGCCGAGCCGAATTCGGCCCAGAGGCTAGGAAGGGATTTTGTTTTGTTTTTCTTTTATTTAATCACTGAAATGCTTGTTCCAATTATTAAAAATACTTTCCATGGTCAAATAGATCCCAGAAAAATCCAGGAAATAGATAATTAAGCAAAGTATTTTCTAAAACTATTTCCAGGCCCATTTTGGTTAAGATTTTTCTCTGTTTTTATTATTTCCACTCCTTGAGGCTTTTAAATATATTTCTAAAATTCCCTTTTTTCACACAATTATTTAATTAGGTAATTTCAGTTTGTTACAGCTGGTCTCTATTAAAATTGGAGATGCAGGTATCTCTCAAGTACACCTCATCACGCATTAGGCTTGGTCCATACTGATACATGGCTTAATGCTTAGCCAAATTGCCACAAGCAAAATTCCGGTCAATGTTTGGCTGAAGAGTCCAATTTCTAAGAAACATATCACTCGGGAAAGACTACACGGTTAAAAATTTTTGACTTTATGTTTAATTGTTTCTCAATTAAGCACTAAGTCGGGGGCTACACCTAATAGGTGCGTCTATTCAGTGCACACTATTTAAATTTTTCCATGAAGCCCTTAATAGCCTCATTGCCAGCTGACATGAAGCAGGACTCGGGAGAAGAAGCACTCAAACAAAGAGTACTCGGGAGCAAGGCCCTCGGGTTTTCTTCATCGTGGAGGACGAGCACTCGGCTTGAGCTGTGACTCGACTATGAAGGTCTTGGGGGCTATTGTGGAGGTCATGAGCCCTAGGTACCTCAAGGAAAGCCATTACGGCCACTCGGACAGAGGGTGGGTTGGCCCCTACAATTAGAGATAGAGTATAGCTCGGCTTCGTGTTACCTTGCAAGACAAGAAAAGAGATATAATCCTAGCCGGACTTTCTATGTACTGATAAGGAATACCTTGGTCATATCCGACTGGGTTTCCTACCCTATAATCCTCATCTCTCCAGTATACAAGGAGGGATAGGAAGCCCCCTAGGGAAAATGACAATCTCACCAGAAAATACAGCGAAAGCAATACACCACAACTAGAAGTAGGGTATTATCTCAACCCGAGGGCTTGAACCAGTATAAATTGTCTTGTCTTTCAAAGTCCATCGAGTTTCGGTTCGACGAATAGCCCCATATAATTATTGCCGATATAAAACATCGACACAGGGGGACCCTGGTTCCCACATCACCGACACCAGGTTTGCAGTAGCGGCGGTGGCAGAGTGCATTTTTGTGTGCTTCATTAGCCATGACCCTAACTTCCTCCTGGTGCCAGTGGAGGAGGGCATCCAGGCGACGAGCAAGGAGGCCACGAATGCCGTTTGGGCGCTCGTGCGCGACCGAGCCCAGTCTATGGTGGCGGACCTGGACATCGGCCCCAACCTACCGTCGATGATGCCCGTCACCGCAGCGGCTGAAGACCCAATGGTGGATGGCGACGCATGTGCTAAGGACGACAGCAATGACGACGAAGTGATGGCCTTCGACTCCAGCAACTCCAACCATTCTGGGAAGGATGCCCCTATTAATTTTATGTAACTTGTCTTCTGCCCTCTAGGCGCCTGCATGGGAAACACTAACAATATGTTATGTATAATTCCATTGAAATTGCCTTACCATATTGTCCTGATCTTGGCCTTAGCCCCTGGGCACACTTGGCTGATCCTGATGAAATTGGGGGACTTAGATGAGTGCGGCAAGGTCTTCGGGCCCATCTCAGTTCTCCTACACCACTCGATCTCAAGGTTGGATGCGACAAGGCAAGGGGTACTTGCCGTTTCCCTCAACGTTGTATGGGGATGGGTTAAGTGTTAGGGCTTTGCAGCCTACACATCACTCCCGAGGGCAACGTGGTATTCGGTTAGACACCTATCCACCTGTCTCCAACACACAATGACACCACCTGGCCATCCTATGGCGGCCGAGGTGCTCGCTATCGGACACCTGGAGTGCAGGATTCGACCTCCTGCTCGGGTGCCACCACTTGGAAGCTCCCGGGAAGGAGTGACCTACCTACTCCACTTTACCTAGCTAGTCAAGAAACACATGGCGGTCTCTGGTCAGCCCGAAGCCATGGACCGAGTTCAGAATCATGCCACGACATGGTTTTGGCAGGCATCTCAGCGGGAGTGGATCTTAAACCTAGGTCCACAGGCCCCTCCAAGTCCCGGACGTCCAAACCTCGAGCATATCTCTGGACGGATGATGGACAAGTGGACCTCCCCGTAACACCTTGGATCTGCTCCACACAGCATTAATAACCTACCTTCTATGCTAAGCAAGTAGGCCAAAAGGGCACCCCCTTGGCCTGGGCGCTGACACGGGGCGGTCAAATCTGGTGACCCCTGACCTCGGGGAGGCTGGATCCACCGGCGGTGGAGCTCGGGAGGCGGAGGAGAGGTGTTGGTGGTGCTTGGAGAGGGATGAGGAGATGCTGTCAGGAGTTCAGATAGGGAGACGGCGATGGAGGATGCAGTGCAGGAGGTAGAGGAGGTGGAGCAGAGGCAGCAGATGACTATCCGTCTCATTCTCGTGGTGGACTCAACAGCGAAGAAAAGAAAAGGGGCTCACAGTCGACTCGATGCGCAGCGGAAGTTCAGTCTCGATATGGATGGAGAAAATAAATTTTAACTATTATAGATGGCTCCCACACATCTTTAACAGGTGACAATCTCTAACTGTAACAGATGATCGGATATCTATAACGGCTCTTAATATAGAGCCGTTACAGATGATCATATATACAACACGTTACAAATATTCCGTCACCACTACCGAGTGGTTTTTCCTATATCTTGCTAAAATTTGATTTAGAGAGGCATCTAAAAAGTATGTTAGAGTTGCTCTGACCCTTCCTCCTTCGATAAGCTACTACAAAATAGTCCATGAGTGCAACAAGCTGACATATGTCTAGAAAACCCCTTTTTTCATATAATCATGACCTCTCTGTATTAGTGGCCCTTGATCCACCTAAAACAATAACCTTTGTGGTTGTCCAAATTAACAGTTCAGTGTGTGCCTCCACCGAAGATATTTCACCCTTGTCGTTATCCGACCTGATCTTACCAAGATCATGCATGAGCTAGCCCGAAGCTTCCTCTCTTTCATCAACCCCCACAATTTGCATGGCTTGCGTCTTGCATCTTAGCACACACTGCATGACAGGACCTTTCTTTTTTTTTCTTTTGAAGAGAACAGGACCTATTTAATCACAGTAGTTTAGTTGAGACCGAAAGATCGAGCATCAAACGAATAACTAATTAATTAGCTTGTGTTCCGCTGTGTCATCTGCCGGCTGCATTTCGATCGCATCGAAGAAAAAACAGCTAGCACAAACAACTACGTGTGCTGCTGGTCGCCTGAGCTTGTGGTGCTAATTCGAGCTCAGTACAGTGTACAGTGTCTGCAGTGCTTTGTGCTGCTGGTTTATTGATGTCAACTTCGTCAGTCATCACATGGTTATGCAGAAAGACACAGATGATCATGAAGAGGCAGGTGTAGAAGTATAGGTGATTTGATGATTTTCTCTAAATATTTTCCACATCATGCTATCAGGTGACAACTTGCAAAACTGCATTTCTAACTTTTCAAGCTTTTCTAACTTTAGCTATCAACTAAAGCTTGAAATTAGTCAAGTGAAAATGATTCAGCCCTCAGAAATTTTCATAAAAAAAAAATTTAGTCACAAAAAATGTTCTCATACGTTTATGTAGCAGGCATATGTACTACCCTTCCCTTCTCAAACCTTTAAATATTAAATCATTAATATCTGAAAAAATATCATGATTTATATATGAAAACGACATTAGTAGATTTATTTTTCATGTAAACACTTTCATGTAGCTAATTATACTGGTAACATTTTTTTATAAATATATGGCTAGAAAAAATAATGCTCAAGCATTATATTGGAGCATATGTGTCGATATCGTAAACGGATGAAGAAAAGGAAGAGTAGTAGTACTAAACAAATTGATTGAAGCAATGAAGCTGCCTTTAGTAAGAGACAATCGATACGAGAGGTCAAAACTAAAATGAACAGATGTGATGGTCTAGTTTGTGTTGTACTTGTGTGGTCAATTTGAATTAACCATGCCGACACACTCCTAAAGCTTTGGTTATGCATTACCCCTACGTTTTTAAATATATATGTGTTTTTGGACATAACGTTTAATTATTTATCTTATAAAAAAATTTAGGATAAATATAAAAATAAAAGTCATGCTTAAAGTATCATTAATGATAAGATAAGTCTTTATGTCAAAAAAAAATGATAAGAAAAGCCATAGTAAAATAAATAATACTTAGTAGTTTTTTAATAAAACAAAAGGTCAATATCGTGTCGAAAAGTGAAAGAACATAACACTCCTGGTAAGAATAGACGTTCTATCTCATGTTGTATAGATGGCAATATTGACATGGTTTTTCTGATTATAGCCATAAGAATTTGGTCACTTCTGATGGTATTTGTTGGTATCATATACAATGTAGCAGTAAGTAATATTTGTCTTTTTTAAGTAATATGGAGTTAATTTCTACTCATTAATCTATATATAGTACATTGTGGATCGACATCTTGCCGGCCCATTCCTTTCTCAGAGGGACTACACGAGCGTTCATGCGGGCCACAAGACTGCAATTGTCTTACATGTCACGGCAGGAGATGCTCGCTCCCTTTGAGCATGTTGCACCAACACATCCTTGTTTCCTTGAATCTTCCACGGTTTCTATATAAACAAAAATTCTATAAAAGTAAGTTTTGCAAACCCAGTAAGGATTAAAACTTTGAAGACAATTTTTTTGAAGACTAAAACTTTGTATTAAAAACCTTTTATCGATAAAATCTCTGACTAAACAGTACAAATTTCTAAGCAAATTTTAGATCTATTCAAAATTGATTTCAAAAATAATCAAATTGTTTGTTGGCCGTTGTGCTCCCCATGTTGGGTATGTTGGTCCAGTAGCGAAGAGTGTAGGTGCACATGGTGAGCAGTTGCGTGCGGACGTGAGAGGGCAGCACGAACAATTCTTCAAGCGACCACGGTCATGGAGAATATTCGCGTGCTAGTTTTCCTTTTTGTTTTTAGTCATAGTCTCCACGATGAGAAATAATAGGACTTAAAATCGGGCGTTGTTTCATCACTTTTAAAAAAATTATTTTATCATTCGATTAAATGTTTCAACTCACTTATTTAAATGTTTTAAAAAGATATAACATTTAAAAATACTAAGTACAATATCAACGGCCCACTACATGAAATATTAAATCCCAATGACTGACACATAAAAAAATTATAAACTTAAAACTTACAATGTGCAACAAAATTGAATACCAGTTAAAACAATTCACTTTTTCACGATGAAACATCGTATTTTAACGATTAAAACATATGTATTTATTTTATCAGAATATAATCATATAAGATATTTTTGTAAAGATTTAATTACGACGAATTCAATGATATAGTCGGATAGCATATTAGAGAAGTAATTTAAGAGAAAAAATTATTTAAAGAAGCAAAAATGAGGCAAAGATGACCATGCAAAGCATGAAGATTCCTCTGTTGCATAATTACATGTCTTAAGTGGAGACTCACAGGAGAAACGGACTATCCGTATGCAGAGTATGCAGACAGCACAATTACATGTCTTAAGCGGAGACTCACGGGAGAAACAGAGTATCCGCATGCAGAGTATGCAGATAGCAGGAGTGAGGCCGGCACCCGTTGATCGGGCGTTCAACCTAAAGCATTTCCGAAAATAAGGTCCTAAGTTTCAACGATGAGAAATAATGTAGGTAAGCAGTAGTAGTTTGTTACCTCATGTTGTGACACTTACGTGATGTTTGGATTGTTAAGACTTGGAAACAAGGGGCGGGAACGGGAAATACGAGTGAGATGGAGATAGGTGGGTTTTGGATTGGGATACAGAGAGTCTCTTTTTGCACCTATTCATGAAACCCAATGGAAGAAAGGGGTGGTTTTGGTTGAGAAACGTGGAAGGCCCAAGCACCACCTATCGGCGACCAAGCCGGCCGGAGCCCCGTCACGGTGTGCGTCGTCGTCGGCAGCCGTCCCGCCAAATCGATTGGCCACCCTTTCGTCGCCGTTGCTGCTGCCAGGGCCCTCTCTTTGCCATATGCCTAGGCGCCATCACTCAAAACTTCAATTAATTTCCTGCTCGAGTACGTTGTCCTATACACTGCTATGGCCTTGGTACCTGTAAGATATTCGTGTATAGTGTCTCCGGCTATGTCACTAAAGAAAGATGTCGATGGAGATTCTTTGTCCATGCCGCTAATTCCTCCATCTCTTAGCCTAATTAAAGGGCAGCCAGCCTTTGCTCAGAGGTTCTTGTACCTTTCCCTTCATTCATGAACCGATCCAAAGCAGGCCTGCGCCATTCCCTCGATATACTCTTTAATCGACAACAGGTGATAGTGACTTTATTCTCTAACAAGTGAAAAGAAACATTAATCGGTGCACATAGGTTACCTATCAGTGGCATGGCTACTAACAATTATGACTTGGACGGGGTTGGGAACGTGTCTTGTTAATGCAGAGACTTGCTCGATTGTACCGTAATTCCCCTATCATAAATGTTTAATGTTTTAGGACAATATTTTATCAATCTTTTAAAACTGTAACCATTAATTTTATATTAAAATAAATTTATTAAATCCAATAAACCTATGATATTATGAGAATACCTTTAAAGCAAATCTGTATGTAACAGTTCTTTTACTTTTCTAAACTAAGCATTTGATCAGAAATTATTGATAGTCAAAGTTTCACAGAATTTTATTATAAACATTAAATATTTATTACTGGACAGATATATAAGTGAAAATATGTGAAAATTCAAGTCAAATGCAATGTTCTTTATGTATAAAAATATGGATCTTTTTTATGGACTTTTTTATTAAAAAAACAAACATAACGCATAGTAAGTGGTCAATCCCTGACTCCCTAGTTCTTCAAAGATTCTACGGGAACCATTTTGTATGACAGGCCATTTGAGATTCGAATTGAAGTTATAAACTATATATCACTGATTTGTACTAACTCCAGTGGTTCTAACTTAGGGTGTGTTTGGTTAATTGGGTGGATGGGATAAGTGGATCTGAAAAAATAAGCCAGATGAGCTCATTCACCTTCACTAACATTGATCGTTAGTCACTAATTAGATATAATTAGTATTTTTTTTGTTAATTAGTTATTAGCATTTTAAGATTAGTGCTAATTAAGGATAGTTAGTATATTTTGGTGTTAATTAGTATATCTAAAGTAGTGAAAGCTAAATGTTTTCACGCAATCCTATTGGGCCACGTCATCTGAAATAACAGGAGCCGTCAGATGCACTAGTTAGATATGAAAATATTAGTGATAATTAACATATTTTGTTACTGATGAATAATTTACTATTCTTACACGATCCATCCTCATCTTTCCATCCAAACAAAAAATTGGCTCATCCTATCCACCTAACCAAACAACTAGAAATGGTAAAAATTAAACTAATCCCTAGCATAGCTCTATATCACACTACTACATAACTATTAAATCGTACCGCTCTACCAGTTGAGGAAAACCCGGTACTAATAAGCGTTTGTACCCATACACTTGGCCCGTGTCCTCCGTGGGCAAGAACCGATACTAATGACACCACATCTGTGCCGATTTTAGTGCCCAACCAGCATTGATTATGGGGACAAAGTGCTGGTTTTAGAATGAACACAATTTTTCCATACGAACTCAGACTGTGGCATATTTTATATGAAAATTGTAACTCTTGACGAGATCTACAATTTTACGGTTAACAACTTTTTCATTTGAAGTCTTTTAATTAGATGCTCAAATTTGTGATTCAAATCTCGGTTAAGAACGCTAAAAAGGAAATATATCCATTTGCTAATAGAATTGATGTGTATGTGACTTGTTAAAGGTGGGCGCACGTGAAGGATATGTCTCGGGTTCAAATCCCTATCATGAAAAGATATGTATTTAACTTGAAAAAAAATAGATGCTAGTTGGAGGTCGTGTGTGTGTGAAATATTTTTTTTCTTTTTGGTACCCTAAATTCTGAATTTGGATCCCCATTATTAGTGCCGGTTTAAGGTTTTAAAACCGGTACTAATCACTCCTCCTATTAGTGCCTAAAGTTTAGTGCTGATTGAAGAACCAGCACTGATGGGTCTTCTCAACCGATACTAAAGATATTTTCTGTAGTAGTGTCAAGAAATGTTAGAATTACCCTGTTATACTAATTGATTACAAACCGTTTGAGATCAGCGAGGTTGGGAGTGGTCAAATATCATAGACTGATAACATAAAAAAAATTCTTACAAACAAATTGCTTGACCATTTGATTTGATTAATTCAGAGTTCTAGATAAATCAAGATTCAATTACAGTGTGCCACATCAACTAGCATTTGTAAATATTTTTAAGATTTCTTTTGTATATATGTTTACTTTTCTTATGTTATATATTAGACAAGTAATGTTGATTGCCACTAACTGCACATGTTCATGCATTGTTTGACTTGTAAATCATTATGAACGACTATACTTACCAATGAGCGTGGACTTTTTAAATAATGTACGGTTAGATGTCATTAAATAACTACGGTTCTTGAACCATGAGATATTAGGGTAATTCTAATGATATGATTAGAATAGTTTCTATAATATTTAATATGCTGCCACGTAGAATTGTTTACTGACTTAACAACGGTATTAAAGAGGAGAGAGAAAATTGAGGAAATTAGGTCTCATGCAAGAAACAGTTTCTTGCGCAATAACCAAAGTTTAAGAAACTATATGAACCCATTGAGATGGATATCACAAATAATAAAACAAGATAAGAGAGTGAGGAGATAGAGAATGGATGGAGAGAGCAAAAAGATCATTGGATGAGTTTATTTTGTAGCCATAATTAAATATTGTGCATTGAGAGATATAATTTCTTAAATGATGTCTATATGATATGGCATGTCATGGACACTACTATATAGTTTCTTAGTTGGGACTGCTCTTATACCTCTAACGCCCTATTCAAACTGGCTTCTTGCGGTGGCTTATAAGCTACACGCAAAACAAGAAACATCATTAACGTGTGATTAATTAAGTATTAGTTATTAGAAACTTAAAAAATAGATCTATTTGATTTTTAGCGATATTTCTATATAGAAAGTTTTTATAAAAAAAGTATTATTTTATGTTTTGAGTAACATACTAACGAAAATCGAGAAACAGACCAGCACATAGAACTTGAATTAAACCCCCTGTAAGTCACTAACGAAATATTACCGACGTTTCGTTTACCCTAGCTAGCTTTATGTATATTGTACCAGCTAGCGTTATCATCGTGTCGCATCATCGTTCTGCATGTTCATATATTTCTGGCTTTAAAATTTCACATGTTTGCGTGGGGCCAATAGGCAATCCAATCATTAGCCGGCAGTCCAGGACACTAATGACTAGCTAGATTTCTACTCCCTTTCATACATTGAATCCCATCCCTTTCTCGCTGCATGACATTCCTGCCTCATCATCCTTTTATTAATTACTCTCCACAACTTTAATATAAGAGCCCATCCTCAGAAATATATACACCCCTTTCACTTGAAGTATAAAATTTAATCAATTAAGCTGATCAAAGAAAAAGTGAATAATCAATAATACTCTTAGAACTTTTTAAGTTCTTGAGAGTTAATTTCTTCGGTTTTTAATGTTTGACGCTATTGACTTTTAAACATACGTTTGATCATTCGTCTTATTAAAAAATTACATAATTATTATTTGTTTTATTATGATTTATTTTATTACTAAAGGTAATTTAAGTAGGATTTATAATTTTATATATTTGTATAAAAATTTTAAATAAGATAAATACTCAAACTTATGTTCAAAAGTTAATAACATCAACATTAAAATCGCAGGTAGTATATACAGTTCTATATACTTCTATATACATTGTAGTACTATGCCAGTACCAATATCTCCGAAAGCCTGGGAAACGAACTCGAGCAAATATGAAGGTGATTTTTCAATCCTTTGTACGCGTGGGATTAGTTTTGGTACCATTTTTTTATTGACATTGCATCGCTTACCTTTTTAAAGATGAGAGAAAACCTCTTGATATTGGATATAACCCCATGCTCTCTCACAATTCACACATACATAAATCCACTGGCCGACCGCCCGCCTTGGTCCATCCTGTATCCGCATCAATTCGATCGTATAATGCACCGGCGCCGGCAGCACGGCAGCTCCGGCGAGCTCGACGTGTTCGGAGCGACGCGCTACTTCGCCGGCCTTGCTACGGCCCGTCCCATCGCCGTCGTCATCAGGGAGCCTGAAGACATGATCATCCAAGTGAAGACGACGAGCAGCGACAAGAAGACCGAGGAAGGCCATCACGCCCAGCTGGAGGCCGGAGTCGTCAAGACCAACAGGAGCAAGCTCGCCGCCTTCCTCGGTTCCTTGGTGTCGCCGGAATTAACGAGCTTCCGCAAGAAGCTGCCTCCGCCGCCACCGGCGAGCAGCGAGACCACGACGACCTACGACGACCCCGCGCCGAAGCTGGTACCCTCGTCGTCGTCGACCTCGAGCGGCCGTACTAGCATCGACGACGACGTCGTCGCCACGGCTGCAGCTACCGTGCACGGTGGACGACGCCGCCATGATGATCTGGGTGTGACGATGTGGGAGGATCGGAGGCTGCAGGGTGTTAGGGTTGTGAGGTGCGGCGGATGCGACGAGGAGAGGTGGGTGGTGAGGTGCGGTGCTTGGAATAAGGATCACCACCAGCAGCACCACCATGGCCATGAAAAGAACGCCGTTCTTGGTGCTGCAACATCAAGCAGGTACGGATTTCAGGTGCAAGGTGATCAAGAGGTTGTCGGCGATGGTTCTGATTGGGAGAGCGACTCCAGTTCTGATCTGTTCGACCTGGATCTGGAAAGCACATGACATGATCTTTACTTTCTCCAGCCGATCGATTACCAAAAGGATCCTCGAATATAATTGCAATGCATAGTATTATAGTTAGATATGATGAGGGTAGCTTTTAATGAGTGGTACGGTGCATCATGTAACTATATATCTTTTATATATGTGGATATAAATATGCATGCATATAGGCATGCATGCATCGGAAGCTTAAGAAAAATTCAGACGACTTGATAAGTAAAAGTGAACAAGTAGTTATGCGCTTGTCGTTATGAAGTTGCTTATGCTTTACATGCGTGTACGTAGGCCTGCAAGCATGCTATATGCATGTATCTTGTTCTTGTTATATTTCCTGGAGTTGGAGACTTAGAGTACTTGGACAATATATACTATATGCATGCATGTGTACAGAGCATGGCAAGTAAACGGGACTATCTAAGTAGCTAATAACAGGGTTTCTCAATTCTCACTTTGTAAGTCGAGTTTAGACTTGATTTTTTTTAAAAAAAACACACCGTACAAACGCATACGCTCGTTTTCTTGAATATTTTTGCCAATAAAGGTTCATAAGTGGTGTATGCATGTTAGTATGTCAGGGACGTGAAACTAACTGGTACTGTACGTAGTTCGCGCGTGCCTCTAATTAGTTGTGGGTTCCACACTAATAAGTGCATATATATGGTGCATGCATGGGACACACATGCATGAACAAATATAATCTTGCTGAATCTTATCCTTTTTGCTGTCTACTATCTGCATCGGTGAACATGCAGGGTGCTGTGCACTTGTTAAATAATTGTCTCGCGTTCACGGAACACGCTTATCCTATCTGAACTGTATTGATGCATTGTTGACTTATGTGAGACGGATGCACTGTAGCTGAGATGCTGGTTTGTCTTTCGACCTGTCCCTTTTCAGGCTTAATTTCAGCGGGGCAGAACACCAGCATCGATCGCCAAGCCTCGGGCTGGATCAGTTTTGTAGTATTGAGCCATGTTTTTGGGGTTTCTAATGGCTGCTGTTTTAAGTTATAAGATCCAGAAAAATAAATAAAACATAGAAATCGGAAAACCTAATTTTTTTAAATTCATATCTTGCTAGCAACTTACCAACTACTTCACTTAAAATCTCGAGTTTCCCAACCAGGGGCAGACCTAGGCCTAAGGCACCATCATGGCCTGGGACGTGGGCCAAGTAGGTATACCTCTGAAGTTTTGGCCAGCATGGTGGTTATACCTTTAAAGTTTTTGGCCTAGCAAAGTTTGGCCCAACACCTGGCATGTGGGAGTGGGACATGGGGCTAACCCTAACCTTTTCTCTTCCTGGCGGCTAGCGTTACCGAGAGCAAGAGGCGAGACTATGAGAGGCGCCGCCAGTTCACCCGTCACCCGCCCCCTGCTAGTTTGCCCGTCGGTCGTCGCTGGCACGCCTACGCACGTGCAAAGGCGTGTTGCGTGCACACCCGGCACCCCGTCGCCACCCCCCACCCGTTGGAGGCCACCCTACTTGGCCTGGATAGCGGCCGCCTCCTTACCCTCCGCCTATTGCCCCCTTCAGGCTTTAGCTACTACCTAGTGAGGTAACGTATTCAAATTTCAATCTTTATTTCTTCTATTCTCAAATCATGAAAGCATGAAATCTTTATTTCCATTATATATAGAAGATGAAGAGGCCTAGGACTACATTGAAATCTTTTTATACCCCAAGGCCCCCAACAACACCGCAATCAAATTCAAGCCAAAATCCTCCAAATTCAGTGGGAACAGGAGCTAGCAACGCTCAGCAAGTCCCTAGTGTTGAGACAGTCATAGGAGAAACTAGAGCTGGATCTACTTCTAGTAACATTCAACAAGCCCCTAGTATTGTTGAGGCATTGGGAAGTAATATTGCACAACCACAACAACCTCGCACTTCAGAGACAATTAAGCTTGATCCAGCTGACATTGTTGTTGATCCCGGGTTTCGAAAACCAATTAAGCAATTTCATGTAGACATTAGAGATGCTGTTAGAAGGGAGTGCTTGTTAAGAGGCCCATGCCAACTAATTGGCCATACATCTCCACTGAAGTTAATGGGAAATCGTCAAAGAAGCTTTCATGACTCTTGGTACAAAATACACAATTGGTTGGAATATAATGCTGCTAAAGATGCTGCATTCTGTTTTTATTGTTTTGTTTTCAAGCAATCAAGACCTGACAATTATGGTGTTGATGCTTTCACAACTAAGAGATTTAGTAATTGGAAAAAAATGCAACTTTATTGAGTTGGCTTTGGTTTTACCAGTGGCAACATCAACAGTTGAAAGGGCCTTCTAAGCTATGAATATCATCAAAACCGAGTTACATAATAAGATGGGTGATGAATGGCTCAAACATCGCATGGTCTGCTATATTGAGAAAGATATATTTGTAAGCATTGAAAATGACAAGATACTAAAGAATTTTCAAGATATGAGAACCTGAAAGATGAAGCTACCTCTCCCTAGTGGTATTTCAATTTCTTGGTCTGGAATTTGCTTACGACTAATTATATTTTCAATCCATTTTTTAATATGTGATTTTGTGATTCCTTTTCCTTTATAGGTTCAAGTTTTGGAGCTCCAATTGAAGAGTTTCCTGAGGATATTATGGGCTTGAATGAAGCTAACCTCTAACAAGGTATTTGTACTTCAACATCAGACTGCAATTAAATTTATATAGTACTTTTTGTCATGTATTAGTGTGGGTATCATCTATGATATGGATTATGGAATAGCAATTGGACTTGGCCCAGGGCTTAGAGAAATCCTAGGTCTGCCACTGTTCCCAACCATGGCAAATAAATACATTGGCCTATAGAACAGCCAGGAAATTCTTTTTCTGATATAGAGGAGAGATGAGAAGGAAAGGAGATCAGAGTTGGCTATAATTCGCTTAGCGCCACATGGTGAGATCGAGAAGGCAACAGTGGTGAGATTAGTGTTGCAGAAATGGCCGGGGCCCTTCTTCATGCATGAGTCCTTGTCTTCCCACTCCAAGATGCCACCAACAACGGAACCACCTTAATCCCAAGTCCATCGAGACTCCCATCATGAAACAAATTTCCCCGGGGACCACCGCCTCCTCCTCAACACAAGGAAAAGTTGTTATGGACCATCCCTCACCAAAGCAATGGAGTTGCTGGCTGGTGTGGGCCAATTTTTCCATGCTCGACATCAAAGCAGTTGTCGTATTTGGTTGAATCTTTTTGTTAAAAAAACTCTATATCATACAATAATGCTTCGTTCGAACGTCTGACGCGAGACAATTATCAGATACTCGCAGCCCCCACCTACCTCGCCTGCTCCCACCCACAATGCGAGAGAAATCAGCAACAATCACCTCGATACCGCACCGTTTCCCATCGATATCACGCCGCCACCATCCCTCGTCAAGACGCATCAGCCATCACCGTGTAGGGCGCCTCCCCATCCTTCTGCTGTGTACCTCCCTCTCTCTCTCTCCTCTCCTACCCCTCTTCTCCCTGATCCTTCTCCGACTAGATCTGTCCACCCACGACCTTAGGACAACAGATCTAGGCAAGGGCTGCCGCGAAGAGTGGGAGGGAGGCAGGGAGATGACTTCAGGTAGGGCTTCCTGCAGGCACCATCTCTGTCGTCATGTCCCTCACCACCATGGGAGGAGGAGGTGAAGAAGCAGGCAAAGTTGCGAGAAGGTGTTGCACCCAATGTTTCTTTGATGTTGCATGGAGTTAGGGATGGCAATTTTGCCCACAGGCATGGGTATCCGCGGGTACCGTGCCCGATGGGTACAAGCGTGGGTTTAATTTTTTGCCCATGGGCATACCCGCTCGAGACCCGACAACCTAGTGGGCAATAGCCGGGTTCTAGATTTTGCTCGTTGGTAACCCATGCCCGACTCGTTCTGTACATAGCACCCAGTTGGCCAGTTGACTTTAGCCCATTTGGCCCATTAATTCAGGGACATATATATACTACGCTATGAAGAAACCCTAGCCCCTTATTCTCTATCCATAGACACAGCACACAGGCGATAGTGGGCGACGGCTGAAAGGCGCAGGTGCGGCTACTGGAGGTGGCGGCGGCTCGGCGCAGGCACAGGCGGGCTCGGCCCTCGACTGCTGCTGCCGGGTGATGGGTACCCACGGGGTACCCAGGTGCCCGTAGGGCATGGGTACGAGTATTGAGCCTTGCCCGCTAACCTTTTCGGGTACGAGTCGGGTGAGCCATGTCGGGTCTTGGGCCGGGCGTGTTCCTGCTCTACCTGTGCCCGACCCAACCCATTGCCATCCCTACATGGAGTATTTTGTTGATGTTGCAATCAGTTGTCACACCCCGATCTGGCACTGCCATACAACAACAACAAATAGGGAGTGCCATAGGAAAATAGCGCGAACTGCTTCCCCGCAGAACCGCGATACCGATACCAGTCCAAGGACGCAGCACTGATATCCACGGAAATCAGATATGCATCATTGCAAACCTTAAATAAGTAATTAAACATATACCTTAACTTACGTTGCAGCTTCAGAGCAAGCCGGAGACAGCAACGAACAGCACAAAGGCAGCGGCAGCAGCGGAACAACGGACTAAGTCGCAACACAGAGGCAACGGCTGGGAACCAGGACGAAACATTAATCTTCGCTTCATTGCAACTCCAGCTTCAGCTTCCGACGAAGAACTATATATATAGAGTAAGAGTGAGTACTTACGTACTCAGCAAGCCAAGGGAATTTAGGTGGTTGTTACAGGCTTCAAAGAGAGACTAGGTATTTTGTAATCTGTTTTATTTAAAACCATTTGAATCTGCTAAGTATGTGCTTCTCAACAATCAGGGTGAGGTGGAGTCTTGCCCGATCAAAGTGAAAATGTATCAATGTTTATTTTCTCTGGTTTTCACAATCTCAAGAGTTCACATCAAACTGGCTCCCCGAGCCAAAACATTTCTCCAGACTTCCCGAGTCCTGCTGTCCACGATAGCCAAGACATTTCATCGAACCTCCAGCGTCCTTGATGGCACTTCCTTTCCACAGTTCCCAAATCACACAAACGTTTTGCAAACAGAATAAAACTACGCTAAGAAATCACCTCACATCCGCCCATGACCATGGGCACGGCTGTTCGAATAGTTTAAACCTTTGCAGAGGGAGTACACTTTACCACACGACACGAAACTGACACCGAATGCTTGTCGGCACCGGACGTTCGTGACAAGGTATTTTCCAAGCATCCCAGGTTTTCCCCATGCCAACTGGAGGGGTCCGAGACCAACAACAGGGTAGGCCCGAGACCATGCTATGCTAGGAACCTAGGAGGCAACCCCACGGACCTCCCAGCGATTCACAGTCCATTGACATGCAGGGCGTCCCTGATCGGCTAGTTACTCAGCCAGAGGCTTCCTATTCACCCATGTGGTTGTACTGTCATATGTTCGGATGAAATTCGGAAGGAATCGGTCCTTAAGGCGACCACACAAGCATCACACACTGGACCGGCCTTCTGTCGCGAATCTCCATTTTTAAAACTCATTTTTCTTTCATAAGGCACTGACCTAGGTGTTGGGTTTTTCCAAACATGTCGTAAATCCAAGTTTTACCCAAGAATGTTCTCAAATTTTAAGTTTGAAGGTGATCGTTGGTACTCGCACAAGAGTGCACGAATACCGGCGCATGGCAATGGTGGTTACAAGGCAACAGGATATTGCAATCATCAAGGAAGTATTTAAATGCAACAAATTTAGGAAGGTCCGCCGATCTGACCCGCAGATGGGACCGCACAGGTCAGTGCACACCTATTGATGCAAACTTTGCAATCAAAATAATTTAATTTCAATTATAGGCTCGATTGATCAAAGGTGACTTGTTGCTCTAAGTCTTCACGAGTCTTCGAGAAACCGTCGCGAAATCCGCTCCGAAATGATATTCCAACGGTCAATTACTATGCACAAACAATTAAAATCTATACAAAGACCAGGAAAATGACTCTATTTAGTACTACTAATAGTGCCATCAAATAGATCTTAATTTTAGAAAATTACAGGAGTTGGAATGGAGTCAACGGATTAAAAAATATGAATTTTCGAAGTTTATTTGGATTTTGTATAGAGAAAAAGGATTTATTTAATCTCTGGAATGGAATATTCTCGGGAATATCCCATTGTGCCACTAACAAGTGGGGCCGTTTGGTAGACCTGGCCTGCAGGTCAGTGGGAACAAAGAGGAGTGCTGGCTAGATGGGCTATGGGACAAGGGGATCAATGCGGAGGCCCACATGTCAGTGGTTCTCAGGGGGGGCAAGGCTCACTAGGGCTGGGGTCCGGCTATCAGGGCCAAGGGTTTCACAGCGCGGAGCACGGTGGATCGGAGAGAGGCAGGAAAAGAGATGCAGCAGTGTGGCAATGGTTGTCCCAATCTTGGCGGCTAGCAGCGGGCGCCAGCGGGAGCACTGTGACGACGGGAGGCCGTGGAGGCATTCGGCCAAACGGCTTCCAGTCATGAACAGGCGAGGGACTGGGGACGGGGGAAGACGACGATACTATGCGGGGATAGATCGACGACTGCGCAGGGAATGGTGACACGCGGCCGGATCCGAGTGGCGTGGGGCAGTCTCGCGCGGCGAGGTTGAGTGAGGGAGATCAAGTGGTAGGGCGCGGCCTTGGGGACACGCGGCAACGGCCGCGCGCGGGGTTAAGGGCAATCGGTCGGCTTTAGGGAGCTCGGGAGGGGGTACGTGGCGGCCCTCCACGGTTCGGGGAGATCGATAGCTGGCACGCGCACGGCTTGGGCCACGCGGCAGCGATCCGACAGTGCTTGGCAGGGCACGCGCGTGTACAGGCCTTGGGCTATGCGGGAGAGGGAAAGGATTCAGCCCAGGCAATAGAGTGATCATTCTTAATTTCTCTGGGGTTTATTTGGATTGATATTTGGAGGCTTGCTTGAAGATTTAGAATTCAAATTGCACTTTGAATTCATGATAATTTAAGGTATCAAAGAAGAGGTCACAAGCACAGATTTATATCTATTTCTCCTTTTGAACTAGATTTGTATTTGGGTCCTTCAAAGATTATTTGAGAGGGATATTTGGAGATTTGCTTGGGGATTTCAAATTCAAATTTCATATTTGAACTCAGGAAATAATCAAGGAGCCAAGGAGGGTGAAAACGAGAGGATTTATGGAGAGAATTCCAAAGGGGTTATTTTAGGGTTCCGATTCGAATCTTCGAAACGGATATCAGAGTAGGAATTCTTGAGGAAGGATCAGAGGGTTTGGAGCGAACTCGGATACGACGATTCGAACTTGAGGAGATTATTTTGGAACGAAGGATTTTGAGAGGTTGGATTTCGAGATCGAGGACAAGAAAGCAAAATGAGATCCATGCACGACTTACGACATAGCACAGAAAAGAGCAAAATTTTCTCGGATAGATTTTAGTAAAATATCGTTTAACGTCTCACTGAAAGCGAAGCGTTACATTGGTTTTACACAAATTGGAACAATGTTTTGTTCATTTTGCAGTTGGTTTTGCACATATTGATTTGTGGGTGTTACAATCAGCCTTCTTGAGTATTGCATTTAACTGAAACATTTTTAACAAATCGATGAAACAATTTTCATTTTAAAACATTTTTTTCAAGTGATGAAACATTACAATATTTCTCTAATATATAGTGAAACATCGTCCGGAGATTTGCAAATCTGCGAACGTCCGGGCCATAGTCTCTCGTTATATTATCTCAGGAAAATTTACTATTTATCATCTTCCCAATGCACTGCCCAAATGCCATTTTCCCGTATTTTTTTCCCATTTGCTACTCGGTCCCCAATCAAGCTGTCTGTGCCACTTTTTTTCATCCACGTGGCACCCCTTTTGAATACATTTTTCCCCATCTGACGTGGCGGACGACATAAAACATAACAAAATGCCCTTGGATCCACATGTAAGCCTTATCCCCTGTGAGCAGAGAGTGGGGAGAGATGGCCAGGCGGCGTGCACGAACTCGGTGGCGAGCCCGCATCCGTCGGCTTCCGAACCTTTCTCCAGGACGGCGATGAAGAAGATGGCGAAGGATATCGCTGAGGGATTGGATGGAGGACATGACTCCGCGCATTGCTGCACGGTGGTGTTCACAAAGGTGAAAATCGTTGTCTTCCATACCTTGATTTGCCTCTTCTTCCTTTCTTCTTCCTCTGTCTCGGCTTTTGCCTTCTTCTTCAGTGAAGAGCAAAGTGGCTGATAACGTGTTAGAAATCGAGAATAGTGAATGATCTCTCTGTTGATTCCTTGGATGATTACACTGTAGCGATTACATATATATACTATGTGAATAGATGTCTATTGGGAAGAAGTGTCTCTTTAGGAGAGGACATGTCCCTCCATATAGCAGTTAACAGGGAATTGATCACATGTTAAATGTGTTGTAACAGTGAAGACCGCCCAGGCGAAGAGGAGCCGAGGAGGCTTGTAGATCTGGAGGCGGCGCCACGAGATTGGGGCCGGCAGTGAAGATCTACAGAGGTGGGGCCCCTGTGAGTCTGGCGGACGGTGGTGTCGGCGGCGTCAGTGGAGGAGGGGTAGCCCGCAGCGTAGAGGTCTGAGCCAGAGGTGGCCCCCCAGCCGATGGCGGCGGAGATGAGGGCACCGGGTGGCCGGCCAACGACGCGGCCCATGGAATGCAGTCTGGCAGTGGCGGAGGGGTCGAAGAAGGGGCATCGGGGATGGAGCGGCAGCCGAGGTGCTCCAGGCCAGTGGAGGAGCATAGGTGCACCGGCGTGGCGAGACCGGGCACATCCATGGCTCGACGACGCCGAGCACGTCCACGGCACGGGCGATGAACACGGCCGCCTCGGTGGCCGCGTATAGGGAGTTGGACAGCGAGGCCAGCTAACTCCGCCACCGCCGCCTCCACCTCGCGCCCGGTGGTGGTTGCCGTTGGCGCCCTCCTTGCCCCCAACCTACTGCTCCGTCTCTTCTCCTCTCACTCTCTCTGGGCGCTCAAGTTGGGGTGGGGACTGGGGAAGAAGGCTTACAGCTGGGCCCAAGGGCATCCATGTCTTTTCGCCATTCTTCCACGTAGGACAGGGGGAGAATGCAATAAAGGCATCACGTGAACAAGAAAAGTGGCAAAAGTAGCGTACAGAAAAGTTTGAGTAGGGACCAGGTGGCAAATGAGAACAAAAATGTGAGTGGCATTTGGGCGCTGGCATTTTGGGAAGATGGCAAGTACTCCATCCGAATTTTCCCCTTTGACTATAGGCTCCACCTGAATTTTCTAACTAAACCGCAAACCCAAATATATATGATCTCCCTCGATTATCAGTAGTGCTACGTAGACAAAATAGGGTTCACCGCTCAATGAGCCTTCATCATGCTCATCCCCCTCTTTCTCTCCTCCTCTCCTCTCTCTTAATTTCTTCCGACCGGATCTCACCCGCCTCCCTGACAGCCTCTAGCTAAGCTCAGTGCACCTCTAGAGTAGAAAAGGCGAGGGATCTTTCTCTACTTCCTCTGCCACACTCGGACAACTTAGGAAGCTCTCTAACGCTTAGTCTCGCACATCAGCGATCGAGCTGCTCCACTAATAGTTCGCCGCATATCTATTATCAAATTCTACAAATCTTACCACCTCGGTGGCATATGAGTATTGTTGTCTGACATTATGTCGTGGAGGATTGGGAATGGGAGCATACTCAAGTGCAAAGGCGAATGAGAAGTGGGTGAAAGGAAGAATAGATGGGCCGAGACTCACTAAAATAAATAAAATATGATGACAATACCAGAGAATACCACAATTATCCCCCGAGTCCACAAAGAATACGAGAGACCAGGATAATAAATATCTAGTCCCAGCAGAAGGCTAGGCATCAATTTCACCCAAGCCATACACAAGCCACGAAGATCCTAAAGATCAATCCGTTAACCACTTTTCACCAAGCTCTCTAGTAGAGATTCTCGACAAGTTAGTCGACTAGATCTAGATTAGCGAAAAGGCTATTTACCGAACGTTCGAGCGCAGGGCGTCTGTGCGAACGCCTCTTCAACCTTCTGTTTTTGGCACCGTTTTCCTTTAATAGAAACTTTATACACGTATACTTTATACATGAAAAGTTTATACACGGAAAGTTTACACGTCCGATTCGAATTCGAAATTAGAGTTCCAGCATAGAAATTTTATATAAATAAACTTTTTTCATTTATATATACAATGTTTTCTATGTATAAAGTTTATATATATATATATATATAATTTATACTGTTGAAATTATTAAGTGGGCTAAGGCCCATGTGGAAAATTATTCCTAGAAAAATCTCAAAGGCCCACCTCATGAGGAGTGGCATGGAAGTTTAGTACCACCTTGCTAGTTCTAGGAAAAAAAGACCTCCTTATAAGAGTGAGCTCTCTCCTAGCCACTTGAGACATGTATAGTGGAGAGAACTAGAGAAACACATGTGCTCGCCTCGTCTCGTCTCGCCATGCCAGGCCAGGCAGCGCGCATACGCGACATGCGCGTGAATGGTCCGCCAAAATTGGCTTCTCATGCTTGCACAGATGCAGCTTCTTTTTACAGTTTTGTTTTGCTGCAAATCTTAACAACTTATCTAGAGTTTGTTTTGAACTCACGGAATAATTTGATAAGCGGACTCCGGATAAGATACGCATGGCTTATCTAGTTTGGTTATGAGTTAGAGATCGTGCGGGGACTATGAGTGCGGAGGCTTGTTCTGTTTTTTCCTTTCTGATTTCTGCAATAAGTCTGTAAATCATATTTGTGGCAATGTAAATGATGAGGCCAGTATCTGGCATTCAAGTTTATGTCATGTTAATTTTGGTTTGATGTCTCCGCTTTCCAGTTTGAATTTAATTCCAAGTTTTTCTATTGTCAAAGGTTCTAAATGCTATAGTTGTGTGCAATCAAAGCAACCTCGCAAGACAGAACATGACAGATGTTGAGAGGGAGGTCTCCTCTTCACCAAATCGATCGGTTGATCTAGAACACATCACTACCTCCCAACCCGGGTGTCGTCCCGTATGCTGCCGCCACCGTGCCTTGCAACCTCGTCATGCCTGTGGCCGGGAATGTCACCGGTAGCGATGCTAGGTGATATTGGTAGGGATTGCCGACGGCGACGCTTGGAGGTGGTGGCGAGGATGGGGCTGACGGCGACGCTGGGCGGTGGCGGCGGGGATGGAGCCAATGGCAGATACACACGATGGCGAGGGGCGCGTAGCAGTGGCCAGGTCTGCCGATCCCCTTCCTGCTCAATATTTTGCCCCTCTCTCTCACACACTTCTATCATGTGGGCCCAAGCGCAAATATGTCTAGCAATCTGAGGAGAAAAAAGAAAATAAGAAAGAAAAAAAAGAAATTGAGATAAAAGGGAGAAAGGGCACCAAATCAAACAATTCGCTGTCCTAGTGGCGTATTATGAAAGGCATAAGAATTGAGTGGCAAAAATCCAAAGGCTCGAAAATTGATATGAGACAATGCCCGAGCGATAGGATAGGAAGGGGTATGTATAGGAATTGGGGATAAGATCTAGGCCGCTAGATTGTGATCTTATGGT
Organism: Oryza meyeriana var. granulata; assembly: GCA_003991445.1. NCBI lineage: Eukaryota > Viridiplantae > Streptophyta > Magnoliopsida > Poales > Poaceae > Oryza > Oryza meyeriana. The sequence goes on along the minus strand of RYFJ01001308.1, from coordinate 148,924 downwards.
CCAAATTTTGTAGATTTGAGCCCTAATTTCTTTGTGAATGTTTTATAGGTGGTCCCAAAAAATTAGCCTATAATTTGTGGAAAGCATGTGCCTGATAAACTTGGGAGTTCACCAAAAAAAAAAGATAAGCTTGAGAGTCGATTAAAAAAAATCTAAACATGAGTCAAATTGAACATGGAGATATTAATTGGGCACAAGAACGCGCATATCCTATTTCAAGCTAGTCAGCGTAGAAAAGAGTTTATGCGTGTACTTGTGAGTATGTTTACTATGATGATTGATGATCCCTCCCTAAAAAAGAGGGGAAAAAAATGAGGGGTGCCGTTCTACAAGGTTCAAAGTGTAGTATAAATTGTAACCCAGCACTAAAGCAAGCAAGTCGTTGTAGTATAGTGGTGAGTATTCCCGCCTGTCACGCGGGCGACCCGGGTTCGATCCCCGGCAACGGCGTCTCAATTATTTTTTGTTGCTTTAGCTTTTAGCGATTATGAAACCCACTGACACAACTTCACAGTTCGAATTTTTTTAAAAAAAACAACTTTCCGTGTAACTTCATTTTCCAATTTAAGAAGAGCAAACTGAAATTTCACTTCCCATCCAGCAAACTCATGTGTGGTCTTCGATTACCAAATCAGAAAGGTAGACGAATTGGAAGTGATGTGACTAAGGGAATGGGACACATGAATATACTGGTATCTCATCATTGTGTGTTGTCCCACAGACGTCCAGTTTGGAGCGATTAGGAATTCACTGGACGATGATGGATACCTATGTGACGATAAGCTCATGGGAGACCGGAAAATAATGTGCTATTTCAGATGTTTCCTTTCAAACATTGGATTGAAGGATAGGGTAGGGATACACGTGTAAAAGAAGAATCGTAAAAACATAAAAAACGAATAGGAATAGGTATTTGGATAAGTTATATGAAAAACACACGAATTTTACTTAAGAACTTGGTCCCACTTTTCATTACTACTCCCTTCAGCCTAAAATATAGCAAGTTTTAGCCTTTGACATTGACATAGACATAGTTATTAAGGAGAGGGCTAAAAAGACCTGTTTACCTTCTCGAGGTGACTGAGTTGTAGGCCTGGACTAGCTAGGGTGATAATAAACCAAGGAATAGTATGGATAGTTTAGTGGTAAAAGTGGTATTTCATTGTAGTCACTATTAAAGAGTAATTAGTGGTCAAAGTAAGTGTCAGTTATTTGAAAACAGACGGAGTACTAAGGTGATGTTCGTAAGTGCGAATCGGGTGTGGCTTAAATGAGTCTACGGTCGAAACCGTAACTGCGAACGTGCGACGAGATCCGTTCTGCTCCGCGTGTGCGAACGTTAGGGTTGCCTCCCCGTGACGCGCCTTCTCCTCTCCTTACGCCGTCTTGAACATGAGGGCCAATGGCCCTCGCGCCACCAGCCGCAGCTTCCCCTCAGCATTCATCACAGATCTGGCCGCGGAGACCATCTCGCGAGGTCAGGGCGCCGCAGGAGGCATCAAGTACATTATGTCGTGGTGTGCGCTATTGTCGACGGAGCGGACGCTAGTGGAGGCACTCAGCAGGTGGTTGTCGGTGACCGGTCGCAAAAAGGAGAGCATAGGGGCCGGCGTGCTCTGGGCACGGCAGCCGAGGACCCCAACTCCGCATTGACGGCGGAGAAAGCCGGTCTTCCTCACTGCTCGCCTCGTCCTCTTTCGACCAGAAGGCAGAGCCACCACCATTTATTGGCATCTCGACCTCTCATGCCGCACAGTGAGGTAAGATTCCCCTTCGTAGATGAGATTCGGATATGTGCGTGTCGTCTTCTTCCTTCCCTCATCTCTATTTCAACCGCCCTCTAGCAACATCGATGGCTTGCAAACGGTGAACGGCGAACCGAGTGGGGGGCGATCCGGACGGTGGAGGGCCGTCGTTGAAGCGTCGAGCAGCCGGAGGCACCTCTCCCAGGTGCTGGTCTCCCGCCGTACTAGACTCTAGCTGTGGATCGTCGGTGTCGCTGCAACGGACGCATGGTCTAGCTGCACGACAGAGGAGGACGTCGTAGTCGCCACACAGGCCCTAACCAAGGTCGTCGCAATGTCGCCTAAAGCGCTGCGCTCGTTCGTTCGTCCGCCGCGTCACCCCTGCCACCGTGGTCCACTGCATCGATTGGGATCGAATCCCATCTTGCAGTCCACCTAAGGTAAGGCACAAATATTTTTTCACAATGTTTCCGGTGATTCGAGTTTGTTGACTTGAGTTCATAGATGAGCGAGGGTCGAGTGACATGGTCTCGTGACGATCAGCTGTGCTTCCTCCAATGTTGCATGGAGGAGATAGCCGCGGGTAACATCACCTCCAACTACCCAAAAATATGGCATACATCAACTTGGAGAAGAAGTTGCTTAATAGAAGAGGGAAGAAGGTCTGCAGGAAGCAAATCAAAAACTACTGGGATACATTGAAAAAGCGATGGGTACTGTGGTGCTGGCTGGAATCAAATGCAATAGGTCTTAGTCGTGATCCAGCCACTCAAGCCATCGTAGCAGATGACGCCTAGTGGGAGAAGGTCATTTCGGTAAGTGCTCTCGTTCTAGATATTTGAATCGATATATATTGACAAAGTTGAATCATGAACTATAAATTTTTGCTTATGTGATTGTACATATGTTGTTGAACTGAATTATAGCTTGTTCATGCAAAATCAAAGTGATATTTATCTTGTCAATATGTACTTATGTTCTGTCTTATATGTTCATTGCAGTTTAATTTTTTTGCCAGCATATTCCCATAGTACTAATATTTTCAGTCTGTAGCTCTTCACTCTGTCAACATCTTCAGTCAAAACCAATTTTCTTTGTTATGTAGCTACAATCATCAACTGCTCATTTTAGTTATCATGTTTGCCATTCTCAAAATTATATAGATAATAACAAGCATTTAAAAGTCAGAGATGCTTGTACCTCCCAATCCATATAGGTAATTTAAAAAAATTAGTCTCCTGTCATCTACTCTTATTAGGAATATGTATTCACAAACCATTTTAATTTGTCAAATGTGAAACTCGAGCTAAATGTGATACTGACAAGTGTAGAATTGGATTTTTTTTTTTGTATATTTTGAATTACAACTGAGTTTTGTTTAGTAGTTGAATTCAGAAATTTAGCATTGTCTCTAATTTCAATTAGTTACACACTGTACTGCATGGAAGGGATATGCAATGCAACATGTAACCAAGCAGTCCATGGAGTTCATTTATGTGAGGGATTGTTTCCATCTGTTACTGCGATCAACCAATCTAAAAATACTCGATGAAATTACAGAACAAAACGCATATAGAATTTTACTATGGTAGAACTTCGATTCAATGTACTGAATGTCTTCCCTTGCTTAATAATCTTATTAGTTAATTTCTTGTTTGTCTGGGATTAATTAAAGCATGTTCTTGAGTCTTAAAATAATCATAAAACTATGCAGTAGACCATTTCTGCAAACCATCACAGACCATCACATGAGGCTGTGCACCATTGCTGCAACCATCACAAACTAATTTATACTGCTGATATATATGTAGTGGCTTGAAGAAACTATTTTGTACAGTTGCAGTACAGCTACTGCTGATATAGATTGAAGTTTCTGCTGCTGTAACCCCAATAGTGCTGTTATGCCTGTTCTTATGGGAGATGAACCATGTTTTAATTGCTATAACAGAAATACTCATATGGTTGCAGATGAAGAAAGATGTTGCTGTGTTTCGCAAAACCCCTTTGAGGTTCATTGAAGAGCACAATGCAGTTTTTCGTGGGCGGACAATCACCAGAGACCACTCCAAGGTCGCAGGGGCAACACCTGAGCAACCAGCTCAGGAGCAAGAGGCTGCCCGGCCAGACCCTATCGACCTGGAAGCACTGAGCAACATTCCTTTCAGAGGAACCTCCCCTGAAGGCAGAAGCAATTAGAAGAAGGAAAATGGCAAGAGATGCATTCCTGAAGATGCATCTACAGGTAGCTCTTCTAAGAGAACGCGAACTATCACAGACTCATCAACTGGCGCAGCCTTGCAGCGCCTGGCCAACCGAAGGATGGAGTCCATGGAGAGTAGGGCCCAGAGGTTGGAGAAGATGAAAGAGAAATGCCTAGAAGCATGCATGGAGCTCATGGAGTTCGATGGCCACAGCAACACGAGCCCTATATGGAGCAAGGCCATGCATCTCTTCCATTACCCATACTATCGTGGGTTTTTCTTGAAGAACTGCAAAAGTGACGAGGATCGAGTGCACTTCATCGAGACCCACTATAACTTGAAGATGGGAGGGAACATTGGTGCTACTGCTCCTATGGGAGGGCAACCTGGTTTTAGTGGTGGATTTTTTGGTGCTGCACATGGACATGGGGGGTTTGCTCCAGGAGCAGGGCAGTGGGGGTATGGTCCTTTTTTGAGGGGGGGTTTTGGTCCAAGAGGTTATTACCCAGGTTGTGGAGGACCGGGATATGGAGGGGTTGCTGCAAGGGTTGGAAGGGCTGCACAGGGCGGATTTGCTCCAGGGGTTGGAGGTGCTGGACATAGTGGGTTTGGTCCATCTGCTGAAGCCCATGGGCAAAGTGGGTTTGGTCCATCTGCTGCAGCTCCTGGACAGTGGGGTTATCCTCCTGATGGTTTCGGCATTGGGGGTGTGGGACCTTGGGATTTCCACCAGGGGGTAGATGCAGGTGGCTCATGTTCTAGAGAAGAGGATGACGGTGGACAGAAATGAGTGGTTACTGTTTACCTGTGTTGAGTGTAATGCTAGATTCGTATTTCTATAACGGTTTCAGGGTAGAATGCAATTTGATATGTTAGTGTACTGTATTAATTGCTGAACTTTTGACAATTTGTAAGACAACCATGTGTCATTTCGTTCTTTGAAATAATTCTGTTCTTGGGTTATTTTTAATTTACAATAACTCTCAACTATTGCATTTGTTGTTAGTGTAGTACTGATACCTGTTGCATTTTTTCACCCTACCACGTTACGCAGCGTCTTATAAGTATAGACTATTATAAATAATTAGTTGTACAAATATTTAGTACTGCTCAAACATTTTTACACGGTCGATTATAATTTCTACCTATACAGTTGGTACTGCTCAAACATTTTTACACGGTCGATTATAATTTCTACCTATACAGTTGGTACTGCTCAAACTTCTTCGCGTCATATATATTTCATTTTTGATCGTCAGGTTACGGAGACTTGAGCAGCAATGATAATACTGCAGACGAGAGTAGCAACATCGAAGATGATGAGGCCAGCATGGAAGCTGATGAGATATCGTACAACAGTTTGGAGGATAAGGTTATTGAGAATGTCATGCGGTCCAATACAAGAGCACCACATTAGGTACCTATGCAGAGTGGAATCAGTTGGATGCTAGAGACAATGGGAAATCCAGCGCAGTGCCGGAATATTTTCCGCTTCAGTGCACAGCAGATAAATAGGCTTCATGAGTTGCTAACAACGTGGTACAACCTATAAGGTGCATATGAAGTCTGTAGCTTAGAAGCACTTGGCATGTTTTTGTTTACAATGGCAGGTCTCCAAGCAAATAGAATAACAAACAACTGGTGGGTGCGATCTAGCTCGACAGTATCAGTGTACTTTCGTCGAGTTTTGGACTCTGTTGGTGCTATGGCTGCTGACATTTTGAAGCCGGTTGATCCAAATTTCAGTACTGTTCATTTGAGGTTGTTGAATGACGAATGATTCATTCCTTTCCAGAACTTGGTTGGTGCTGTTGATGGAACGCACATTCCTGTTGTAGCCCCGAACCATTGGGCTATTGAGTACAGGAATCGGCAGAACGAGACTACAAGAAATGTTCTAGTAGTTACTGGCTGGGACGAAAGGGTGATGTTTCTTGACTGTGATTGGCCTGGGTCTGTTCATGACCAACATCTGCTACAGAATGCCATATATGAGTATCCATATTATTTTCCTAGACCCCCGCTTGGTAAGTCAAGCGTACTCAAATGGTCCTTTTCGTATCAGTACATACTTGTCTTTTGTATTTCTTGGTGATCAGTACTGCCATAAATTTGCTTTTTTGTAGAAAAATATTTTCTTGTAGTTTCTGGGTATCCTAGTCGAATGGGATTCCTAGCGCCATATCCGCAAGTACAGTACCACCGGGACCAGTTTGTCGGACCAACTGCACCTACGCCCGACGGCCTGCATGAAGAGTTCAACTTCCTACATTCCTCTCTGAGAAATTCAATTGAGAGGTTTTTTGGGAGAATAAAAAACAGATGGCGAATTCTAAATGGTGTCCCGAGCTACGATATTAAAGTCTAGACTGTCATCATACAGTCTGCATTTGCGCTGCATAATTTTAGGATAGACTGTCAAGACGACAACTTCATGCATGTGAACCAACTGTATAATGGACAAGCCATCCATCCAATTTCACCACCGTTCCGCTTCCAGTACAATACGCCAAATAGCGAGGAGTCAATGAATACAATTCGTGATTGGATTGCAAACCACGTGGCAAGTGGTTAGATTTATCTAGTTCTGTGCAATTTGTAACAATTTATACGTTTATAAAATTTATATAATTACTTCACTTTTTTGTATGCTCATATGTTCTATCGTTGACCATCCCCTACATGCGCTGCTACGTCACGTTTGCTTGCACGTTGTATGGAGAAGTCTTCCGTCATCCATCCGGCCGACAGCACCGACGATCTGTTAGCACGCGAACGACGATGCTCCGTCTACGCCAACCAACGGAAGAAGCCGGCAGCTGTAGCCATAAAAGCCAGCCAACCCGTGTCCAAAAGCTAGCTGCAATAAGCTAGCTTTTCATAAGTGCTGGCGAACAGCGTGTAAATAAACTGCATCTCACACAAATTACATCGATTCATTGCTTGTTCTTCCGTTGTGCTCTTTGCGGAAGAATGAGATTAGCAACACGATTGCCTGGATCCTATGCAAAGGAAGTGAAAAATGAGCTTGGACTGGATAGTAAGTTTCCAGTGTTTCTCTTGTAGAATCAGCAATGAAGGAATATTTCCTTCAGTTTTCCTCTGATCGATTCCTACGAATCAAAGAATGCTACATGAATGAATCCATAGGAACTCAATTTTCCTTCATTTAAAAGGGGTCCTTGTAGTATTGTTTAATGAAAAAGTCCATTACAACTAAGACTTATCTTTTATAACATTACAATTATTTCATTACAATATAAAATTTATGCTGAACATCGGAACCTGTCAATATTAAATCTTGAACCATCAAAACTGTTCAATTTTCAACCTTGGTTGGAACTTAAAGTGTTTTTACATGGCATATAATTGTCATGGCGATGTGGCCCAAAAATTGAACTATTTTTTAATACTTGATTTTTTTTCAGATACCATCCAATACTCTCACTATAAAGTACTCGCTCTGTCCCAAAATAAGTACTCCTTTTAGCACTAATGAGCCAAATTTTGAGGGGATCGCTTACTAAATGAGGGATGGTTGAGAGTGAGAGGGTGGCTAGAGGTAATATGGAGAAAAAAATTGAATGAGAGATGGTTGATGGGACAAGTAGTACTCTAAAGGAGCACTTATTTTAGGATAAATTTTAAATCCTAAAGGGGTGGGACAGAGGGATATTTGTAACCTGCAAGCATAATTTGTTTGTAAAACTAGTGTTTTAGACTAAAAAATGCACAAATATAATTTATTTTCAACATATCCCTTGAAATAAAGATTTATTATATGAACGAATTCACTATTCACAAAAGGAGGCCAATTCATCACTTTCAGGTTTCTGGTAATCTGCATCCTACAATGTTTTCTTAAGGCTAAATCTCTAAATCATCACATTACCACCCCTGCAAAAATTATTGAAGACTAAGTCAGTCGACCACTACCAATAAAATGAATCACAACAAAGGACTTCTCATGATCTGACCTTGTTGTTCTATATGTATGTGCCATTCGTTATCAAATCCTACTTCTCCAGGGTTCATGAAGAGCATATTACACCAGATCCTCGCTGCAAATGAGGGGGAAAAGGGTAAAAGATGTAAACTCAAGCCATGACACATGATTCACACAACATTATATCAAGAACCACACATGCACATGGAGGAAAGAAACAAGTGTGCCTTGTCTCACCGAGCAAGCCTTGACATCCTGACATCCACACAAGAGTCTGCCATTGAGCAAATCTGTAGCTTGGAATGCGCCCCCTCCATCACTTCTCTGGATTAGTTCAGTTTGAAGCACACAAAAATCACTTAATCTGTCACAACAGCATGACCTTGTACTGTAGCAAAACTGATAATATTTGAACTCTGCTTCTATGTAAACTACCACCAAGCTGAAGTACCTTGTAGTAATCAACTGCGAGGAAATTAGCCCATCGATTCCCAGCTGCACCGTAGCATGTGTTCACCATGTCAGTAAGGCCCTTGGAGTGCTGCAGGCATGCAGTTATCTTCACCGGGACCGATGGGAAGTAGTTCATCAGAACTAGTGACTTGGTTTTGTCGTTCAGAGGTGCAGATTCTGCACGGTTTGAGCATTTCCCAGCATCCATACCATCATCTCCGTCTGTGAGCAAGGGAATTTGTAAATTCCATGCATGCAACAGGAATGTTGAATGATAAAAATTTTATATGGAGGAAGTGATGGCTCACAGTTGTTCTCGACCATGAAGTTCCACTGGTATGCGATTCCTTCAGTGGCCTGCTTTGACCTGATGGAGGTGAACACAAGGAGGCGCTGGTTGCTCACAACCATGTCACTAACAAGAGGCCAATCCTTACCATTCTGCGGCATTTTCGACACGGGGAACCAGTACTTCATCAGACCAGAGGTCTTGAACACATTTGTCAGGCCATTCGGTGCATGCACGTAGTCTTCCAGGATCAATGTGACGATTTCAGATGGATTGGCTGCAAGGAAGGCTTCAATTTCCTTGAATGTGTCCAATGCAGGTTCCTGCAATTACCAACAGTATGATAAAACATTTTTGCTCTGAAACTCCGTCAGTCATGACAAGGGACATAGCTATGTCCAGTGCACTCACAAATGCAGTGAAATCATTGCATTTCCCTCCATTTGAATGACACAACCATACATCTCCTTTGAAGTCATATGTATCAAGCATCAGCGCGCGAACACCGTTCTGTAAAACAATATGCTATTACTCTGAGAAGCACTGGTGGCTAGATGCATAGTCAGACATGTAGAACAATGGAGGGGACAGATAATGCAGATGGCAGATGCTACCTTTAATTGATCAGTGACTGTATCCTCCTGGTTGTCAAAGGTGATGCGTGGAACTCCAGTGTGCGATGGCTCCCCAACAATCGCAAATGAATTGTGCGTCGTGAGATAGGCGTACTTGTTGAATGGCAACGAGTTGTTCTGAAGAACAAATCAGAAGAGCTCCAGTCAGGATGCAGCAAACAGAAGCTGTTTCAAAGTTCAGACATTATGTCCTAGACTACTGAATACAAATCGGGGCCTTACACCGATGCTGCATTTTAATAACAGTAATCCAATCTAATGGACAATTGAAGTAAGTAATTAACTAGGCTGAGAATTGGGGAAAAAATTAATTCACACTAGTTCCATACTGCCTTTTTTATCTGCTGAACATTTCTTGCCAGATTTGAACAATTCTTGCTTGAAGACCATCTGACGAATATGCTGGCACAAGCATCTCACAAACGGAACAATGTTGATACCTAACCGTACTAATCATCGTTTTCTCAGGTCGAACACCATGACACTGACAGAAGGCCAACCGAATTTTTGCCGGTCAGTGAACAACTGCTCATTTCCCAATCTGTTCTTGTTCAGGAGCAGTTCGATCTATCAGACCAAGAGACCACAAGGACGGACCCCAAAATCGAAAAAGAATCCCAAACCAGATGCATGCTTCACTGCAATTCCTCATCCGCTTCTTGACGCGACAAAGAGTAAAAAAGGAAGGAAAGAAAGAAAGCGAAGAGAGGAAGAAACAAGCAGGTACAGGAAGCAATAAGCGAGATCTCACAGTGAGTTGGAAGGGATTGGTGGCGGCGGAGCGGACGCATTTGGAGCCGGCGAACTCCGGCTCGCAGTCGAAGCACCACTGCCCGGCGCCGCAGTCCGCCACCGTCGAGCATGAATCCCCCACCTGAACACCCATCATCAAGACTCCATGAAAACTCGCAGCAAGATTACAAACGGATTTCAAAGTTTGATCGGTTCTTGGTGGCTCGAGGCCGTCCACTTACATTCGCAGTCGCCGCCCCGAAGAGGACGACGAGCAAGGCGAGCGCGGGAACGGCGACCAGAGCAAGTGCGGGCGCCGCTGTAAAGGCGCCCCCCATCTCCTTGCCTTTGCCTACCCACCTACCTTTCTGATGTTTTTGCACCTGAAAGCTAGCTACTACTCAATCATAAAGAGGGAAAAAAAATGGAGAATCCTAGATTCCTACTAAGAATACTAATCAACCATTAGCTATAGAGAGATTGCTGGGGAAGACGAAGAGGAGTTGAGTTGGAGGTGGTTGCAGTGCAGGAGTTTCGTAGCTTCGTCACACCAATTTATAGTCATACGAAACGCCTACCAAGTTAACTTTCTTGTATAAATAAAACGCCTCCTAACAAGAAGATAGGGTGGATTTGGCAACTAGTATAATCAGATATGATTATGCATTTATTCGAAGGTATCTGCATGCATCTCGTGCATGCTAGGCTTCTTGTTGTGCTCATGCAATCTCCAAGCACGAACGCAAAACTGGAAAATTAAAACTGGCGGGCAGGTTGTTGTGCTGAACTGCACGTCAGATTGGTGCATGAATGGAAGAAGATTACTAGTAGTATCACTTTTCCAAGAACACGAAAAGGTCTTTGCGCACCATCGATCGAGGAGGAGGATGATGATTTTTGTACGAGTAGATTTGTTCTAAATTTGGGGAGTGATTTTGGACGGGACCGATTCTGTGAAAGCGATCGGTTGGGCGTTGCTTCCAAGGTGGTTTACATAGTTTGTTTGGTCGGCAAAGACTCTGGTTTCGCCAGGGTGTTTGTTCGTCTCTTGGATGGTCCGTTCATCGATGCTCGTCCGTGGGGAACCGGTCAAGCCGTGCGTGCAAGGTGCAACGCAGGGCAGTGACGAGCAGGAAGCCAAAACAAAATAAAAACTTGGGCGGTTTAGTTTTTCTGTTCATGGGTCCTTGCTAGTCGCTAGGATGTCCAAACCGTCCAGTAAAAAAAAAAAGACAAACGTAGTTTTTTTTTTGTTTTAGTTGAATTTATGTCATAATGAATGTGCCATATAGGAAATATACCATTATAAACGATTTCAGTCCAATGATAATTCTAAAAATTAAAATTACGCCATTATGTACACCTCGAACGTCCTTAATACCAGTTTTTTTCCATATGGTATTTTTGTATGGACCAAAATGCCCCCCAAAAACCAGCGGTCTTGCCCTCGCCTCCACGGCGCATGCGTATTTGTTGATCGCAGCAAAAAGGGAAGGGGTGGATGCGGCGGCGGCGGAAGAGAGTGAAAGCGGAGGGTACTTGACTTGGGGTGTGGAGACCGCCACTGCCGGAGCCGCTGGGTCCGCGCACACAAAAGACGGTGACTAGATAAATACGTCGACGGAGTGCTCCACGCGACCGGTGCAGATCCGGTCGGTGAGAGGAGGGATGGTAGTGGATCCGGTGTTGGTGGCTTGTGCCGGCATGCATCTTCCGGCTTGTGCGTGCCGCCGACGGCGCCGCCGCCGTGTGCCCAATCCGGCTCCCTCCGCAGGCCAGCGATGGACCATGCTGCTGCCTGGAGCCCCACCACATCCTGGCAAACCCACGCCCCCGCCGCCGCCGCCTAGGCCTCCTCCTTGCCTCGAGTCGACATCGCGCCGGTCCGGGGACATAGCCTGTCGCCGTGCCCGACTGTTACTCCTCTCCTCACTAACCACCCGTCGCCGCTGGATCGCGTCGCCCGTTGCCCACTGCTCTCCTCCTCCTCTTTCTACATTGCCGGTGGTCGACACCCCGCGAGCGCGCCGCCTGTTGCCATGGTGAGGAGAGGAGAGGATAGATCCATTAAAATCGGAGAGAGCACACCTGTCGTCGCTGTCGAGGGTGGAGGAGGGGGACCTGCTGAGCTCGGTGATGGAGGAGAGGCATGCTCTGCCCCGGCGCATGGTGGCTCGCCGGCCAACTTCTTACCTGTGGTGGCGGCCGTCCTCAAGCTCGAGCAATGAATAGAGAACGGGGGCATTTTGGTCTGTAAAAGGTGTGCATAATGGCAAATTTTAGACTCTGTAATGGTATCTATCTATACTTATATTAATTGAATACATTCTAAAAACTTTTATGTTAATTAGAAAGATCCAACCATTAATTAGATGAATCGTATTAATTATCATAACTGTAGATCAAGTGAGATTAAAGATCTAACTATTGATTACGTGAATCGTATTAATTATTATAACTGTAGATCAAGTGAGATTGGATTATAACGGCTCAGATTAAAATAAGACTATATTTTACTATTAAAAAAATTAAAATTATTTTCATCATATACTTACTACGTCATTCAACTCCTATACGATTTCTGTGCCATTGTGCATTATCTGTTCTGATTCGGTTTTTCCCGTCACCATGATCAAGTGTGATGGCTTGGCTCCGTATCGTCCGCATCCGTGTCTGCATGAAAGTCACATCTAGATCCGTTCGGACCGTATATGACAGCAATTAAATCCGAAGTTCAGAATACATGATCGCTCGAAATCTATCGGGACACGAGAACACATTAGAAAAATACAGAAGCACTATCAATCTATGGTCCGAGTCGGTATACAGAGAACAAGAACAAAGACCACATCAGAGCACACGCATAGAACAGAAAAGAACATAAGCACTATCAATTTTTTTGATTTTTTACACCGAATCGAACTCTTCAAAAAATTAAAAAAACACATGCACAAATCCATAAATCTCCCAAAATCCCCTCCAGAAAACCCAATCTTTGGCTACATCAGGAATTCACCGAGAAAAGAAACGCAAACAATTCCGGCCAACAAATCGAGCCGGTGAGGTACGCGACGAGTCGACGACAATGTCTGCCGCTAGATCCGGAATCATAGTTTCATAGCTTCCCTCTACAATTTTTCATCCGCCATCCAAACCCCCAAGATTCACAAATGCTATTAATATACACCCCAAATTATCAATTAGAAAACTCCCGCAAAAAACATTGAAAAATCCCTAAAAAACCAACTTCCTCTCCAATTACTCCTTCCAGCGGAAGAGTGAACAACCTCAACCCCATGCGCAGGTTCTTGACCAAGAAAAATCATAGCAAAGCACACGGACAGAGCAAGAAAAAAAAAGGGGGCGCAACCGCAAGGAGGACACCTGCCACTCCGTGCCGCACCACCCAGACTGGGAAAGAGGTTGGCGCCAGCAAGTCGGGAGGAAGATGCCGGGGTATGTGGAGGAGGCGGAGGCATGGCCGTGCGGCAGCAACGGGCGCGACGCGCGGTCACGGGAGAAACAGGCATATATGAGGGATGCGGCGGTGACTGGATTGGAGATTAGCGTTAAAGATGATTGGGTTAGTTACATCCCACCTTGTATGGGCTTGGGCTGAGTTTTGCTATTGGATTGGATTGCATTGATCTATACTGGGTTGGGCTGATTTTTAGTGGACTTTGCTTTCTGGCCCAGGGTACAAATGATTAATTGATCTTTCTAGTTAATTAACCTGCTAATCCTCTCAAAGAAATTAACTTTCTAAATGCACGCACTGCATCCAGGGAAGCTATTTACTCATGTTAGCTAGCTTCGTGCAATTGTGAGTCAATATATCCCTATTCATCATACATATTTCTATTCTATATATACATATATTTTTTGCCTGCTGCTTCTTTTCTAGATATAAATCGAAAACGAGTTTAAATTTCCTTCTCTTTCAGAGGTATTTAGGATGTATAGGTATTTCTATTACTTCTATGTGGCTATAATATAACTCCAAATTATTAGCAAAATTATCTTAGAGGTTGGCCAACAAATACCCAAATGACTTCCAATCCTAAAATTATGGGTTTTTAGCTAAAAACTTGTCTCAAACAGTTCCCCTATCATGTGTCCAAAAATTGAAAGCCTTGTTCCCATTCTTCTTGCTCTCTTTAAATCGGTGCATAAACTGGCTCCCAATATGTCTTCACTAGCGATTTCCCGCGCGCTCGCGAAATATTCCTACCCAGAGCTTAATCACGAGCTCATCTGCCGGCGCTGCCTTGGACAGCCTCGCTGTCAGCCGGGATTCTTCCGCGGCTCCCCCAAGCACCCCCGTCCCCTCGATTCGTGATGATCTTATATTTTGCGTGGGATCCGGAACCAAAAAAAACATATCATGCAACGTTGTCTTTCGCGACTCAAGACGGGTTCGTTCCGAAAACAAGTAACATGTTGCGATCCCACTAAAATCGTATTAGAATCAAGCACTCTCCTCCTCCAAATCGGTCCGTTCCCGAAACAAGTCACACAGTGCGATCCCACCAAAATCGCATTAGAATCGAGCACTCCTATCCTCCATATTGATCCGTTCCCGAATCAGGTCATGCGTTGCGATCCCACCAAAATCATATAAGAATCGAGCATTCCCCTCATCCAGATCGATCTGTTCCCGAAACAGGTCATGCAGCACAATTCCATCAAACCGTATCAGAATCGAGCACTCTTCTCTTTTCCCCCTCTCTCTCTCTCTCTCGCTGCTAGTGTAGCGATTCGTTGTAGTTGTTCAATTATTCTACTCTAGACCTGTTCCACCATCACCACCTCACGGCCTTACCTCACTCATCCTCTACCACAAACAATCCAGAAAATAAGTTCCTTGATGTTGAGAATGTATTTTGTCTCATCAAGATGACCAAGATCGGCGTCGGAGCTTGATGCACACCTTCCAAGTACTGCCGTTCCCTCAGTCATTGAACAGCCATATGCTCTCTCTCTTTCCACATGCTCTCGCTCTCTTTTCACTCAATTTTCTTGTCTTTCTTTCCATTCCAACGTAAGGTACTTTGCTAATAAAACTATATTTATGATAATTATTTAAGAGTATAAATGAATGAATTACATGTTAAAAAGTTTTTTAAAAAATAGTTTTACAAATATCATATTGTTCTTTAAAAGCTTAGAAAATATGCCCGTAATAAATAAATAATGTATAGTCTATAATCCGGAAAGAATGGGATCTCCGATTATTAGCATGAAGTGGATCCCACGCCGGCTGTGGGCCCTAGAAAAAGCGTCTATGGGAAGAATAAAAAATATTAGAACCCTACACGGTGGGCCCCGGCCCATCACCGGCGCGAGGAGAACAAGCCAAGCCACGCCGCGATCAATAACCTCCCTCCCCAAGTTCCCACGCCGTTCCTCTCGTCTCATCAACCTCTCATCCAAGGCAGCCCGCCGTCCCCTCCCCTCCTAGGTTTCGCCTCCGCCGCCGCCGCCGCCGTACACCGACCGAGCGAGGATGACCACGGCGGAGAGGGAGCCGTGCCCGGACCGCATCCTGGACGACGTGGGCGCCGCATTCGCGATGGGGGCGGTGGGCGGCACCGCCTTCCACTTCCTCAAGGGCATGTACAACTCCCCCAACGGCCATCGCCTCTCCGGCGGCTCGCAGGCCGTCCGCATGAGCGTGGCGCGGACCGGGGGAAGCTTCGCCGCGTGGGGCGGCCTCTTCTCCGCCTTCGACTGCGCCATGGTCTACGCGCGCCAGAAGGAGGACCCCTGGAACTCCATCATCGCCGGTGCCGCCACAGGCGGCGTCCTCTCCATGCGCCATGGCCTGCTCGCCACCGGAAGGGCCGCGCTCGTCGGCGCGGGCATGCTCGCGCTCATCGAGGGCGCCGGTATTATGATCAGCCGCGCCTCGTCCAACCTTCCGCCGCTCGGCGTGGAGGATCCCTACAACCCCTCATTCAATGGCCTCCCGCCGCGGGCGGTTGCGGTTGAGGAGATCCCGGCCCCTGAATCGGGCCCTTTCGATTGGTTACGGGGCTTGTTTGGGAGGAAGGAGGAGAAGGCTGCTGCTGGTGACCGCAAGTCGGACATGTTGGAGTCCTTCGAGACGCCCAGCTCGCGCATTCCATCCTTCGAGTACAAGTAAAAGATGTATGCTTTTTTTTTTGTTCTCTCTCATTATTTCAAGTTTTGCTCGTGATTGTGCTCATTGTTGTAGATTTCGTTCGCCTTTGTGGATTGACAAATGTGCTATTGTTATGAACGAAGATAGTATCATAGTAAATATATGCCTCTGACAGATTTAGTTAGTTCTTCTTGTATGAGTTTGAATTGATCAATATGTGTGATAGGTGCAGTAGGTTTGCTGTAAATCTCACTATTCTTATTCTTGAACATTGAGTCTAACTTAGCGCCTCATATTTTGTGAAAGGATAGATGCCTGTTGTTCAAAGTTTTAATTTTTTATTTTCTGGATCTTACTTCTTGGTTGGTATTCAAGAAATGAGAAGCGTGTGAGCGCACATATGCCCTTTTTTTTCTGAATCTTACTTCTTGGTTGGTATTCAAGAAATGAGAAGCGTGTGAGGGCACATATGCCCGTAATGTGTTAAAGTCCAGCTCCTGATCAATAGATGTGACAGACGCAGTAGGTTTGCTGTATGCTCACTAGTCCTTTCCTCTAGATTCAATTACTTTCAACATGGAGTCTTACATAGTATGATTGGTTCCATGGTGGTATCAGTGAGGAAGTTTAAATCTAGCTCATAATACTGGATGATGTGGAAGTGTATTCTGTGATTTATGCAGCAATTGCTTGAGTTTAGTGCCACAGTACCACTTATCAAGGTCCCTCACATCTTACTTCACATCTTACGTATTGGTGTACACACCTTGTTGGCCCCTAAGGGCTAAGGCTGTGTCAATAATTGTGCCGCGTGGTAGCAGTAACCTTTTCCATTTAGTGTTTCCCTGTATTACTTTTAGTTTTGATTCTGCATATGTATTAGTTTTAGTTTTGATTCTGCATATGCTCTGCAGGGTGAGATTCTGCAATTATAATATCATTGCACTTCATTCTACATATTAGCGCATAACTTTTGTTTTCTGGTCATCACTGTTCATATGTTGCTGCTCAAGATTCGCTGATGCTAGCCAACAGCCCTGGCTTTGCCATTGTTACATTTGTCATCAGTAAAAGCAATTTATTCCTATTTCCTGCTTTCTACCGATGATTTCAGGAACTTTGAAATTTCACCCATAGTTAGTTGTAGAGAACTGTATGTTAGGAAGGCAGCCAGGGAATTAAACACAACACGTGGCAATATGGAATCTATATATCTTTGACATGCCCACAAATTGTTGCTACTCACCATCAATCATGTTCAAGTAGAGGTGTAAATCATAGTTCTGTTGCATATGGGGTACACCTATTTTTCCCTTTGTTAGGAGTTCCTTTCTTTCTTTACGCCTAAATGTTTTAGAGGATTTTACTAAGTTTGCATCTTCAAACCTTTAAAGAGTTTCGTTCCAACGTGGATGTTGGCTGCATATTTTTGCGTTTGCATATATGATACATCCTTTTTCTCCCTTCCTTTACAGAAGGTTTCATGATAACATTAAATTTGAGATGTTGGTTTGTTCATTGTATTATTGTTTTAACTGGCTCCTATAAATGAAGTTTGTGAATCTTTTTCTTTCACGGATTGTTGTACTTGTATAGATGGAATTTTATTGTTGAATGATAAGTTCCAATAAAGAAATGTTTTGCGATTAAAATTGCGTTATAAGTGCAATGGTTCAGAATGAATGATTGAATGCTAAGCAAATGCCTTACCTATGAAAGTGGTAGTTTGTTTTTTAATTTTAATAAGAAAAGTTTGACACATAGAAAACTGTATTTAATGATCAGTGCAAGGCTACAAGTAGATGTAATTCTTGAAACTTGTATTGCGTCTCATTTATATATGCAAAACTAATGGAATCATTCAAAACTAGAATAATTAAGGTTTATCTGGAAATATGGGATTCACCTTGTGTGATGGGGTTGGACAAAGATTGCACAAAGTGTAGTCATGCTCAAGGGGAGGGCGAGGCCGAATCCCTCGCCTCCTAGAGCCAGAAACTCAAACCCTGATTCCCTTTATTGAATAGAAGCCGTCCTCCTTGTAGAAGAAGCTCGTTTGCAACTCCTAATAAAGCTCCCAATAATCCTCAACAAGAACTAAGCAAATCTAAACTGAATTTGATAAGCAAACTAATTCATAATTAATCATCGACATTTGCTACTGCTGCTTACCATGCGGTTCCTGTAGTGAGTCATCCTGCTTTTGGCGCCTGCCAAATGTTTGCCCTCACATAACACACCTTTTTTTTTGTGTGCATGGTGCAGATTTCCTTCTCTTGAACAAAGTCAATAGCTTCCAGTTTAGTGGTATCCTGTTGTCAAGCATATCCCAAAATGTTTTTTTTTTCCACAGTCAAGAAGTATAAATTCTTGAACTAGTTCCTAGTTCTATTTTTCATACTATTAATTTGGATCTACTATCTTCAGTTGTGTTGTCAGGCAATTGATACATAAAGTTGATATTTGAGAATTGTACAGCTATGTGTGGTTTCTGGTGTCTCCTGTCCTGAATCTAGCCAATTTGGAAGTTTTTCCACGGTCATAGGCTACAAATGTTGCTCTGTTTATACTTAATCTGTTTTCAGTTAGTATTTTTTTAGAGTTTCAACGCCTGAATTCTGGAGTATTACTTGTAATGTTAACAAGTTTCCAAGGAAATTTAGGACTCCATAATCTGAATACCTGCTAAATACATGGTGCTTCCATGCCAGGGAAAGTAAAATTGCAATGCGCAATCGCATATATGTTTTCCTGTTTGTGATGTCTGTCTGAAGTAATCTATTTGGCAGAGTAAATGAGTTGATCTATTCGTGAGCACATTTCATGTGTTTTTTTACTTAATATATCCGTCAAACTCATGAGTTACGTTTTTCCTTTTCTGTTGTAGGGACATCCGATCTTCAGGTTTGGATCCGAAGTTTCAAATGAATCCTACGAAGGACGAGGAGACCATGTTTGTTAAATAATCACGTTAGTTCAGAATTCATGTAATCACGTAACATGTTTTGACCACTTGCCTACTTAGGACGTATAATTTATCTCGTAATGCTGGTAGCTTTTATTTATTATATGGTATGCACTACTGAGAGTGAAATTACTCAAGAGATCTCCATTCTATTACGTAGGTGTTCGTAGAAGTTCAAATTTTGATATGTCGAATTAGCATCAATACGTCTTCTTAACATGCAATACAATACCATGGGACGGTAACTCCCTAAAATGGTATGGCGGTTACTGCAAGAACTGTCCATAACCGTATGAAATTTATTTTTAAAAATTTTAAATCTTATGGTAAGATCGTGGTTACCGTGATAACTACGATATGTTAAAGCTAAAAAGAAAAAATTATAAAACGTAGTAAAAATTCTAAAAAAATTATAGAAAATTTAAAAAAAAATTGTAGATATATTATTGCATAATTTTTTTTTTCATATCCGTTGCTATCGTTTTTACACTTTAATAAAGTAGAAATTATATTATAACCTATCTTTTATTTTTTAAAATTTCAATAGAGCTTTAAAATATAAAGTAAACTTCGTTATTTTTATAAAGTTTCTTCGATCCATAATTTAAGTATTACATACTAGAATTTGTTTAGATTTTTTTATTTATTTTAAAAAATTAAATTTAGATAAAATTTGTTTAAACCAAATCATCGGTAACTAATACCGGACCTCGATGATTTGGACGGTAACCACGATAACAAACTGTTTGGCAATCACCGGTTATGCCATACAAAATTTTGTCGTCGTGTATGGTCGTAGGGTAGGTGAATTGTTAACTGTGCCCAACTATGAAGTGAACTACTAGCTCACTGCTGACTTGCAGTTGTAGATGTAGAGCCTATTGTACTCATCGCCTCCCCACTGTCTTGTAACAATAAGAAAAGCACAAAATTTGCAAAATTCATTGAGTAACAAACATAGATAATCTATTGTACTCACTGCCTTACCGGTGTCTTGTCATAACAAGAACAATTACTTTTTAGTTTTATGGTATTTGGCATAGAATACTACTAAATTAAATAATGTGTGAAGATATAATTTATTGCGATATATTCAGCAGTAGCCTTATAGTTAGGCATGAAAATGATTCGAATATTATCCGCTATCCGTCCGAAATTTCGAATACGGATAATTTCAAATACGGATAAGATCGGTCGGATAGTCCTTGGATAATCTCAGATTCGAAAACGAAAATAAATAATTTTTCTCGGATACAGATACAATAAAAATATTATCCAACGAATTCCGAAATCAGTCGGAATCTATCCGCATAAATTTTCGGATATCCGCAGCAGCAGCAGCAATGGAGGCGCAGGCGGACGCCGGCGGCGACGACCTCGCCGCCATGCGGGAGCAGTGCCGGAGCCTGGAGGAGGCCATCGGCTTCCGCCGGGAGACGCAGCTGGGCGTCGTCGCCTCGCTCCAGCGCCTCGTCCCCGACCTCGTCCCCTCCCTCGACCGCTCGCTCCGCATAATCACCGCCTTCAACGACCGCCCCGTCGTCCCTACCCCGAACCCCGACGCCGTCCACGGTAAGAGCCCCGCCGCCCTCAAGCCCCACCACCGCCGCGCCCTCCCCGACCTGGCGCGCTCCACCCGCCGCAAGACCTCGCCCGGATCCTCTCCTGCTTCCGTCGTGGCTGCCCCCGGCGGCCTCGACGCCGTGCGCACCATGGTCGCCGTGTGTCTCCTGGAGCTTGTCCCCTTCGCCGAGATCGATGCCGCCGCGCTGGCGCGCCGCCTGCAGGCGGAAAACTCGTCTGCCAGCGAGGCCGAGCGGACTGCTCTCGCTGACCTAGCCGCCGAACTCGGCGGCTCCGCAGCCTCTGCTGTAGTCCTTGCCCTCCGCCGCATAGCTGAGGACACCAGCGGTGTGCAGATCGAGGAGACCATGATTGGGGGCAAGTCGATGACGATGGTCTGGGCCATCGACCGGAGCAAGCTCCTTAAGGAGCTGCCAGAATCCGCTACTTTGCCGCAACTCCAACCTCCCCCAGCTCCTCAGGTGGCCCCCTCTGAGACCGATGCCAGCAGCGCGATGATACCAAGGACACCGCAGCAGCAGCAGCCAGATATGTGGCCGCATTCGATGCCTCCGATATTCCCACGGCCGAGGGGCATGGCAATGCAGGGGATGCAGAGGGTGCCTGGCGTGCCGCCGGGGTTGATGCCGCTGCAGCGGCCATTCATGGGGCCAGCTGGAGTTATCGCGATGGGTGGGGGTATGGGGCCTAGCCCAACACAGCAGAAGCAGAAGACCGAGGAGGACGAACTTAAGGACCTTGAGTTGCTGCTGAACAAGAAGACATATAGAGAGAAGCAGAACACCAAGACTGGGGAGCAACTTTTGGATATAATTCACCGGCCCACGGCTAAGGAGACAGCTCTGGCAGCGAAGGTTTGTTTTCCCTTCTCCTTTGGCAGTGGTTTTGTTGTTTGTACTGTGTAATTGGAGATGCTTAGGAGTTACTGACTTGTTAGATGTATTCTCATGCGAATAGTGTCACACTGTTAGCCTTGTAGTAGTAAATGAGCTGGTCTGCTTATGCATTGCTGGTGTTGAAACCATCATAGGATGCACTAAGTTAATATTTGTGATTAAATCGAAGATGGTGATATGATTGTATATTTGCATAGAAATTAGTAATATGTTGTTGATATGGATACTTGAAATTTGTTGTATATGTTGTTTAGCTAAAAATTTAAAAATATTGATATATTGTTTTATAAAAAAAATAATAAGTTGTCTCTCTTCGTTGGTTTGTAAAGTTCAGTTTGAGGGATTTTTATATTCGAATAAATATTTGTTACCGTATTCGTTCCGATTCATATTCGCTCCGTATCTGTATCCAGTAATATTCGATTCCGTTTTTGTATCCAATTCGATTCCGAATCCGATTCCGGAAAAAATATAAAAACAAATATGGTATAGTTAGTTTCCGACCGTTTCCGATCCGTTTTCATCCCTATTTATAGTTAGGAGGCAGTAGGAGGAGGAGGCAGCTCTGAAAAACCGAGGATTTTAAAAATCGAGAGGTTACCCTAATAACCGGCATGTGACATTGCAAAACCCTGGGCCCGTGGTAACATCCAACTCTAGGAGGGACAGAACCCTTTTTTCTCTCCGCGAGAAGTTGAGTAGGCCAACTGCCAAGGCCTGGCTATCGTCACGTTCACGTACGCCATACATCCAAATCCAAAGGTTCACAAGTAGCACACCTTACGCCACAATACGTTGTACACGCCTCAATCGCGCGCGATCCGCCGCGCAACCCTGTCACGCTCACGCCGGCCGGAGCGGAGACGATGGGCTCGCGGGCACCGTCGACGCGGATCCCTCTCCCGGAGTACGTCGTCGACGAGGCCGGCACCGGTTCGCGCTTGGCGCCGTGCTCAGCTCGCCGTTCCACTTCATCAAGGGGCTCCGCGGCTCGCCGAGCGGCCACCGCCTTGCCGGCGCCGCCCGGGCCGTCCGCGTGGGAGCGCCCCGCAGTGCCGGCCGCTGGGCCGCCTTCCTCGCCGTCTTGATCTCCGTCCCCGAGTGCGGAATGGCCCTGGCGCGGCGGGAAGGAGGACTCCTGGAACTTCATCGCCGCCGGCGCCGCCACGAGCGGGCTCATGCGCCTCCGCCAGGGCCCGCTCAGCGCCGGCCGCGCCGCTCTCTGGAGCGGCTTCTTCTTCTCGCTCGTGGAGGGCGCCCCCCTCACGATAGACCACGTCCTAGACAAGCAGCTCGCACCGGCGGGCAGTCCCGGCCTCCCTGGATCCCCGGGGATCCGGCCAGGGTCGCCCATTGTGGTTAAGGAGATCGCTGTCGCCGACGACGAAGACTGAGTCTGAGTCTGGATTTACCAGCGGCTGGTCCGGTGGCTTGCATCGGAGCAACGGCGACAACGACACTAACATGGGTGACAACCGATACGACGTCGGCGTGCAGATGGCATCGCCGGAGATGTTAATTTGAGACCTTTTAGCTTCGATCGGGAAGTGAATCTATTATTAGGATTTGATTTGTGTTACATTACACGGAAACTCTAATTCGACTAAATTAAGTGCAATTTCAATTCAATCCGATTCAATCCAAATTCATGGCGTATGCTCATCCGTTTCGTATTCAGAGTCACGTTCCTTCTTCAAATACTTGCCGCCGACGCTTCACTTGCCGATCAATCTTGTAGCGCAAGCCAAAAACCACAGCCTCCCGTCATGGCGTCGTCGTCGTCTCGGCCGCGACCGGCCAAGCGGGAGACGGACTTGCCGAATCCTCCGCGGAAGCCGTATCCGGCCTACATCCTCGACGACGTGGGCGACGGCTTCCTGATCGGCGGCGGGGTCGGCTCCGCCTACCACATCGCCAAAGGCCTCCTCGGCTCGCCGAGCGGCCACCGCCTCGCCGGCGCCGCGCTGGCCGCCCGCGCCAACGTGCCCCGCGTCAGCGCCACGTGGGCCGCCCGCTGCGGCCTCTTTGGCGCGTTCAAGTGCGCCATGTCGCTGCCGCGCGCGAGAGACAACGACCCCGTGGTGTCCATCCTCGCCGCCGCGGCCGCGGGAGGCGTGCACTGCCTGCGCCGGGGCCCACTCGCCGTCGGCCGCGGAGCGCTGATCGCCGCGGCGTCCATGGCCGTCTTCGAGAGGGCCGACGTCGCGCTTAACGCGTTGCACTCGAGGATCTACTATAGGCCGCCTGTCCCCGTGAAGGACGCCGGCGACCCCAAACCCGCCGCGCCGCCGACGATTGGGTTCCTGGGGAAGCCGCCGAAGCCCATTGTGGTGAAGGAGGTGCCGGTGGCTGAACATGCTGCAATGTGAAGAATTTTTTTAAAAAATATTATTTTTTTATCTTTTTTCCGAGAAATATACCGTTTCGGAATTTTACAGAAATATATAAAATCAACAGGAGGTAAAGGGAGGTAAAAAGTAATTTAGAAAATCGGCAGGACTTCTGCTGATAATCCAAATAACGGCAGGAGCCCTGTCGACCAATGAAATATCAGCACACTCCCTATCAATTTTCCATTGGTCGGCAGTTTTTTTTTTTGGTTATGGACATTTTGACATTAGGACATGCCGATATTTTTAAACTGTCATTTTTAAATTGACATACGGAGCGGTTATGCACATTGACATTGGTTGATAGACGCACATAGTCAGGCAAGGGAAGTGGACGGCGCCGAAAGTAGAGCGTCCTATTCTGCGAGTTCGGTATACTGCTTGCATAGTCAGGCTAGGGGACTGGACAGTGCCGAAAGTAGGATGTCCTGTTCTGCGGCTCTGGTGTACCGGTTGCATAGGTAGGTGAGTGGATTGGACGGTGCTAAAAATAGGGTGTCATGTTCCGCAGATCCGATATACTGGTTGCATAGAATGACCATTGATTCCGGCTCAGTGGTCACACAGAAATAGTGCTTGGTTGAGTAATTGCCGAATGCCTATAAAAGGGACATATGGCCACGCCCGATGCTCTCATGCGTCCTGTTGATAGGCAGTGCAAGGGACATAGCAGTGAGAAAAGAAGTGATAGCTTAACTAGGTACTCTGCAGAGTTCAAGGCTAACAAATTAAGGTTGGGAGCTTCAATGGGCTTGAACACTTTGCAAATTCATAGGATCTATCTTCATGTACGAAATGAGTAAACACTAGTTTATTGTGGATACTCGTGGCTTATCAAAAGATAGGCCGTGAATTTGCAAAGTGGTCGAACCCACTGATGTGTTATTGGGATGCAAGTCACAATGTTTTGCCATAGAGAAATGAGGTATATTTGATTATGTTATTTTATTGGTTACATTTAAAAGTATGTTCCCTCATGCAGTTAAGAAGTTCGGTGCCCCGACATGTCTAATCATTCGTCTACCATTTAAGTAAGTTCACAAACTATGTGGTTTGCTGTCACACCCAAAAATTCACCAGAATTTCCAAAGCTAATTGTGCAATAAATCATCGTCCAGGAATCAGTCGAGGTATATGAATCGACAATTTGATAAACATAACCAAAAACTTAATAACGATAAATACTTACAACAGAGGCACTTAGTCCTCACATAGAAGAAAATAGCAGCGGAACGGTAACTAGCGTAGCTTCAGCTCCAAACCACAGGCAATTCAACTGGGGTATAAGCCAAACACCAAACTTCTCCTCCTCGCAAAGTTTCATTCTGATAATTGCAATATTGCAAGACTGAGTACCACCCCCTATACTCAACAAGCTACACAGGGAATACAAAATAATGCAGTAGGATACCAAAGGAAAGGCATAGTATGGCTCATTTGCATAAAATAGCATTTAAAACATTTGCATTTAAAGGCATTGAAAAACAATATAGTTTAATCATTAACCAATATTAAATCAACCACTCAACAACGCTCCAACGCAGTTCAGGCCCATAACCATAACCCTCCAAACTGGAGCTATCAAGTTCCACCATTTATCATCATTAATGAAGTGTGGGACTAATCACAGAAAACATTGCTAGGCCCGTCCATTAATCGTGGGCACGGCTATTCGAATAGTTTTACTCTGGCCAGAGATGTACAACTTTACCCACAAGACACGATTCTGCACATGTTACCATGCCCTGAAATACCACCATGGTACTACAAATGGAAAACCGTGACAAGACCTTTCATGCAACTCGCCCAACAGAACAGCCACCCGCTGAACCACCAGTCTTCGGCAGGAACTGACTAGGCACCCAACAGGGAGACAATCCAATGCCCGAGACAAGGACTTATTGATGCAGCCACAACACACCGTGGGGCCTCCGGTTGAGAGAACTACACTTTGGTTCTCGCCATTACCCATTCTGGCTTGTGGTTAGAACGGGTGTTGCTTCGCAACAAGTAGTCCACGAAGCGGTCCTTAACTGTCATGAGCACCGCTAGCAACATTGACAATCCTGGCACTCACAACCCACTATTCAGTCAAGTTTTAGTTGTCATAGTCAATTAACCAGCCACGACCACTGTCGTGAAACTATTGCCATTAATCATTAATTAATTAGAAGTGAATCGTAGTTTCTCCACATAAAATGACGCTATAATTTCTAGACGTGGCTAAGAAAATTCTAAATAATCTAGCCAAATAAATAATTAAACATCCAGCTAGTCAACATTAATCACCTAGGGTATCAAGGTATTGATATCAACATCAAAATGGCCATAATTATCAATGGATATTGGATAATAAATAAATACCCATATAATGTCATTCCAAAACATTTCATGCAATAACTTTAAAATAAAATAGAAGTGTTGATGTTTACACGGCAATATGAATATGGGGCTACTAGTGTCGGAGGAGGGAACTCCAACCACGGGGAGTCTGGGGATCCCCCTTTGAGGTTCGGCCAGGGGAGTTGTTCACAGGACGGCTGCGGCGTCTCGTTGATGGCAAGTAAGGGAGGCAGAAGAAGTAGACAGGTTCGGGCCGCGTGGAGGCGTAATACCCTACTCCTGTGTGTATCTGCTCTGTGGGTGATGAATGCGGTTTGTTCTTACAAGATGTTCTTGAGCGGTGCTCAGGAGCTAGCCCTAACCTAGGAACTCAGTCTCTCTGGAAGCTGACTCAATCCTCTCAGAAGCTGAAAAAACCCCCTTCCTGCTGGCATGGATCCTCCTTTTATAGTCCAAGGGGAGTCCACAGTGCCTGGTACACATGCCAAGAGAAAGCTTTTCTAGGTACGATATGTCTTGTCACACGTGTCCGCCTGCTGAGCCACGCCGGAGTTGGTTCGGCACGTCTGGTCATCAGGTTGCTCGGCTGCGACGGGCGGCTAGGTCATGGAGATGTGACAGGGCACACCATCACTGCCAGATCGTGGAAAACTGAAGCCCACGGGGAGCGGGCCCACGGGGGGCCATCATGAGAGTCCACGCATGTCCGAGCGGGCGACAGGTGCGACGCGCCCCGTCGCTTCGCCATTAATGCGGGTAGTTGGAGAGTTGATCCGCTCGGGTCAGGCTAGTGCCCGGGGCAGAGAGCCCATCGCGCCCTCCGCGCGCACAAGACATCGAGTTCCCTGGGAACTGAGGCTGTGAGTCCCGGGCCCGGGAATGTCCCAATAATGTGCCCCAGGAACGCACCCCGGGACCGAGACCGTGGTTCCCAGGACCGGGGGGCGAGACCCGGGCCCGGGAATATTCCAGCAATGTGCCCTGGGAACGCGCCCCGGGACCGAGTCTGTGAGTCCCGAGCCCGGGAGGCACGCCCCAGGCCCGGGAATGTCCCAGTAATGTGCCCCGGGAACGCGCCCCGGGACCGAGACCGGGGGGCGAGACCCGGGCCCGGGAATATCCCAGCATTGTGCCCTGAGAACGCGCCCCGGGACCGAGTTTGTGAGTCCCGAGCCCGGGAGGTGCGCCCCGGGCCCGGGAATGTCCCAGTAATGTGCCCCGGGAACGCGCCCCGGGACCGAGACCGTGGGTCCCGGGATCGGGGGGCGAGACCCGGGCCCGGGAACGCGCCCCGGGACCAAGCCTGTGGGTCCCAGGACCGAGGCGAGACGCGGGCCCGAGAACGCCACACGGAGCCCAAGGTGGATGCGAGCGGTCGCGCGACGTGCCCGGGGAAGGCGCACCCAGGCCCAGACTGTGCTCGGGCCCCAGGCACTTAGCTGGAAAACGGCCGTGGCCGGTCGTCACTTGTGCAGAATGTGGGCCCCTGTTGACGCCGAAAACCCGCCGGGGGCCGTCTGGCGTCGTGGCGACACGCGAAGGCCTGGGAGATTTGCTTCACTCCAGTGCAGGTCCTAAAGTCTTGAGGTTCGTAGGCGTGCCAGTCAATTTGACCCTGCAATTGACAAGGAAACAGAAAATATTAGATTCATGAGCCAATCGGCTTGAAGCCGATCTAGACTCGCATCATCGGCCGATGGCCGATACGTACTGTAGCACTTATACATCGGCTTGAAACCGATGACGGCAGAAATAATGTCATAATAATAAACCAGTGATACGCTAGCCGATCATCGAAAGGATATTCAAAAATCGGCTATAACCTTGGTAAGACAAGCAATTGTAATGCATAAATAAATAATCTCTAGCCGATCACAGTTTAGAATTACTGATGTCGTCATGAAAAATGCTACTCGTGTCCGTGCTCGGGCCCTTTGCTCGCATCGGCTCCCAAGATCTTCATCAGCTACCTGTACTCGTGCCCAGGTCCTTACCTGAGGTCGCGCCCGGGGTCTTGGCTGAGGTCGTGCCCGGGTCCTCGCTCGTGATTGCACTCAGATTGGCAGAATAAACCCATCGGCTAGCCCTTAACCGATTGTAACGATAATACAGGCAAGAACATATAATAAAGTATGCAATAACATAAATGATGAGTAATTGATAAGCTAGCCGACTATTGAACAGAGCGAATATAGAGTAAGACAATGAATAAATGTAGTCGGCTTTAACAGATAACTTATCGGCTAAGCACTCCGATGACACCATCGCACAACACCATCGGCTCATCAAGAGTAAAGCTATTATCGTCAGTCTAATAGATCGGACCTAACCGTTGCAGCACAGACCGACAATGATAACAATGCCTCAATGGGCCGATAGATATAATGCGATCGTGATGAAGATAACTTATCGGCTATGCACTCCGATAAGACGCCTGCACACAACGCATCGACCCAGCAGGATCGACTTATCACTAGCGGTTCAGTAGGTCGGACCTAACCGATGCAGCACGAACCGATGATAAATCGCTCCCGGTAAGTCGATACAATCTATGCACGCGTGATGTGATATACCTAATCAATCTATGAGGTCAAACTAAACTGATGCAGCCATAGATAAAGTAAATATATCGTGGTAAGCCGACTACCATAAACCGACTAGAATATCGGACCTAACCGAGGAAGTCCTAGCCGATTGGTAGCCGGGGTGACGAGACTTACCCTCTCGCAGGAGTTCGGACTTAACCGATGCAGCCCGGCTCGAGAAGCAGGATCCTGTCGAAAGGGTGGCGATGCGCCGAATTTTATATTGATCTGTGGTTGATATCTACAAGGTCCCCAGGCATACGTATATATACCCCGAGTTACATGAGTCCTTATAGGACACGGTATATGATTTCCTATCTATAATAGAAAACGCTAACCAATCTGACCGGACATGAGGTCAGGTTCCCTAAAAAAGATAAATCTTTTCCTAATAAATATAGTAATTAACTGCCACGCGCGGTCTTCATGGCTCTTTCTCGGACTCGGCCTGCTCCTTGAACCAATTTCTGTTAACCGACTGCAATCGTTCCCTTGACTGAATCTGATACAAGGCCTTACCAAATTTTGGCGTTAACACATGCCCCCCAATTTCGGAGTTCTCCAATAGGACTTCGAAATTCTTTCATTTTGGGCCTCCAGATTTCTCCCATACCGAGGCGGCCCAAGATAGCCCACTTGCCATAAATGTTTGAAACAGTGCCAACGGCCTCGATTCCCGCTCGGCTGTCATACCTCTATAAAAACGCTTCGTCTTCTTGCCTTTTTTATGCTTTCACGTCACCAGAGCACCACCGCTTCATCTTCCACATCCTCACCAAGCTCTAGCGAATCCAGACGAATCATTGCAACCTTTCTCTTCATCCGTCGATCCCCGCAACTTCCCCTATTTCCGCGATGGCATCGGCATCCGCAGTTCCTGAGGTAATCTTCTCACCCGATTATTTTCCCCCAATCTGCAATCTATACGAACCCGATCTGCTATGTTCTTCACCTGTTCTTCGTCGTGTTCTTGTTTACTGTAGCATCTTAGAGCCCAGATCTTGATTCTGGCCGCCGATTACCCCAGCTTTTTCTATCATGGCCCTATGGGCAGCGAAGATCCCACTGATTTCATCGTCGCCGAAACCCAACGCGTTCCCTTCAAGAACTCGACTATGTTGGTCAGTGACTGGATCAACAGCTTCAGATCATGGCCGAGTAAGCTGTCCGGGTGGAGAGACTGGTACCTCAGGGTATCGGCTGTAAAGAGGACCTATTGGGAAGAATCTCACATCGGCCACTGCATCAATCTCTCCCTGGCTGACATGGAAAGGAACGAGACCCTACTTGCATCGGCCTCATACTACTGGTCTGATGCTCTCAATGCTTTCATGTTCGGGCATGGGCCGATGACCCCCACTTTGCTGGATGTGACCATGCTCACCTGCCTGGATACGACAAGCTACATCAACCCCTTCAAACTCCGGTTCAAGCCTGCTCACCGGCTTCAAACAAAAAACATCGGCGGCTGGTCCAGGTATATATCTCTCCACAACAAAGGAACTGGACCGGTTGATGATCGGGAGCATGTCGCTTTTCTGAACCTGTGGTTAGAACGGTTCGTCTTTGGTGGTGCAACCCTCGGCCCGACGACCAATATGCAATGCCTGGCCGAGTGCTTGGCCGATAGGAAACAAATTCCGTTGGGGCACTATCTCCTTGGTGCCACCTACCAGCTACTTCACCAGGTGGCAACTAAGCTATCGGCTGGCCAGCCCGTCGGCCACATTGGGGGTCCTTGGTGGTTTGTTCAGCTCTGGCTCAATATTTATACCTCCAAGGCTATCCCAGAAACTTCTCTCCTCAAGCAATCCTTCCCGGCCGATTACCCAGAAGATCAAGACCCTGTTTACCGCCGATGCATCTCTATGGGCGAAGCTGCATTGGCCCTTTCTGGTGGCAAGATAACCCCCGCTGAAGTTAGTCAGTGGTTCAAGGGGTTCTATTACGGCTTTACCAGGGATGCCACTCTTTGGTTTGCTTACAACGACGCATCATCATTCGAGATGCCTTCTAACTTTGACCCACTCAAAGCCCTGAATGATGATGAGTCTAAGGCCATATTCCTATCGGCTATCAGTCCTTGTCTACTACCAACTGGTTTTTCACTGGGCCGAACTCAGCCATCGTATGAGTTCTACCATCCATCAGTCAGCTCTCGCCAGTTTGGTCTTGGTCAGCTCCCGATAGGCCTATTCCTCATCGACAAACTCCAAGCCCGGGGCACGGTCAGCAGCGCCCTGGAATATGATCGGCTGCGGTCTTTGACAGACTCCCTCCTGCTAGGCGCCGCCACCGAAGTATTCATCTGCACTGCCAACACCAAGCTCTTTGTCTGATGGTGGTCAGAATGGAAGAAGCATCTGTTCTGCTTAGCACCCGCCTATTACTGCTCCCGTCTGGACGTCGACTATGTTGAATCCGAAGACGAGGTAACACCTGCAATCTTTAATCGCCTTCTTCAACCAACTCTCACCTCTAATCTTGCAGGCCACTAGTGTCGAACCCCCAAGAACAAGCAATAGCGGTCGGCTGATCCAGTACCAACCTCCATCGACCACCCCAAACTTAGGGCGTGATGCTCCATCTCCATCGGCTCTTCTCAAGGCGCCTCGGCCGATGGGCCAAAAACGTAAGAAGTTAGCGCATCGTCCCTCCTCAAAGAAACAGAAGACCGATGCCGATGTTGCTGCCACGACGCCATCTTCTCCCCAGACCACATCGGCTCCTTCGTCCCCTCAGGTATGCGCCAAGCCTTATTATTATTATCACCCACTTCCTTATTTTATCTTACCAAATCCTTTTTCAGCTTGAATCATCGGCCCCAGAACCTCACCATCCCTCTGACGTCCCTCCAAGCGTTGAGCCGATGACTCCTCCAGCTGCTCCCCTCTCAGCACCAAGTCCTCTGGTTGCTGATGATACTGTCCCTACTCCATCGGCTGACATCGGCCCCTTCGAAGAACAGCCCATCCATCCCCCCGAAGCCGATGCCACTCAAGCCGCTGATGTCCTTCCTCAGGTAACCTTTTTATGCTCAAATTTGCTTCCAATCTCTTATTGATCGCTTCACCGATGTCAACCTTGCAGTCCTTGGCCGACTTGTTCCCTTTTGATATCGGTCAATATCTGGAGGTAGAAGAAACCACGACCACCAGTGCGGCCTCCAAACCGACTTTCTCAGCCGACGTGCACGAGTACTTAACGAGCATCATCAGCCGGCTGGAAAATCCGATCGACGCACTGGTAGAAGACTGTGGGCCAATCCGGGCAAGATTCGCAGAGATCGAACACCATCTGCCCGAAGAACTTGTCGACGCACTAACCCCTGCAGCATATCTGGAGTCCCATAGATTTAAACTCATCAAGCTTAAACAGCGCATAGCCGATCGCGCTGACCAACAGAAGACCACCGAAGACATCCAAGCCGATCGGCTATTAGCCCAAGCAGAGAAGAAAAAGCTTTATGATATGGCCGCTATCCCCCAAGAGCTCCAAACCAAGCTAGACCAGCTGAAGAAAAAGGAGGCCGATTTACTGGCAGAACTTGAAAAAGTTCGCAAAGACCTCACAGCAACAGAATCCCAACTAATCGGCCTACCGCAAGCTATCCAGGATCAAGAAGCCAAAGTTGCAGTGGCAGTGCGTCAAGTCATCCATCGGCACAAGAGTCTGAAGACCATCCCGGGCTCCGATGAAGACGACATCCGTGCAATTAATGAGATTGATCAAATCCGCCTGCGCGCAATTGAAGCGATCCAAAAATTCTTGTAAATCTTAAACCTTTGTAACTGACGATGTTCTGGAACATGCCTATCACCTTTCTGTTGTCATGTAACCGGATCGGCTCTACCACTCATCCTTTTCAATCTTGATAATATCTTTGTTTGTTTGATCTGAAGGCGATATCAATTGATATCGGCTGTCTTTAGGCGATGCAGAAAAACATCGGCTTTCCGAATTGCTTAGAAATCGGCTGTACTTAACCGATTTAAGAGTTGATCCAAACGCTAGGGTAGTATTTCTTGAGATACTTCCCGTTAAGTGCTTTAGCAAACTCCGACCCGTCAAGATCTTCTAATATATATGCGTTACCAGGCACACAGCGATTAATCCGATAGGGCCCTTCCCAATTAGGCGACCACTTCCCGAACTTATTATCTCTGGACCCGATCGGTAAAATCAACTTCCACACAAGATCTCCCTCGGCAAACGACTTATTCATCACCTTTTTGTTGTAATGCCGAGCTGCCCTAGCCTTATTTTCCTTGATCCTTTCCAACGCTCTCAACCGATTCTGAGCCAAATCTTCAAGTTCATCTGTCATCAAACAATAATAATCATCGGCTGTCAACTGATTCTGCAAAGAAATTCTCCTAGAGCCGATGTTAGTCTCCCACGGTAAAACTGCCTCATGTCCATATACCAACTGATACGGCGGCACCCGAGTAGATCCGTGGCATGCCATCCGATAGGCCCATAGTGAATCGGCTAATGTAGTATGCCATCGCCGTGGCTGCTCATCAATTTTCCGCTTAATTAACTTGATCAAACTCTTGTTAGAAGCTTCTGCTTGTCCATTGGCCTGAGCGTAATAAGGCGACGAATTCAACAGCTTGATTCCCATACTGGCAGCAAATTGTTGAAACTCATCAGACACAAAGATAGACCCCTGATCAGTAGTTATCGTCTGAGGAATTCCAAACCGATAAATGATATGCTCCTTTACAAACTCAATCGCTTCTTTGGACGTGACCTTCTTCAAAGGAATCGCCTCTACCCACTTGGTGAAATAATCTGTTGCTGCCAATATAAACTTATGCCCTTTACTCGATGGAGGAAAAACCTGGCCAATCATGTCAATTCCCCATCCTCTGAACGGCCACGGTTTGATGATAGGATTCATAGCCGACGCTGGTGCTCGTTGTATATTTCCAAATTTCTGACAATCTTGACACCCTTTATAGTACCTGAAGCAATCCTCCAACATTGTCGGCCAAAAATATCCCACTCTTCTTAGCAACCACTTCATCTTATGAGCCGATTGGTGAGTCCCACAGACACCTTCATGCACCTCGCACATGACCACTTTGGCTTCTTCCAAATCTAGGCAACTAAGTAGAACTCCCTCAAAAGTTCGATAATACAGCTCCCCATCAAGTAGCACATACTTAGTAGCTTTATACCGAATCTTCCTGGAAACAGACTGCGACGGATTTTGCAAATAATCAATTATCTCCTGCCTCCAGTCATCGGCCTTGCTCTGGACATCAATATCGGCTATCTCCACCTCAACTTGCCTATTCAACTGATATCCTGAAGCAATCTGTGCAAGATCATTGGCTTCCAAATTCTGCTCCCTGGGAATATGATTTATTGACACCATCTTGAAATCCTTCAACAAATCCATGCATTCTTCATAATATGACCTCAAAACATCATCCCTGCACTCATATTCTCCAGATAACTGCTTGATCACCAACAAAGAATCACCAATAACCTCTATGATATCAGCCCCGATCTCCTTCAATAGTTGAAGTCCTTTCAGCACCGCCTCGTACTCCGCTTGATTGTTAGTCCGATAAGGCTTAATTGTAAAAGCAAACTCAAAACTTGCCCCCCGAGGCGATACAATAACCAAACCGATACCAGATCCATGCCTGCAAACCGATCCATCAAAAAATAAAATCCATGGGATCGGCTCCACATAATCTTCGTGAGACCCCCTGTGCTGCACAATAAAATCGGCCACTGCTTGTCCTTTGATTGCTTTAGCCGATTCGTATCTTAAATCAAACTCTGTCAACGCAAAAATCCACTTGCCAACTCGTCCTTTCAAGACTGGAGCCGACAGCATATACTTGACCACATCGGCCTGGCAAACCACTGTACACTCAGCCGATAGGATATAGTGCCTTAATTTTGTACATGAGAAATATAAACACAAGCACAACTTCTCCACCGCAGGATATCTCGTCTCAGCATCCAGAAGTCTCCTACTCAGATAGAACACAACTCGCTCTTTGCCTTCAAATTCTTGGATCAAAACAGAACCGATGGACTTCTCATCGGCCGACAAGTATAACCTGAACGACACTCCTTTCTGCGGCGGAATCAAAATAGGCGGGGAACTAAGATAATTCTTGATCTCGTCAAACGCCTTCTGCTGCGCTGCCCCCCACACAAATTCTTGATCGGCCTTCAACTTCAATAACGGCGTGAAGGACTCAATTCTTCCTGATAAATTTGATATGAATCTTCTCACAAAATTAATCTTGCCGATCAACGATTGCAACTCTGTCTTATTGCTTGGTGGCTCTGTAGCCTTAATGGCTCTGATACTTCGCTGACTAACTTCAATCCCTCGCTCATGAACCATAAAACCCAAAAATTGCCCAGCCGATACACCAAAAGCGCACTTATTGGGATTCATTCTCAGTCCGTATTTCTTGGCCCTCTCCAGCACCCTTCGTAAATCGGCTATATGGCTTTCCCCACTTTTGGACTTAACCACCACATCATCAATGTAGATTTCCACCAACAAACCGATGAGATCATGAAATATATAATTCATCGCTCTTTGATAAGTCGCACCGGCACTTTTTAATCCAAAAGTCATTACTACCCACTCATACAAGCCGATAGCCCCTGTACACCGAAACGCAGTTTTATGTATATCTTCCTCAGCCATGAAAATTTGATTGTATCCTGCATTGCCGTCCATGAAGCTGATAATCTTGTGGCCTGATGCTGCATCCACCAACAAATCCGCTATCGGCATCGGGTACTCATCTTTGGGGGTAGCTTTATTTAGATCCCGGAAATCAATGCATATTCTCAACTTTCCGTTCTTCTTCTCCACCGGGACAATATTAGAAACCCACTCAGCATATCGGCATGGCCTGATAAACTTGGCATCGTACAATCTTGTGATCTTTGCCTTGATCGGCTCATATAACTCTGCCTTGAATCTTCTTGGAGCCTGCTTGAATGGCCGATATACTGGTTTAATGGGCAGCCGATGTTCAACAATCGATCGGCTCAATCCTGGCATCTCATGGTACTCCCAGGCAAAACAATCCCGATGTTCCTTCAGCAGTGCTATCAATTCCTCTCGTAGCTCAGGATCTAATTTTTTGCTTATGTACGACGGCCTTGGTCTATCTCCTGGTCCAATATCGATCTCTTCTAAATCATCAGCCGACGTAAATCCTTGCCCTAGTTTTCCTTCAAAGTCTTCAATAGAGCCCATCAGAGTAACAGTTCAGAACCGATTTGCTGGATCGGCTGTATTCCCTGGCTAGTAACCCTGAGATAGTCTCCTTCCCAAACTTTTCCGGACAGGCAGTCAACACCATCGGCTTCCCAGACTGGTAGATCGGTCATGGCAATATTGGTCGACCGATCTGCTACCACCACCTCGACTTGATCTCCCTGCCACTGTATTAGACATTGATGCATTGTCGAAGGCACGCAACAGTTCGCGTGAATCCAGTCCCTGCCGAGAAGCAAACTATATGACCCCTTTCCGTCGATGACGAAAAACGTGGTGGGCAATGTCTTGTTCCCCACTGTCAACTCCACGTTTAACACACCCTTCGCTTCTGATGAATTTCCACCGAAGTCTTTCAGCACCATATTCGTCTTGATCAGATCTTCGGCAGTCTTCCCCAACTTCTGGAATGTGGCTTGAGGCATAAGATTAACCGCTGCTCCTCCATCAACTACCATCTTGGTCATCGGCTTTCCATTCACGTATCCCTTGATGTATAATGGCTTTAGGTGCCGATGCTCTGATTCTTCAGGTTTATCAAATATAGCTTGATCAGGTTGCAATGTCAGTTGAGCGAACAACTCCTCATCGCCTTCTTCATCTGATGAAAGCGCTTTATACTCCCGAGGCAAAAAGAACACCATATTTACTGGAGCCGATTGATCTTCATCGTCCTTTTTCTTCACGCGCCATACTTGCCTGGTTCTCTTATGACGATGATCGGCTTCTTCTTGGTCCTGTCTCTGTTCCTCTCGCTGCTCTCGGTGTCATAACCGTTGCGCCCTTCTCTTCTGATTCTTCGTGAATATGCCACTAGGACACCATTGAGGATTCTGAACTTGTCCTTCATATACTTCCTCTTCATCCTCTTCAAAGAATTCTTCATGGATCGGCCCTAATCGGCTATAAACCGATGCTCTTTTTCCAAGCGACCGATCTCGCGAATACTCCTGCTGGCGATCATGCCGATCCCCTGTACTATTGCACTCGAGGCAGTTTTTGACTGATGGCAGTCTCATCCCTTGATCCCAGCAAAATCGGAAGAACGGGCAATCCCAGTGTGGATTATATCTTTCTGGCTCATCCCTTTGTTCCTCGTACCTTGAGTATTTCTCTATCATACCCGATGAAGTAATCCTTGATTTATTCTGACGCCTTCCTTCATCGGTTTGAGCCCTTGATGACGATCCCGCATAAACCATGTTTACAGGGAACGGGTGCCCGTCTATCTTCATCGGCTTCTTGTCTTCAAATTTGATTCGCCCTTGTTCGACAGCCAACTGAATTTGTTGCCGAAAAACCTTGCACTCATTAGTATGATGTGATATAGTATTATGCCATTTGCAATATCTCTTCTTCTTCAGTTCTTCGGCTGATGGAATCACGTGATTTGGCGGCAGTTGTATTTGCTTTTCCTGTAACAGCAAATCAAAGATCTTATCGGCTTTGCTTACATCGAAATCATACCGCTCCTCTTTGCCGATATCTTTGACCCACGGGCATGATACTGTCTTCTTGTTCCTGGCCCATTCCGCCAATCCAACCTCAGCATCGGATTCCTCATCATTTGAGCCTGATGAATAGACCTGAACCTGAGCAACCCTCCTCTGGTATTTGTCCTTTTTCGCCTCTTGAAATCGGCTTTCATGAGCCGATACCTTCTGTACCATGTGCGACAAGGATTCAAACTCTTGAGATGAAAACCTCTCTTTGATTGGCGCCAAGAGTCCCTGAAAAGCTAGATCAGCCAGATGCCCATCGCTCAGGTTTAAACTATAACACCGGTTTCTGATATCCCGAAATCGCTGAATGTATTCTGGTACTGTTTTATCTGGTCGTTGCTTAACCGATGTCAGATCTGACAGTCTCAACTCATGAATTCCGGCGAAGAAATATTTGTGAAACTGTTTCTCCAGATCGGCCCATCCCCGAACAGAATTCGGCGGTAATGAAGAGAACCATGTAAAAGCCGATCCAGATAGTGATAGGGGAAAAAACCTAACCCTCAGGGCCTCTTCAACCGATGCCTCCCCGCACTGCGCCAGGAATCGGCTGACATGTTCTACTGTAGACATGTTGTCCTGCCCTGAAAACTTAGAGAAATCCGGGACCCTGTATCGGTGTGGTAACGGAACCCTGTCAAACCACTCAGGATACGGGTGCCGATACATGAACGCTTGT
The DNA here is from genome assembly GCA_003991445.1 of Oryza meyeriana var. granulata. Lineage (NCBI taxonomy): Eukaryota > Viridiplantae > Streptophyta > Magnoliopsida > Poales > Poaceae > Oryza > Oryza meyeriana. The sequence continues at coordinate 110,582 of RYFJ01001308.1, read as the reverse complement.
TCCTTGGGCTTGATCCCGAACTACTCCCTTACTATTTCCTCAACCCGTGCCGATAAGTCTTCTTCTCTTGCATTCTCCTGTTGATACTGCTGATACTGTATCGGCGGGGTTGGTTGCCGATTTTGTCTGTGATACTCCCTCTGGTAGGTACCTGGATCGGCTCCTCCTCCTGGATAGTTCTGCTGATATCCCCCATAATAAATAGATCGGTGATATCCAGGAGGGATATCCTGCTGCCCCCCAGCCTGGTTCTGCGCGAACAAGTGTTCTGGTACATCCCTGCTGATGTTATAATTAACTTGGCTTGGCTCTATCTTTGGCGGGAGAAAAACAGGACCCCGAGTTGGCTCTTGGGCAATCGATCCATCAACAGTCTTCTTGATAAGGTTATGCAATGTATTTACTAAGACCCCCGACTGATTGATGAGCGCGTGGTGTACAGCCTCGTTGACCATCTCCTGTAAAGGCTTGATTGGTGGACTCTCGGGTTGTGTGCGGCTCGATTCTCCTACCAGTACTGGTTTTGGAAACTGAGACTTCTGAATCGGCCCTTGCCTTGTCATACTGAAGGATTCTAGACACAGCTTCTGGAAATTTGTCATGGTCTGTTCAACTTGCTGTTTTTGTTCTTCAGTTAGATCTTCCATGGTGACCGGAATTACGTTGTCCGTCTTGACTTCTTTTCCGGCCATGTTGAAATCTTGATTGAAACTGTGTTTGTTGAAACTTTGGGTTGAAACTTCGTGTCCCACCGGGCGTGCCAAAAGCGTGTTGACGCCGAAAACCCGCCGGGGGCCGTCCGGCGTCGCGGCGACACGCGAAGGCCTGGGAGATTTGCTTCACTCCAGTGCAGGTCCTAAAGTCTTGAGGTTCGTAGGCGTGCCAATCAATTTGACCCTGCAATTGACAAGGAAATAGAAAATATTAGATTCATGAGCCAATCGGCTTGAAGCCAATCTAGACTCGCATCATCGGCCGATGGCCGATACGTACTGTAGCACTTATACATCGGCTTGAAACCGATGACGGCAGAAATAATGTCATAATAATAAACCAGTGATGCGCTAGCCGATCATCGAAAGGATATTCAAAAATCGGCTATAACCTTGGTAAGACAAGCAATTGTAATGCATAAATAAATAATCTCTAGCCGATCACAGTTTGGAATTACTGATGTCGTCATGAAAAATGCTACTCGTGTCCGTGCTCGGGCCCTTTGCTCGCATCGGCTCCCAAGATCTTCATCAGCTACCTGTACTCGTGCCCAGGTCCTTACCTGAGGTCGCGCCCGGGGTCTTGGCTGAGGTCGTTCCCGGGTACTCGCTCGTGATTGCACTCGGATTGGCAAAATAAACCCATCGGCTAGCCCTTAACCGATTGTAACGATAATACAGGCAAGAACATATAATAAAGTATGCAATAACATAAATGATGAGTAATTGATAAGCTAGCCGACTATTGAACAGAGCGAATATAGAGTAAGACAATGAATAAATGTAGTCGGCTTTAACAGATAACTTATCGGCTAAGCACTCCGATGACACCATCGCACAACACCATCGGCTCATCAAGAGTAAAGCTATTATCGTCAGTCTAATAGATCGGACCTAACCGTTGCAGCACAGACCGACAATGATAACAATGCCTTAATGGGCCGATAGATATAATGCGATCGTGATGAAGATAACTTATCGGCTATGCACTCCGATAAGACGCCTGCACACAACGCATCGGCCCAGCAGGATCGACTTATCACTAGCGGTTCAGTAGGTCGGACCCAACCGATGTAGCACGAACCGATGATAAATCGCTCCCGGTAAGTCGATACAATCTATGCACGCGTGATGTGATATACCTAATCAATCTATGAGGTCAAACTAAACTGATGCAGCCATAGATAAAGTAAATATATCGTGGTAAGCCGACTACCATAAACCGACTAGAATATCGGACCTAACCGAGGAAGTCCTAGCCGATTGGTAGCCGGGGTGACGAGACTTACCCTCTCGCAGGAGTTCGGACTTAACCGATGCAGCCCGGCTCGAGAAGCAGGATCCCGTCGAAAGGGTGGCGATGCGCCGAATTTTGTATTGATCTGTGGTTGATATCTACAAGGTCCCTAGGCATACGTATATATACCCCGAGTTACATGAGTCCTTATAGGACACGTTATATGATTTCCTATCTATAATAGAAAACGCTAACCAATCTGACCGGACACGAGGTCAGGTTTCCTAAAAAAGATAAATCTTTTCCTAACAAATATAGTAATTAACTGCCACGCGCGGTCTTCACGGCTCTTTCTCGGACTCGGCCTGCTCCTTGAACCAATTTCTGTTAACCGACTGCAATCGTTCCCTTGACCGAATCTGATACAAGGCCTTACCAAATTTTGGCGTTAACAGCCCCGGAGGAGCTGACGTGGCCGAAGATCCACGCGTCCCTGGGGGATGTGGGGCCCCCAGTCCCGTTTCGCCGATAGTGGCCCCTAGCCCTGTTGCTCGGTCGGGATCCATTCCGGGCAGGAACAGGGCCATGTCTTGGGGAAGCTGGGAGACACGGGGCCCACCTGATTTGACAGAAGATGAGACCGGTCGACCAACGGTCATGATTGCCCGAGACGAGACGAGATGAGAGGACACTTCCCACTTATGGCCCATAAATCGAGAGCCGTAGTGGGGGATTCGAAGCGGTGCTCCACGGGGGCTCCGAGACTATAAACAGCAGCGGGCAGCGGCTGGCTTCTTTCGTTGCCAAATTCGAACTGCCGCCGCCCCTGCTGCTCTTTGTGCCCAGAGCCCCTGTTCGCACGCACTTTTCCCCGCTTTCCTCTTCCTTCAACCACCCTTGCCACCGCATTTGCGATGCCTCGCGCTGGCCGTGTAGTAAAGCCGCTGGACGGTGGTGCGATCCCGCTGTCTCGCGTGCGCGACGACGCCGGGGTGGAGCGGGTGAAGAAGATGATGCCGGTCACCACACAGCGGAGGGCGGCGATCAACGTGCGCCCCGGCGAGCAGAAGCCAGCGCCGGAGAAGCCCAATGAAGTGGTGTACTTCACCGACTACGCCGTTGGCGGGTTAGTTCCGCCGTTTTTTGATTTCTTCCTCCAGGTGCTGGAGATGTACGAGGTGCAGATGTTGCACTTGACCCCCAACACCGTAATGGTGTTGGGGATTTTTGCGCATTTGTGCGAGATGTTTGTGGGCGTCATGCCCTCGGTGGACCTGTTCCGGTGCTACTTCACCATGAGGAGCGCGCCAAAGAACAAGGCCACCGTTCTGCCGGAGCGGGTAGGCTGCGTGTACTTCCACGGCCACCCCGGCATCGAGTTCATCCCGATGGCGCTGAAGAACAAGTAGGACTTGTGGCGCCATAGCTGGGTCTACATCGGCGTCGACGCCAACGATCGGCTCTTGTTCCCGACCGAGGCGACCCGGAGGGTGAAGAGCTGGACAGAGTCGCCGCCGGAAGACGCACGCTTAGCGCCAGTGATGGCACGCATCACTGGCCTAGGGGCGGCCGGGCTGAACACGTACATGGTCGTCGGCGACTTCCTCGGCCGACGATTGGCCCCGCTCAACAGGAGGTCCCGGGCCTGCTAGCTGTATACCGGACCCAAGGACATCACCAGGACCCACCCTGACGACCTAAGCGAGGAGGCGGTGGACTTGTTAATGGCGGCGGCGTTGGAAGGAGGGGGCGCGGCGGGCCACGTGCTCCCAGACGGCGTCACGCTGCTCTGCGCTGACCGCGGGCGGATGAAGATCCAGGAAGGTCTCCCACGATTTGATGCCGTGGGGATTGTCAATGCGCAGATCACCCCCAAGATCATCGAGGCGCTCGACGTCTCGGAGGTCGAGGATGTACCGGCCGAGGAGCTGGTATTGTCGAAAAAGGAGGGGAAGAGGCCGGCGGGGCCCGACCCGGGATTGCTGGTGGCCAAAAAGGCGAAGACTGCTGCCCCGGCAGTCGTTGTCCCGGCCGCTACTTCCCGGAGCAGCGCGGGCCCCAGGCGGACTGGGGCCACTGTCACGGTTACTGCATGTGCGGTGCCGGCGAGCGTCGCTCGGGCCCTATTCCCAGAACTGAGGCCGGCTACCCAAACCCCCGGGATTGGGCCGGAGGCGGTCCCAGACACGGGAGGGAGCGAGACCCCCGCCGGCATGGGGGGCGCTGTCGAGCCAGCGCCGGGAGCGCCAGAAGCCTCGGCGAGCATCGCCGCCCTGGGCGCGTCGCCAGGGAAGACGGGATCCCGTGGTGGCACCCGGCCTCTTTTGAGGCCCAAGCCATGGAGCTTCAAGGGGCCCCAGGCGAAGTAAGTGCCTTCATCCCATTTGGCTCTTCTCGCCACTACATTTTCTCTTGCGTTTCTTGTCCTAGCTCTTACCTGTCTGGTTTTGGTTTTTATAGGAAGGCTCAGGGGCCGACGATGGCGCCGCCTGCCCCGGCCGCAGGCAGCACCGGGGGCGCACCGATGGCGCCGCCGCGTCCCGCGACACCCCCGCCCTCGCCGAGTCCGTTAGTGAGCACGGGGGCCGCGGCGGCCATGCCGGAGCGGGCCGTCGTGGAACCGACTGACGCCCTTGCTACCGAAGAAGAGGGGGATGCCAGGGCCCAGCCGTCTCCCGCGAGGGGGGAGCGGGCCCTGGTACTTTTTGCCGCCCGGCGAACAGGAGCGGCGCGTGAACACGCAACACTACACTCCGCACTGGAGCAGATGGCGATCGCCGCTGGCCAAGTGCAGGCGGCAGCCCGTCGGGAGCGGCGGGAGTCCACCCGGGTCCGGGTGGATCTCGAGAGTGGGCGGGCAGCGATCGCGATGGCGATGCAGTAGCTCACCGCCCGTACAGTCGCCACCAAGATCTTCGTGGCGACCCGCCGGCTGGAGATCGAGGCAGCGGAGAGGCGCGTCGTCGAACTGGAGGCTGCCAGCTTTTCCTGCGCCATCGCCCAGGACGGCATGAGCCGCCTCTTGAGCGAGGAGGAGAGGCTGGTGTGCTGGGAAATGGACCTCGAGGAGCAAGAGGCCACGTTCCAGGAGCGGGAGGCCGACCACAGGCGCGAGACGGAGCAGACGAGGTTGCTGGCCACCGACACCGACGCCAAGGCCGAGGCCCTTGCAACGCGAGAGGCGGCCATGGAGGACAAGGAGAACTCCCTCGCCTCGCGCGAGGCGGCGGTCAAGGCCGCCGAGTCCCGGTTGGTGGAGATGGAGCGGGAGGCCGAGGCCTCCCGGAAGCACGCGGCCGACTTCGAGGCCGTGGTGCTGGCTACGTTGAGCGGCTCCCCGACTTCGGCGAGTGTGGCAAGCTTGGCCGAGAAGCTGGCCAAGGTGGAAAAAAGGCTGACCACGGCGCAAAGCCACCTCGCCCTCCGGAAGAATTTTGACCGCGAGGTCGCAGCCTGTGTGGGGCAGTATTGCTTCAGGGTTTGGAGGTGTCTCGAACGCATCGGCATCTGGGCACCTCCGCGGAAGCCAGCGGGGCCCACCAGGGTTTGTGATGAGGTGGTGGAGCTCGGTGACCTGCTGCGCACATTGGACTTGCTCCCCGGGCAAGTTCACGAAGTCTTGGTGAAGGAAGGAAGAGAACTCGCCGCGCGGGTGGCGGAGTATGTTCTCGGGTGCTACCGGGCGCGGGACTTCGACTTCTCCCTGGCCCCGGTGCTCAAGGGATTCCCCGCCAAGGGGAAGAGGAGGCATAGAAAGCCGTGGCCGACACCGCCGCAACGGTGGTAGGGTTCTTCAACCGTGGCGATCACCTTGTGGATTCGACGATCGACGAGGAGTCCGAGGAAGACGGCAATCCCCTTCAGACACCGCCCGGGATCCGGTCTGATGAAGACGAGTGACCTCCCTCCGCGCGACGACATCTCCGGGCCTCCGCGCGTGCTTGCGCTCAGATTTTACCTATCTTGTACAAAGAGAAACATTTGCATATGTATATAATCATGTTTATATTTTCGTACCTTTGCTTATTGTGTTGTTCCAAAAGTCGCTTATGTTTGCGCCCCGGGCCCCGGCGGCCACGGTGTTTCTCTTTTTTGTTTTGTTGTTTTTTTTGATTTCCGGGGCCCGGGAATGCTGAGTACCAGGCACCATCCGACTCCGAGCGCCAGCAGCTGTGAACGGCCGTAGCGCCTAAGTCCCTTTTCCGGGGCCTAGGGTAGTTGCCTGCCCCGGGAGCTAGGTCCCCAAGGGCAGCGAGAGTGATAGTTGCCTGCCCCAGGAACTCGGTCCCCGATGACCGCGAGTAATTTCCGGGGCCCAGGAACGCTGAGTAAGAGTCCGGGGCCCGGGAACGTTGAGCATGAGTCTTGCGAAACGGTTAAGTCCGTCTTCCGGGCTCGGGGGCCCTCCATACCCCCGAGCGCTACTGGCCCCGGGAGCGCGGCGAGACCGCGGGAAAAGATTGCTAGAAGAGAGAGAAAATACGAAAAATGCCCCGCATGGGTTAGGTATGGCCAAAGTGCTAAGCTTGTGCCTTTTGACTCACCGGGAGCCCCTCAGGGACCGACCTTGACTGTGCGCGGGGCTCGCCAGACAGCGGAGCACTCGGCGCCCCGGCGGTGGTCGGGGTGGAACTGGCCAGGCCGAGCACCGCTGCCCGCCCCGGGAATCTAGGCTGGCCCGACGGGGGGCACTGCCCGAGACCCCGGGGCATCGACAGTGCCCAGGGCGTAGTCCACGACATGGCCACCCGGCCTCGGCAACCGGGGCAGTGCTAACCCGGCAGCCCTCACGCCAGGCTCCGGCAAATTCCGCTTTGCCCCCGGGGCCGAGGAGAACGAAACATGTGGCCATACAAACGGGGAAAGAATGGAAATTGAGCAATGTTTAAAATCGGATGAGATTACGTATCTGGATGTCGAAAAGGGTGGTGTGGCTCCACGAGCACAATCCCGGGGCCAGGAGTGCTGCTAGCCCCCGGCCCAGGAATTTGTGCTGGAAATAAATCTAAGATGGGGGCCCCTAGCCAGCGTCCAGGTTTGGAAAGAAAAACGGCGCTGACCCGAGCACCCTACATAAGCCTGCCGGGGATGGGTCTAATCTGCACACGATGAACTGTGAGGGTACTTGGCTCGTTCCTTTATCCATTCCATCCTACGAACCATGGCGTCTACCACCTGGGCCTCTTCATGGTGACGACCGTGCGGAGGAAAAGATTGCGCATAAGTATCTCGTCCCCTAGCCCCGGAAAAAAACCGAGCCTGAAGCCAACTAGGCAGGACACCGCAGGCGCCGGGGCCCGGGGCGCCGTGCAGAGGAGCGCACCCACGGCCCCGGGGCACGGACAATGCCTCAGGTTTAGCAGGAGGGGATATGGTAGCTCGTTGGTAGGGAACTGATGATTATGTGCAAAACCCAACCGCCACACGGGCGTGGCCCGATTATGCCCCTGGGGGGAGACCGCCACGAATGCAACACATAGAAAAGGACAAAGGGCACGAGATCAGAAAGGATATTGAAAATGCTGCTTAGGGAAGCGAATGCACATGGTGGCCCCCGGCCAGCGCTGAGATTTGGAGAAATCCGGCGCTGGCCCGAGCACCCCGCAACTTACAGGATGTGTTCACGGATAAAATTTGCGAAGATGCTCGATGTTCCAGGGATTGGGAAGCGGGGTCCCATCCTCTTGGCCTAGTCTTACCGAGCCTAGTCGGGAGACACCGATCACCAGGAAGGGGCCTTCCCACATGGGGGAAAGTTTATTCTTTCTGGCACGTGTGAGGACATGGCGGAGGACTAGGTCCCCGACCTGGAGTGATCGGGCCCGGACCTTACGCTGATGATAGCGCTTGAGGCTCTGCTGGTAACGAGCGACGCGGAGTGAGGCGCGCCGCCTGCGTTCTTCGAGGAAGTCGAGGTTGTCGTGTTGCATGTTGTCATGGTCGAGGTCGTCACTGTAGCGTTGTACCCGGGGAGAGCCGAAGGTGAGCTCCGATGGCAGAACGGCTTCGGCCCCGTACACTAGGAAGAACGGGGTCTCCCCGGTCTCCCAGCTTGGTGTGGTACGATTCGCCTAGAGGACCGCTGGAAGCTCCTCGATCCACTTGACGCCATGTTTGTTGAGGTTGTTATAGGACCTTGTCTTGAGGCCCCGCAGGATCTTGGCATTTGCCCGCTCAGCCTGCCTGTTGCTGGCAGGGTGGGCAGGAGAAGCGAAGCAGAGCCTGATGCCGACGTCGGAGTAGTATTCGCCAAAGAGCTCGCTCGTAAACTACGCGCCGTTGTCGGTGATGATGCGATTGGGGATTCCGAAGCGGCTGGTGACTCCCCGGATGAACTTGAGCATCGAATGCTTGTCGATGTTGAACACGGGGAACGCCTCCAGTCACTTAGTGAATTTGTCGATGGCGACATATAGATGTCGATAACCCTCGACTGCCCGGGAAAAGGGGCCGAGGATGTCGCGTCCCCAAACCACGAAGGGCCAGGACAGGGGGATCACCTGGAGTGCCTGCGCCGGCTGGTGGCTCTGCTTGGCATGAAACTGGCACGCGCAGCAGCGCTGGACGAGGTCGAGCGCGTCCTGCAAAGCCGTGGGCCAATAAAATCCTTACCGGAAAGCCTTACCGACCAGGGATCGAAATGCGGCGTGACTGCCACATTCCCCTTCATGGATATCGGCGAGGATCTCGACGCCGGAGTCGCACCGAATGCACTTGAGCAGGACGCCGTTGGCGCCACGTCGGTAGAGGTCCCCATCTACCATGACATAGCGCTTAGACAAGCGAGCCACCCTTTCCGCTTCCGCGTTGTCTTCAGGGAGATACGCTCGAAGAAGATATGCCCGGATTTCGTCCATCCAGGAAGGCGCACTGGGTCCAGCCGCAAGGACCAAATCTTGGGGCCGGGAGTGCATGTTTGGCTCGGACCCGGGCTCGGGGGTGGTCCTCAAGATCCCGGGTGAGGTCGCCGAGGGGCCTTCGAGGGCTTCCTCGAAAACCCCCGAGGGAACCAGCGCCCGCGAGGACGCCAGCCTCAAGAGCTCGTCGGCGGCGAGGTTGCGACTGCGAGGGACGTGGTGAAGCCTGAGGTCGTCGAAACGCACTCAAGCCTCCGCACTTCATCCGCATACGCGGCCAATTGTGGATCCAGGGTTTGGTACTCCTTGGACACCTGGCTGATGACGAGCTCGGAGTCGCCTTGCGCGCACAACCGTCGCACCCCGAGGGCGATCGCGGCCCGGAGGCCAGCGAGAAGGCCTTCGTATTCAGCCATGTTGTTGGTGGCTCCGAAGTCGAGGTGGACGACGAAAATGGATCTCGTCCCCGGCAGGTGACACGAGGATGGCCTCGGCCCCGGCGCTGGGGCGGGAAGCCCGTCTAGCGTAGGAGCCGTTGAAGTTCATCGTCCAGTAGAGGCGTAGATCGGGGGCTAGCTCGGGGACCGGGGATTTGGCGTCCAGCACAGGATCTGGCTCGGGCACCGGCGTCCATTCTGCAAGAAAATCTGCCAGGATTTGGCTTTTGATGGTGTGGCGTGCTTGAAAATGGAGGTCGAACTCAGCGAGCTCGACCGCTCACTTGGCAACACGGCCCGTTCCCTCCCGGTTATGCAATATCTGCCCGAGGGGGAAGGACGTGACCACGGATACCTTGTGTGCCTGGAAGTAATGGCGAAGCTTCCTGGACGCGATGAGAACCGCATAGAGCATCTTTTGTGCTTGGGGATAGTGCGATTTGGCATCGCAGAGTACCTCGCTGATGAAGTACACCGGCTTCTGTTGCGTGCTCTCCGGGCCTGGCTTAACGGGGGCTAGGGGCTTGGGCTCAGCTCCCTCAGGAGGGAGCGAGCTCTCGAGCCCGGGAGCAGATATGGGCCCGAGACCTGGGGGCCCCGGCTGGAATGCGGTGGATATGTGCCCGGGACCCGGGGGCCCGGGCTGGGATATGGAATGAATCGGGACGGCTTCCCCAGACCCGCTCTCGCCAAGGTGATGCTGTCCGGGTAATCACGCTTCGTCTGGTTGTGAAAATGTTGAGGTTGTTCCAGGTGCCGCGTCCCCAGACTCACACTCGCCTTGGCGAGGCTGCCCGGGTTCGGGCTCCCCAGTATCGGGCCCGGGCGGCCGATCCCGGGCCACGCGTTTGTCGGGCAAGGGGCGCTCGACGACGAGCACCGCGCTCACCACTTGCGAGGTTGCCGCTATGTAGAGCAACAAGGGCTCATCTCGAGCCGGTGCCACGAGGATAGGGGGCGTCATTAGGTACCTCTTGAGCTCGTCAAGGGCTTGATCGGCCTCATCCGTCCAAGTGAACTGCCCGGTTTTCTTGAGAAGCTTGAAGAGGGGGAGGGCACGCTCCCCTAGCTTGGAGATGAAGCGGACTAGTGCGGCCACGCAACCGGTCAACTTTTGGGCCTCCCGGAGCCACGTCGGGGGGCGCATGCGGTCGATAGCCGCTATCTTTTTCGGGTTCGCCTCAATGCCGCGGCTGGACACGAGGAACCCAAGGAGCTTGCCGGCTGGGACCCCGAAGACGCACTTGTCCAGGTTTAGCTTCATCCTCGTGAATCGAAGATTGCTGAACGTCTTGGCCAAGTCGTGGAGCAAAGTGGAGCGGCCGCGCGACTTCAGCACCAAATCGTCGACGTAGGCCTCCATGTTGCGACCTAGCTGCGATTTAAATGTTATCCGGACGGCACGCTGAAAAGTAGGACCAGCATTTTTCAACCCAAAAGGCATGCAAACATAACAATAAGCCCCCTGGGGGGTAATGAAAGAAGTTTTTTCCTCATCCTCCTCCGCCATTCGGATCTGATGATAACCTGAGTAAGCATCAAGAAAACACAAAAGGTCGCACCCCGCCGTGGAGTCGACTATCTGGTCTATGCGGGGCAGAGGGAATGGGTCTTTGGGGCAAGCCTTATTGAGGTCGGTGTAGTCTATGCGCATGCGTAGCTTCCCGTTGGACTTGGGGACGATGAACGGGTTGGCCAGCCACTCAGGGTGGACGACCTCGCAGATGAAGCCGGCTGCAAGAAGCTTGTCGATCTCCTCGTGGATGAAGGCTTGGCGCTCCGGGGCCTGCTGTCGCACCTTTTGCCGCACCAGGCGCGATCCCGCGTGGACGGCCAAGCGATGCTCAATCACCCCCGGGGACCCCGGGCATGTCCGACGGTCGCCAGGCGAAAACGTTGGAATTTGCCCGAAGGAAGGCGATGAGCGCGCTTTCCTATTTGTCGTCCAGCAAACCGCCAATTTTGACGGTTCGGGACGGGTCATCACTGAGGGCGACCTCCTTGATGAGCTTTGTGTCGCTGGCGACGATGCACGGCTTGGGGGCATGGGGAAGCGAGGGCCCCGTGCCGCCCGCCGCATCAGGAACTGCTGGGGTGATGTCGGCCCCGCGCTGCTCGGCGCACGAGAGGGCAGCCTTCACATCCCCGAGAACTGTGATCGGGCCCGCGGGGCCCGGGAGCTTCATGGTCAGGTACGCATAGTGCGTAACTGCCATGAATCTCACCAACGCGGGACGCCCGAGAACCGCGTTGTATGGGAGGTTGCACTCGGCGACGTCAAAGACGATGCGCTCAGTGCGGAAGTTGCCCCGGTCACCGAAGGTGACGGGCAACGAGACCTGGCCGAGGGGCCAAGTGAGGCCCTTCATAATCCCAATAATGGGCAACGAGGGCGCGAGATTCGTCCCCGGGGCCTTGATCTTCCCGAAGACCTCGGGGGAGAGGATATTGAGGGTGGCGCCCCCGTCGACGAGGACGCGACCCACCTTGACATTGCATATGGTGGGGGAAATAGCCAGGGCAAGCTGCCCCTCCCCGGGTACCCGGGTCGGATGGTCCTTGGGGCCGAAGGTGATTGGGGTGTCTGACCACTTCAGCCTCCGGGCCGCCGCTGGGCCCGGGGTCACGGCCAGCAACTCGTGCTTCATGGCCTTGAAGCCACGGCACGAGGAGTGGGCGTGCGCCCTGCCAGCGAGGGTGGCCAGGACTTCTCGGGTTCTTGGAACTCGAGAGATCGCTCCAAATCAGGAGTAGGCTTGGCCTGCTGCTGCTCCTGCTGGGACTTCTTGATGCGCTCGGCCAAGTTCTGGACGGCACAGCACTCCGTAAGGTCGTGCCGGTCCGTCTCGTGGACGGTGCACCACTTCTGGCCCGCTGTCGGCGGCGGCGGCGGCGCACGTGCGGCCTTTTGACGCTTGCCGCCGTTATCATCCCCGCGGGCAATGTCGCCCCGGGGACTGCCCTTAGCAACCAAGGCGAAGTTCTCGGCGGCCTCCTTGTCCTTCTGGCGCTTCCTCCTGTTCCGTCGTGATGCGGAACGTGAGGGCTCGCCGTCCTCTCCAGGGCCCTGTTCAGGGGCCTCGGGGCGTGGCTTGTTCCACGCTCGGGCCTCCTCCTTGCGGGCGCAGAGGTCGGCGAGGCTAAACAGCTGGGCCACGGTCTGGATGTCACAGGTGCCCAGCTTCTCGAGCATGCGTTTGTCATGCATGCTCGAGCGAAACACGTGAATAACCACGTGGTGAGCGATGTGGGGGATGGTGTTGCGGACCTGGCTGAAGCGTTGCAAAAAACGCCTCAGCGACTCATCCCTGCCCTGACGTAGGGCATGGAGATCCGCGTCGGTCCCAGGGCGTGGGAAAGTGCCCTGGAGGTTCGCCACGAACTGGTGGCAGAAGTTCTCCCACGAGTAGATCGTACCCTCGAGGAGGTCCATCATCTAGGAGCGAGCCTGGGCCTTAAGGGTGACGGGGAAGTAGTTCGCCATCACCTTCTCATCGCCGTCGGCCGCCTGGATGGTAGTGGTGTAGATCTGCAGGTACTCTGTGGGGTCGATGGAGCCGTCATATTTCTCCGGCAAGCTGGGCTGGAACTTGGCCGGCCAGTGCACCTGCCGAAGGCCTGGGGAGAGCGCCAGGCAACCCGAGCCGTACTGAGCGGGCTCGGGCGACGGACGCCGGTTTCTCGCCGGGGGGTTAGAGCTGGAGGCCTGGGCCTTGGGACGCCTGACGACGTTCGCGCGCCATTCGTGCTGTCGCTCCAACGTGACCCGGGCGTCCTCATGAGTCCGCATTTGGTTCAGCTGGTCACGGAGGTCGCCAGGGCCATTCTTGGTCGGGGGCGTGGCACGAGGCGCCGCGCTCTGGGCTTGCTCCTGCTTTGGGACGGGGGGCCGGCCCGCGCTAGATGCCGCACGGTCGGCGCTCCTGGCCCTTGCATGACTATCGGCGGCTACCCGACGATGGGCCGCGCCTACGAGGTCGGCGACTTCGTTGAGCCACCGCCGCTTCCGGCCTCTGCCCCCGGTAAATGCCGGGGGGTGGCGCAGGAGGGCTTCCACCGCCAGGAGAGCTCCCTGCGGCAACGCTGTCTGGAAGTTGAGATGGCGGCGCACGCGGAGAGGCGTGTCCGCTCGCGCCTTATGGATGAGGCCGCGGCAGACCCAGCGGGGCACTTGCCGGCTTCCTCCGCAAGGGAAGGGGCCGAGGCCGCACAATCAGGCCACCGCGGGGGAACTCGGCCCGCCAGCCACGCGCCGCACGCCCCCAGGAAGTCGAGGAGGGGGAACGTGGTGGGCTCGCCACAGGGCTAACGTCGCCCGGCGAGGTGAAGCCGCCGGACCCCTCGTCGGAGTCCCGCGGACGATGACCTCCTGCCATGGAGCGTGCCGGCGTTGGGGACGCCGGCGTGTCGCCTGGAATTGAAACTCCCCCTACCTGGCGCGCCAGCTGTCGAAGGAGGGAACTCCAACCGCGGGGAGTCTAGGGACCCCCCTTTGAGGTTCGGCCAGGGGAGTTGTTCACAGGACGGCTGTGGCGTCTCGTTGATGGCAAGTAAGGGAGGCAGAAGAAGTAGACAGGTTCGGGCCGCGCGGAGGCGTAATACCCTACTACTGTGTGTATCTGCTCTGTGGGTGATGAATGCGGTTTGTTCTTACAAGATGTTCTTGAGGGGTGCTCAGGAGCTAGCCCTAACCTGGGAACTCAGTCTCTCTGGAAGCTGACTCAATCCTCTCAGAAGCTGAAAAAACCCCCTTCCTGCTGGCATGGATCCTCCTTTTATAGTCCAACGGGAGTCCACAGTGCCTGGTACACATGCCAAGAGAAAGCTTTTCTAGGTACGATATGTCTTGTCGCACGCGTCCGCCTGCTGAGCCACGCCGGAGTTGGTTCGGCACGTCTGGTCATCAGGTTGCTCGGCTGTGACGGGCGGCTAGGTCATGGAGATGTGACAGCGCACGCCATCGCTGCCAGAGCGTGGAAAACTGAAGCCCTCTTAGTCAAATATTCTCTGACTGCATAGGGAGCGGGCCCACGGGGGGCCATCATGAGAGTCCACGCATGTCCAAGCGGGCGACAGGTGTGGGCACCCCAGAAGTGCATTATGAAGAGTAACTATTACGGCAACGTGAACTATCTAGATGGATGGGGTCTCAAATAAAAGCCAAATAAGTACGGTAACCATCCATCCTCATCGCAGACTTGCCATAATCTTTACCCACTCACAATACAAATCCAAAATGCCGAGAAGTGTACAAAAGAGATAATCATAATGATAGCTTGCCAGTCCTCCCCGTTATACGCCCGTCAAACCACTCGATGGTGGCGACCAAACACGATACGTACCCCAGAGGACTCGAACCACAATAGCTATCCCCCAACCATCTCAATTATACACAACTCATACTCATGTTCAGCTAGTCCCCAGGAAAGCGACTAGCCTCCCACTTTCATCGCAAGCAATTGATAAACATCACAAGTACTCTAAAAATGGATAGACGAGTAGCAGGGTTATAGATACTACATAGAGGGTTCACACCCTAATTCATCACAAAGTGACACCAGAGATTTGCAGCGGAATATAAACACAAAAGATAAGAACCAGTGGTACCAAACCATGCAACAGGGCAACCGACTGGGATAGAGCTCAACTTCAACTACACATTAGCCTCGCCACCCTCGGCGGGACAATAGTAGATCACACCATCTTCGTCGTTATCCTCACCTGAAAAGATGCAACGTGAGTACGAATGGTACTCCGCAAGACTTACACAATAATAATAGTACAAAGGAAGCATGCTGGTTTCTACATCAAGGAAGAAGGCTATATTGATTTGATTTTGCACAAAGCTGATTTTATTGAACAAGTAATACTTGAAACTATAAGCATTTTGTGAAATAACTCAATCTGAAATTTTAAGACAGCAAGTATATGGTTCTGAAAATGGAACATAAATGAGCATAAACCATGCTTTTAAGCATCATCCATGGGCCACCCTTGCCAAACAATTGTGCTACACTAGCACAACCATTTTTCATGACTAAAGCCAAGTCATATTTAATGTTAAAATCCCTTATATAAACCCATCCATCCATGACTATCCTAAGTCATGGTAACCACATAACCCCAAGTTGGATGCTAACATGACTAACTAACACATCAAGCGGTCGTCCTGTAACCGTGGACACGGCTATTCGAATAGTTCTTACTCTGATCAGAGGTGTACATCTTTACCCACACGATGTGATAGAAGCAAACGGCTACACTCTAGTTTGATTTGTACCGGCCAAGTACCCACACTCTACACATTGAGTGCGGACTAGAGGTCACAACAAAACCTTTCGCATGCTTAGCCCCAACCACCTAAACCACGTCTTGGGCCCCCGACGACTTAGCCCCACACACAGGGTGACTAAGGCGGGCCTCACCGTCGTGGGAGGCACCTCCGGCCAGTCCAGGCGCGCTCGAGGTCCTCCAACGGAAATCCATTCCTCACGACTGACGGAACGGGCGTAGATGGCTACAGCCTCCGTGCTACTGAGTTAAGCCGTCCACTCCCGGCGTGTGGAAGTACGTAGGGTGCTTGAATAACAGACGACTCAACATGTTCGGTCCAGACCAGAACCCTTAACGACCCAGACGGAGCTACGTGGGCATTGTCACTAAGGAAACACCATTTTTCGTCCCTTCATCGCCCTATCATCCGTCCAAGTCAAACATATTCTCAAATATTAATTAGAAGTTATTCTTGTACAGATTTTTAAACCCATCTATTCGCATTCAACTGAGTTTTGAACCGATAGCTCCATCTATCGGATTTTGCTAAGTCTAGAATAAGCATGGTTAAGCATTCGGTTAAAATAAAAAAATTATCCCAAAGTCCTTAACCAGTGGTAACCAATGTATAAACATGGCATCAGTAACCAAGGAAATGGAAATGCCCATACAATTGCCCTTCGGAATATTGACTCTACTCGTTTTCCCTATTTTGAATAGACTGAAGCATGCATATAGATATTGTTTTCACAAACAAATCAATTTATTGAAAAACATAGGTTCTTCAATATGCTTAGAAACGCTTGCCTTGCTGCAGCGATGAGTCACACTCAAAAGCTCTGGGTTAATCTCCACGTACTCCGTAATATCCTCAGAATCTATCGATAAGCAAGCAATATGCCAAATAAGAAGCAATTAAACATGTCTATGCAACATGATCAATTAATTATGAGATAAATACAGTAGGTATGGTATGTTCCTACAAGATTTTAGGAGAAAGAAACCAAGTCGTTTGCATTCCCTGGATTGGGAGATACAAAAATGACAAGGTAGACAAGGGCTGAAAACGGCAAAAGCCGAAAACTATAGGAAACTCTAAGTGGAAATAAGTGCTTGCCTTCTCTGGTAGGATTTTATGAGTGTGAGCATTTTTATGTGAAAATACATATCTTCCTGGTTCCGAAAAAATTTGGTTTACTGAACATCTGATTTAAAATGATTTAGATATGAATTTTACAAAGCATTATTTTAACAAAAAGAAAGGTTTAGAAAATTACTTAGGCCTATTTTGGGAGGTATTTTTATCAAATACAACTTTCCACAGTAAGGTTACAATTTTTGAGTTTAACAGAAGTGGTTTCACATTTTTAGCAAAATAGGATGAATTTTATGGGAATATTTCAAGTTATTAAGCCCAAATAAGTCAATTTTGCTTCATATTATTTTATGGATATTTTCTGTACAGAAGTTGTCCTAATTTATTTTACAGTAATAAAGTTCACAAATTTACAGAGCTAACAAAATTGGTTTCACTCAATTTGGAGTCAAAATGGAGAAGTTTATGGATTTGCAAAGTTTAGCCATTTTTCTGTTGTAGATAAATCTTTTAATTACTTTTCCTATTTCTTTTTCTTTTTCTCTTTTCTGATTTCCCTTGCAGCCGGGCCCGCAGGCCAGTGAGGCAAAGCAGAGCAGGGCGCGCGAGGCACGGGCACGAGGCAGGGCGCGAGGGCGCGGGTGCGTGGATCGACCGTCCTTCCCGGAGTGTATGGTCCGGCCTGGCGGCGAACAGAGAAGGGCGCAGGTAGACAGAGCCGGCGGGCTTCTCGGCGGCGACAACGGCGATGGCGGCGTCGGCTGTAGTCGGGCCCAAAACAGAAAAGGTAGAGGAGTTCACGACGGAGCTAAGGGTGGTCTTCTTGACACCTCGGGTGACTGGAATATTGCCGGCGGCGAGCTCCAGCGGCGGAGTGGTTCGGGTTGGCTAGGCCGACTCGGCTACGGGTGGTTTCAGGCCAAAACAAAGCATGCCTTAGCGTCTAAAGGGTACCAAGATGCTCACTGAAGTTTGTGCTGGTCTCGGTGAAACGGAAACAGCAACGGCGACGGCGAACTTGGCCCGGCGGCGGCGAAAGCTTCGGGTTCCACGGCGGCGTCTCTCTTCGCTCGATCTGCGGCCAAGGTCAGGTGTCCACCAGGTTAGGGATCTCTTAAAGATAGTCTCAGTGCAAGGAATCGACGGATGGCTCACCCGATGAACGGGAATGGTAGCAGCGGAGCGATGACTAGAGTTGGGGAAGAATGTGTCGACCTCGAGCTTCGGGATACCACAGCTCGATTCTTTTGGTTGGCGGCCTTCTGGAGACAAGGCGATGCTGGAGGCGCGGTGGCTCGGGCTGGGATCACCTGAGCTTGCCGGAACAGCGACGATGTCACGGCGGCGCTCACTGGACCGAAGGTGAGGACGACGGCGGCTTTGGCCGGCAATTCCTAGGGCGACCAAAGACAAAATGGAACGATCAGAAGATGGAGATCATGTTCCCGAGGCTTAGAAGGGATGGAGCTCACCGGAGCTAGCTGGGTTTCTGTTGAACACTGACGGCGCCGGGGAAGATGAAGTTGCCGATGGTGATGCTTGGGAGTTCCGTGGGTTTTCTCGGTGGGAGCGTGAAGAGGATGAGGAGGAGGTTCTTCTGGCGAAGTTTGAGTCGAGATGGTCGAGGTTTCCCAGATCAGTGCTTATCTCAGTGTCCCTGTGAGCTGTGAGGGAGAAGGAGAAGGAGGCAGCGACACCTGTGCCATGCAGTGCTGAGCTGCTCCATTCCACAGTGGTCCTTGGTGGGTCCCACATGTAAGACCACATTTTCCTACACAATTTTGGCTAGGTATAGTCTATGAATTGTGGGTCCTTGTAGTGATATTCTAGGCTGACATGGAGGAGGATGGTAGGATTCTGGGTGAAACACTCTGTCCCATGTTGTGCTATGACTGACCAGTGGGCCAGGGTCCTGTGGGTCCCATTGGTCAGTGACTTGAGAGAGGAGAAATCTCCAGAAACTAAGTCTTGCTAGCTGTCAAGCAGGCAGTCTTTGCATTACTGTTTCACTAAGTTAATGAGGAGCATAATTCATGGGAAAATTACTGGAGGTAAAGAAAGATGTGTTTAACCTGCTGACCAAAAATCGTTGCTAGAAGAGGTCTGGTTCATCTCTGGTGAAAAAGCAAAGTAGGCATACTAATCCAGTCTTTCTGCAGTTTAGTTCATTTCTCCAGTGCCTTGATCTTATCATTTTATGTGCTTTCTTTGGGAGATAAATTAATCCAAAATTCCTGATGATAGGGTTCATGTTGGCACACACTTTGGCAAAAGGGCTCTGTCTAATTAGTCTTCATTTTCATGTGGTGAATTTTAGAAGTAAACTAATTTATTTCAGCTAGCTTCCTAGCTTTGCTGATTTGAGGGATTTCGTTGAAGTATTTATTGAAGTGATAAAATTATGTAAAATTTTACAGGGGCTTACTCACATCACCTGACATGTTTAGGAATTTTTGTAGGATTTTTAGATATATAGAACTTGGGAAGTGACAACTAGCACAAAGCAAAGGATTAGCTAGGGCTTAACACTAATTACCTTAATTTAGATTTAGGGCTGTGACAACAGGTGCGACGCGCCCCGTTGCCTCGCCATTAATGCGGGTAGTTGGAGAGTTGATCCGCTCGGGTCAGGCTCGTGCCCGGGGCAGAGAGCACATCGCGCCCTCCGCGAGCACAAGGCGTCGAGTTCCCCGGGAACCGAGGCTGTGAGTCCTAGGCCCGGGAGGCGCGCTCCGGGCCCGGGAATGTCCCAATAATGTGCCCCGGGAATGCGTCCTGGGACCGAGACTGTGGGTCCCGGGACCGGGGGGCGAGACCCGGGCCTGGGAATATCCTAGCAATGTGCCCCGGGAATGCGCCCCGGGACTGAGTCTGTGAGTCCCGGGCCCGGGAATGTCCTAGTAATGTGCCCCAGGAACGCGCCCCGGGACCGAGACCATGGGTCCCGGGACCGGGGGGCGAGACCCGGGCCCAGGAATGCCACACGGAGCCCGAGGTGGATGCGAGCGGTCGCGCGACGTGCCCGGGGAAGGCGCACCTGGGCCCGGACAGTGCTCGGGCCCCAGGCACTTAGCTGGAAAACGGCCGTGGCCGGTTGTCACTTGTGCAGAATGTGGGCCCTGGAGGAGCTGACATGGTCGCAGGGGGATGTGGGGCCCCTAGTCCCGTTTCGCCAACAACTCGGCGGATGAAAACTCGGTGGATTGCAAAGGAAGACAGGGAGATTTTATACTGGTTCAGGCCCTCGATGTGAGGTAATACCCTACGTCCAGTTATGGTAGTATTCTTTTGAGGATTTGTGTCTGCTTCTATGAGCTCGTGTCCTCAGGGGGTGCCCTGCCTCTTCTTATATACTGGGGGACATGGGTACAAGGTAGGAGTCCCAGCCGGATACGGCCAAGGGATCTCCTCTTAGAGATACAATCTACCCGATTAGGACTGTTTATTCCTTATTGTACAAGGCAAAGTCTGCCGGGTGCTACTATATCTCTAAGTACAAGTCTCGGCCCATCCTCTATCTGAGTGGCCCATATGCTTGTGATGAGTTACATGGGGCCCATGGCCTCCACAGTGGCCCCTGGGACCTTCATAGTTGAGTCACAGCTGATGCCGAGTGCTCATCCTCCACGGTGAAGATTGCCTGAGTGCATTGCTCCCGAGTACTCTTTGTCTGAGTGCTTCTTCTTCCCGAGTCCTGCTTCATGTCAGCTGGCAGCAAGGCTATGAAGGGCTTCATGTAGATGTATGAATAGTGTGCACCGAATAGGCGCACCTATTAGGTGTAGCCCCCGACTTTGTGCTTAATTGTGAAGACAATTAAATATAAAGTCAAAGATCTTTAACCTTGTAGTCTTTCCCGAGTAGTATACTACTGGTATATGAGACTCTTTGGTATCATGTCAACCAGAATATGATTTATAGTCTTACCAAGTAGCATGCCACTCGTATATGGGACTCTTCAGCTTCATGTCAGCTGGAAAAGAGGGTTTATAGTCTTTCCCAAGTGGCGTCCCACTCGGAAGTTAGACTCCTCAGCGTCATGTCAGCTGGAAAGAAGGTTTATAGTCTCTCCCGATTAGTGCACTACTTGAAAGTTAGACTCTTCAGCGTCATGTCGGCTGGAATAATGTTGCTCATGGCAACTGTTGGCCAAGCATGTAGGCCGAGTACCACTTTATGAAATTAAATCCATTGCGTGGTCAGGTGTACTCGAGAAAGATACATGCATCCCCAATTTTAATGAATACCAGCTTGTGATCCTTATAAGGATATATCCTCGATACCTGGTGGATAAGATAGATACCCAAACACATGTGTTCTACAATTAGGCCCTCATGGAGCATGTCTGATTACCTCATCGGTTCCTGTTGGTAGCACCAGCATTGTGATTTTAACACAGCCTGCGAGTGGCCCAGATTGAGTGTGCTACTGTAGAAACTCATATCTTGTGGCCTACCACCGAATAAGCCGGCCTAAACCGACCCACCCAGCGTAGGCTCTATAAAATCAGCATCCCTCGCATGTCAGGATGAGTTTTTCGGCGTCGGTAGCCGCAATCAGCCAGAAGAATCCTTGCCTGCAAGCCTTTCCGACTTATGTTCTGGATGCAGCATGGTTGCCACAGATGCCCAAGTGGGTATATCACAGGATCTGCTTGCCCTCCTCAGGTGTGACGCAGTGCTTGAGAACTCCGGATGCGCTTCGACGATGTAAGTCTTCTCTGACTTCAGGAAAGCCGAGCAGGGTACCCGAACATTGCATTAGCATAGGATTCGGCTAGCGACCATCATGGGGCATACCCTACCTAATAGAGTTATAGCCAAGCAAGGTACTCGAACCTTGCATTAGCATAGGATTCGGCTGGCGACCCTCATGGGGCGTACCCTACTTAGCCGAGTAGTACACGAGCCCCGATTGGCACCGGAGGTCGGTTATATTAGCCGAATAAGGTACCCAAACCTAGCATTAGCGTAGGATTCGGCTGGCGACCCTTATGGGGTGTACCTCACCCAGCCGAGTGGTATACAACCCCCGACTAGCACCGGAGGTTGGTTGTTAGCTCACATGGAGCATAGCCGGTGAAGACAACGTCCCGACTGGTGCAAGTACTCGGTCAGTAGCCCTCATGGAGCATTTTGAGTATATCTTGGCAAACTTGTCTAGCCCCCGAGCGTAGGAGATAGGCTTGCAGCCCTGAGTTCCTATCACGCGTATCCAGAGCTGGCCCTGCACTATAAAGATATCGGATGAGTAGCATTTGATGATGAAAACAATCACCCGAATAATATTTATGTATTTTACAATATATGTAAATATGTGTTCTTCCTCTTGTTGACATTAATTTCCCCGAGTAGTTGACCCCTTACATTTAAGCACTTTGCCTGACTAGTCATAGCCCCCTAGCGTCGGGAGTTGGCTCATGGCTCTTTCCCAGACACGCATTTTGGGTGACTTGAGTTCGTCTTTCATGGAGCAAAGTTTCACGGATTGAAATTTATGCTACTCAAGTACTTTTGCAATCATTTAAGAGCAAAAACAGAAAAAAGTGCAGCTTGTACACCTATTAGGTGTAAGTGGCTACGACATTGGCAAAGCCAAGTGAGGAAATATTTATCAGAGAGCGACTTAGCTGTTTGGTATTTGGGAGTGGGAATGCCATCCTTGCGTTTGGGCTTTTGAGCCCCCGAGCATGTCACTTGTTGTTCTGATAATCTCTAGTTGTTGAAGGTCGAAGACGGTTGTGACCGACTGCCACAATGAAGCCGTTCGACTTGCGTTTGCAGTTCTCAACCTTAGTCAGGGCCGCATCATCGGTGTCCTTCCGCTTCTTCTGTCAAGGTGCCTTCTTGTCATCGAGGGCCTCAGCAACAGCATTGGCCGAGTCGGCGTATTTGTTCACCATGTCGAATAAAGCCTTGATAGAGTTGGGAGGCTTCCGAGTGAATTTGGCAATGAATGAGGTGTCTTTGACTCCTTTTCGAAAGGCGGCGATGACGACCTCATCCTTGATCATTGGGATCGAATTCTTCTTCTCAGAGAACCTCTTGATGAAGTGACGAAGAGACTCGTTCTTCCTTTGATGCAACTGATACAGCTTGTGTTCGGAAGATGGCCTTTCATATGTTCCCTGGAAGTTGGCGATGAAGCTTTTCCAAAGTTCTCCCCAGGAGTCGATTGACCTCTTTGGGAGTCCTGTTAGCCATGTCCTCGCTGAGTCGGCTAGAGTGACTAGGAGGTAGTTAGCCATGACCTTGTGATCTCCTCCAGCTGCTCGGATTGCCAGAGTGTAGACTATAAGCCAGGACTCTGGGTTGGTCTTCCCGTCGTATTTTTTGACTGCAGTGGGTTTGAAGCCTGTTGGCCAGTCGACCTGTTGAAGCTCGTGGGTGAAGGCCGGTACTCCATCTTCATGAGGACTCCGACTCCACCTACAGTAGCGAAACCGCTCGTGATGGAGGCCGAAGCGCTCGTTCTCGTCTTCCAGTTGGCATTGTTCGTCTTCCTCTCATTCGCGGTGCCGAGCGTTGATGTCCTGCTGAAGGTCATGCCGTAGTCGGCCTCAGAGATTCCGGTTGTCCCGACGGTCACTTCGACGTTGCCGATTGTTGTTGGGGTTGCCGAGTGGCGTTTGGCGTGACTCCATGTGTTGCCGACTAGAGTCGGCCACTCGGCGTTGCTTTGAGGTGGATGAGACTGCCGCTGGGGAAGCCGACCAACTGGTCGGTATGAGGGTATCGCCTAACTGTTGGTGCTGCTGGCATGCAGCAGCGGTGATCATGGCTTTTATCCTTGCTATTGTCGGGGTGGCCTGGTTATCAGGCCCAAACTGGAGTGTATCCAGTAGAGTTGCAATGGCCACGATGTTCTGTTTAGGAGTAACGAAGACATCGTGGTCGCTGACTCGGGTTTGGAGGATTTGTTGCTAGGTGGTCTACCCAGCCCTGCGTAGATCGTCATTGCGGGCGTGCAGGCGTCTTGCTTCTTCCTCCTGTTGTTCTCGCAGTCGACAGGCCTCCTCCTCTTGTTGCTCGTCTAGTCGGCGTGATTCCTGAGTAGGAGTAGAGCCTTTGGATTCCATGAAGATTTCTCGTGGCGGAGAGAAGCTTGCCGAGCTGCTATCCAACTTAGAGTTGGAATCCGACTGAGAGTTGAAGTCGGAATAATTGATGGGGGTGATTATAACTCCGACCTCCCTAGATCCGATCTCAAGTGGCTCTGGGCCATATCCGAGTCGAACTCTAGAGGATCAGGTTTGCCACGTCGGATGTTATTTGAAGGTATTTGCGGCGTTGCCGAGTCCGAACGGGAGATTGACGATCTCCTCCTTCCTTAGCCCGATCTTGGCCGGCTCAAGACCGAGTCCGAGTCGAACACTGAAAGGAAGAGTTGTCCCAAGACCCAGGCAAGTGGAAGATTGCCGCAGCAAGTCGATGAGGGTTGCCGCAGCGTTGCATGGGCCAACTGGCGCGGAGTCAGCTGGTTCCTCGGCCGGTTGGATCAGATCCGTGTCGGCCAAGGTGAGATCACTGAATAATGGGATCAACATGCTCAAAGAGATTATCGTGTGACTTGCCTTACAACCGAAAACGTCTTCAATTGCTCTTCCGAACTCTTCCGTAGACTTCGTGATCTTCCGAAACGGCGATTACAACAAACTACATGCAAAACGATGAAAACCCTAAGAAACTCCAAATAAACAATACATGAAAACTACATAAACAGGTAAATCATGATTTTAGATGAATTTAGGAAGAAGAACGGGTCGAATCGGAGTTCGAACGGAAATGATACGGCTTCCAGAAGATTAGTTCAGAGAAAATCAGAAAAGAAAAGGAAAAAGAATATTCTTGGGAATATTCTCTAGATTTTTGAATTAAAATAAATATTTTTGGTTGTGTGCAGTAGTGGGGTCCACTGGTCAGAGAGAAGGTTCAGAGTGGACTTGGTTCATGAGCCAAAGAGAGATGGGGGTTTTGTGGACTGCTGAGGTGGATGCTATGTGGCCGAGGAGGCTAATATGGCTGGGTGATGTGGCCAAGTTGGACCGAGCTAGGGCTGATGTGGCATCGATCTGAGTTATGAAAATCCGAGGTCCGTGGTTCAATCTGGGTAGATGGACGGCTTAGATTGTCTCGAGTGGATCCGACGGTTGAAGGAGCTTGGGGATCTGTGTGAAGGGGTCCACCCGTCGGTCATAGAAGAGAGAGATGTCGGTGGGGCCTACATAGCAGTGACACATGGCCGAGGTCCTATGCTCCCATGGCGCTGGCAGGATAGGATGATGTTTGACGACAGTGGACCAGCAGCGGGCGTCGGAAGACGACGTTGGGGCGGCGGGGCGATGAGGACGACGATGGCGGCTCGTTGGCCTGGACGGCGGTGCAACGACAGCGGCGATGCTGAAGGGAAGAAGGCGATGGATGGCGAGGCCGAGATGGGAAAGAGGAATCGACAGCTCCGGAGGCGAGGAAGAAGGAGGCAGCGGTGGAGGCTGGGGCCGAGGTGCTCACCGGCTGTAGAGGGAGACGGTGACGGTGTCGGCGGCCTCGTGTGCAGCAGGAGCAAGCCGAGCGGCAGCACGATGCAGGTGGCGGTGGGCTCGGGCCAGGCAGCAAGGCTGGTGTGGAGGTCATGGGCCCCGGGTACCTCACCACAAGCATATGGGCCACTCGGATAGATGATGGGCCGAGTCTTATAGTTAGAGATAGAGTAGCACCCGGCAGACTTTGCCTTGTACAATAAGGAATATACAGTCTTAGCCGGATAAGGTTTATCTCTAAGAAGGAAATCCCTTGACCGTATCCGGCTGGGATTCCTATTCTGTACCCCTGTCCCCCAGTATATAAGGGGAGGCAGGGCGCCCCTTGAGGGCAAATGATCATTGATCCACACAACTCCTCAGAGGAATAACACCACAACTGGACATAGGGTATTACCTCACATTGAGGGCCTGAACTAGTATAAAATCTCTTTGCGTTCCTCTGCAATCCACCGAGTTTCCCCTTGTCGAGTAGCCCTATAGTTATATTGCTGGTGTAAAGCATCGACAGTTGGCGCGCCAGGTAGGGGCCTCGGCGCAATCTACATCCACAATCTCGATGGATCCAGCAAGAAGAGTCGACGGCGACAAGTTCTCCCCTGGAGACATAATTTCTTTCGAAAGCCTCGATTTCGTTGCCGACCAGATCGGCAACCTCACCTTGGTTGAAGTAGATCCAATCCAGCCGGTCGAGGACCCAGCCGACACAGCGCCAGTCGGCCCACAGGACGCCGCAATCTCCTTCATCGATCTACTGCGGCAATCGTTCACTTCGCCAGGCATTGGGACAACTCTCTCCTTCGGCGTCCGACTCGCGCTAGGCCTCGAGCCAGCCCGGGTTAGGCTAGGAGGGGAAGAGGTCGTCAATTTCCCACACGGATTCGGCGACGCCGCAGATCTACATCTTACGCGCCAGACCCTATCTCCTGCGATTCAGTTTGGACATGGCCAAGCGCCATCTCAGATTGGATCTAGAGAGGTTGGAGTTGTTCTCACTCTGATAAACTACTCGGATTCTGACTCCAAGTCGAACAACGGTTCAAACACTAGTTCGGACTCCAGTCTGGCGAGTTTTCTCCTCCCCTGCGAGATCTTCATGGCTTCAACACCACCACCCGAGGTGCGCTGACTACAAGAGGACCAACAGGAGGAGGTGCGCCGACTGCGACAACAGGAGGAGGCTGACCGCGAGGCTCGCAATGATGGGCAGTGCAAGGCTGGGCGAGCAGCTCAGTAGCAGATTCTCCAGACTAAAGTCGGCGATCACGACGTCTTCGTCACGCCACAACAGAATGTTGTGGCCGCTGCAACCTTGCTGGACACGCTCCAGCTCGGGCTTGATCACCAGGCCACCCCAACTATCGCCAAGATCAAGGCGATGATCACGGCTGCTGCTTGCTAGCAACAACAACAGCAGTCGGGTGACACCATAGTACCGACTAACTGGTCAGGATCTCCAGCGGCGGGTTCATCTACATCAGCACGGCGTCGGGCGGCCGGCTCAAGTCGGCCACGCGAGGAGTCAAGGCAAACGTCACTCGGCGACACCAACAACGACAACCCGCGGCGTCACCAGTATGACCACCGGCCCAACCAAGATCTCCGGGAACGCCTACAACACGACCTCCACCACACCATCAACGCCTGGCGCCATGAACGAGAAGAGGACGAGCGCTGCCGACTGGAGGATGAAAACGAGCGCTCCGGTCTCCATCACGAGCGGTTTAACCGTCGTGGTCGAAGCCCGAGCCCTCATGAAGATGAAGGCATTCCAGCTTTCACCCGGGAACTACAGGACGTCGACTGGCCGACTGGCTTTAAGCCCACAGGAATTGAAAAGTATGACGGCAAAACAAATCCCAAGTCCTGGCTCACCGTATATACTGTCACACCCTGATATTGGCCACATAAAATAATACCTGAGAAAATGCCTAGAGAAAAATAAATTTAAATGGCAAGAGGAATTAATTAAATATGAAAAATGTAAAATAATAAATTATCATGGCCAAGAATATTTTTCTTGTGTTCTCCTTGCCAAAATACATTAACTAGATTTTTAGTGGAATTTTCAGAGCACAAGAACTATTTTTAAAAATTCAAAAACGCTTATCGGAATTAATTTCGCTCTGGAAATCATTTTCCTTTCTTTTCCTTTCGGTTTTCTCTTTTCTCTTCTTTTTCTCCTCCGCTGGGCCGCCGGCCCAGCACTGTGCCGACAGCCTCCGCCAGCCCGCGCGCACTTGCTAGCTGCCTGCTCCCGCTCTCTCTCTCTGCGCTGTGGGGCCCACTTGTCGGGCCGCTCGCCCGCGCGCCCCGCTAATAGGCCGGGCCCGCTTGTCAGCATCATCTTCCTCCTCTGTCCGAATAGGGCGGATGGGAAAATCCCCGGAGCCGTCCGATCCAGTGCTACTTCCCGCCTCCTCCTGCGCTCGCCTCTGGTTCAAACGGAGCGGTACCGAGTCCGCGCCCACTCCCTCACGTCCTCCGG
The DNA here is from genome assembly GCA_003991445.1 of Oryza meyeriana var. granulata. Lineage (NCBI taxonomy): Eukaryota > Viridiplantae > Streptophyta > Magnoliopsida > Poales > Poaceae > Oryza > Oryza meyeriana. Next base: position 82,942 of record RYFJ01001308.1, on the reverse strand, counting down.
CGTCTTGGTCCCCTCTCCCTCGCTAATCTCGCGCACGTTCATCGCCGCCGTCGCACATACTCCTATGCACGATTGGAGCCGCTACGGCCTCGTTCTCACCCAGCCGAGCACATAAAAAGCCTCTCCATCCTCTCCTCCGCCTTTTCCCCAACACGCAGAGCCTCCCCGTGCCTTGGAACCCCGTAGCCACCGCGCACCCGAACCTCCGCCGCTTTACACCAACTCCGGCCATCCCTCGCCGCCGATATAGACGCCGCCAAGCCACACACCGCCACCGCCATCACCTCCGCCGTGCCGTGTCACTCGTCGGCCGCCACTCCGTGGAAGCCAAAGCCTGCCGGGACGCTTCGCCCTTGCGTGTGGTGAGTTCCGGCTCTCTTCATCCTCTCCGGTCGGCAAATTCCACTACGCCGCATCTTCGTTCTCCGACCTAATTCCTTTTCCGTCCTCCTCATCTCCCAGGGCACCTCGGCCGCCGCCTCTCACCCGTTCCCCGCTGTTGGAGCACCATCGCCGACGTCGTCCCGTAGCCACCGCCGCTACCTCCTCGCCGCCGTCATCCTTGCGCCGTCGCTCACCGCCGCGAGTTGCCGGTGAGAATCCCCACCGTCTCCCCATCCCTTTCCACCTCTCCGCGTGTACCCGCCGTCGCGCCGGTGGTCGCCGGTGACCATCGGGTCGCGTGCGCGCTGTCGCCTCCCGCTCGGGGTGGCCGGCATGGCCGCCGTTCCCCGAGGCCGTCTGATCTGCCAGGTGGCAGATCAGGGCCATCTGTTGGCCGCCCCTATGGTTGCCCGCGTGGTCGCCACATCGGCGCCACATGTGCGTCACGTGGCATGCCCGTTTCCGGCTCAGTGGACCGAGTCCACCGTGCGCCGTCGCCTTGAGTCCCTGACGGGTGGGGCCCGCTGGTGGCGTCGCCTCCCCCTTCGGTGACGCCATAAATCGGATTAATGCGCATTAAATCGCTTGTTAATTATATTTGCACTGAAAATAATAGTAAAACTTCAATAAATCATAACTAATTCATACGAACTCCGATTAAGTTCATTCAAATTTCATTAAATCCAGAAAAATGTCAAGAATTCATTAAAAATACTTTCAGCCCATGTTTGTTTGCCCACATATACTTTTTTAATTGTTTATGCATTGTTTATTGTAGAAACCGACGCCGGTAATTCTCCTGTGTATTACGAGGTTGTTGCAGAGTACCTTGAGTCAGAGCAAGGCAAGTCGCACTGTTCCATTGATCACTTTGTACCTGTTTTTCGTTAAAATTGCCTTGTTTACTTAAATAAACTGCATTATTTCTATATTTCATGTGGGTAGGTTATAACCTATGCAATGTTAGGACTTTGCCTTAGCTTTGAAACCTGAACGCTTGTCACCTGGGTAATAATATGATTAGGTTACTATTCTTAGGAATGCTTAGCAACATAGCTCACATGGGAATTAAATATTATCTTCTCATATGATTTGACTCAATGTCGCAAAAATTGGAATTTTGGATAGGCTAATGTTAAATTTTTAAAATTTGAACTAAATGGTGGGCTGTGGGTGTGTGGTTCGGCTTGTCACACCCATGGCAATTAAGGACCGGTTCGTGGGAACCACTTGGGCAACTATCGTACTTTCCACAAGCCAGCGTGGGCAACGGCTAGGCTTGAAGCGTTTCTTCTCCCTCTCCTAGGCACCGAAGAAGAGGGTGAGCAGGATGGAGTTGGGTCAGCTCGGGGTAGGGTTGATCGGCTGCCGGATTCACCGTGGCGCAAGGGGGTAGCCTGGCCAATATGGTGTGTCCTATCGGCAGGTGCAACCTCAGCGTGGTGTGGATGGTTAGGGAGGGGTTGCGTGAACGGTCCTGTCACAGCCTCTCACGGGACATCGTGGTGATGTACTGGCACACAGGAATGTGTGTGGGGCTGTGTCTTGTGGGTACAGTTGTACACCTCAGATCAGAGTAAACCTATTCGAATAGCCGCGCCCGCGGTTATGGGCACGTTGGCCAAGACTCACCGTGATTAGTCTCACCCTAGATAATGAACCTGGCTTTGCAAAACTGGTGTGGTGGAAGGTGTGAGTCCGGTCGACGTGGTGGAGTTGACCGGGGGTGACTGGTTAGCGTGGTGTAACACTAGCTGGTGGAGACTGGTGAGCGTGGTGTAACGCTCATCAGTGACGCCTGGTGGATGTGGTGTAACGTTCATCAGCGTGGCCTGGTCAACGTGGTGTAGCGTTGATCAGGAAAAACTAGTCAACGTGGTGTAACGTTGTCCGGTGGTGACTTGTTAATGTGGTGTAATGTTAATCAGTGGAATCCGGGTAACGTGGTGTAACGGTACCCGGAGGAGTCTGGTGAACGTGTGTAGCGTTCATCAGTGGAGACTGGTTGACGTGGTGTAATGTCAATCAGTTGGGAATGGTTGGGCCTGGTTAGCATGGTGTAACGCTAATCAGTGGAGAATTAATATTGTCAAATTAATCAACTTTTACGGTTTGCGAACTACTACTGTTTGCAACTGCTTTTATGCAAAATAAACTCTATCCCATCTTTGTACCCTATGCATATGCATAATTGCGGGTGTGTCTTGTTGAGTACTATGGGTGGTACTCAGCCTTGCTCAATTCCCCCTAGTGTTGGAGAACGTGTCTGACGAGGATCGTTCCGAGGAATAGGCTGGCTCTGCCGTCAAGGTGCTTGTGGGATGGATGCTGCTGATGGACCCGCTGTCTATAGTCTACGTTTTACTTTTTCGCTGCATTTTTGTAATATTATTTTACTCTGTTTGTAAGGCACTCTGTATGGCAACTTGGTTTGTGTACCATGGCTTTCCTAGGCAGGGATTCTATACACATTAATGTTCAGATTTTTGGTAGCGAATTTCTGGGCGTTACATATACCCTGGCAGTTCGAGCTGCTGGGGGTGCCACAAAGCCATGGCTAACTACCTCCCAATCGTGCTAGCTGACTCGGCAAGGACATGGCTGACAGGGCTCCCGAGGCGGTCAATCGGTTCCTGGGGAGAACTCAGGGAGCGGTTCATCGCTAATTTTTAGGGAACCTACGAGAGGCCATCTTCTGAACACGATCTGTATCAACTACACCAGAAGAAGAACGAGTCTCTACGTGATTTTATCAAGAGATTCTCCGAGAAGCGCAACAAGATTCCAATGATTAGAGACGAGGCCGTCATCGCCGCCTTCCGCAAGGGAGTAAAGGACGCCCCGTTCATCGCGAAATTCACTCAGAAGCCACCATCCTCTGTTCGGGCTCTTTTCGACATGGCCAACAAATACGCTGACTCGGCTGAAGTGGTCGCAGAGGCCCTCGACGAGAAGAAGGAGTCTCGACAAAAAGATCAGAAGTTGAAAGCCGACAACGAGCTGTCTCAAAACAAGTCTGGCAACCGCAAGCGGAAGTCGGACAACGAGGTGGCCACCATGGAGCGCACTTGGTCACGGCCCCAGCGGAATAACGACTACCAGAAAGTCATGAGTGGGCCATGCCCCTTCCACCCCAAGGGCAAGCATGCGGTCAAAGACTGCTACATGCTTAAGAAGTTTGCCTCCGAGCAGGCTTCATCGTCTGGCGCCGACAAGGACAAGGACAAGCCAGACTCAAGCCCGGCCGACGATTTTCAAGATCCTCAGGCCGAGCTCAATCACATCTTCGGAGGGCCGCTCGTGTACGAGTCCAAGCGAAAACAGAAGCTATCTACACGCGACATCAACATGGTCTCTACGGCAGACACCCCCCAGTACCTGCGCTAGTCAGAGATGGCCATTACATTCAATCGTGCAGATCACCCAGATCGGGTCTCACACCCGGGACGCTATCCACTCGTCCTGAACCCGGTCGTCAAAAACATCAGGCTGAAGAAAACCCTCATCGACGGAGGTAGCGCACTCAACATCCTATTCGCCAAGACTTTGGACAAGATGAAGATCCCTCGTTCAGAACTGCGGCCGAGTACCGCGCCCTTCCACGGGATAATCCCCGGCCTGTCCTCAACACCACTTGGGCAGATAACCCTACCGGTAACCTTCAGCACGCGGGATAACTTCCGCACCGAAAACATCTGCTTCGAGGTCGCCGACTTCGAAACTGCGTATCATGCAATACTCGGACGACCGGCGCTCGCCAAATTCATGGCGATACCACGCTATACATATATGGTGCTCAAGATGCCCGGGCCAACAGGAGTCCTCTCCCTCTGCAGCGACGTCAAGCAAGCCTTCACCTGCGACAAGGAGTGTTGTGAACTGGCTCAATCACAAGAGGCGGCAGTCGGGTGCAACACCATTCGGCAAGCCTCCACAACCGAAGTCGAGCAAGATCAAGTTCCGGCGAAAAAAGCAGCAAAGTCGGGAATTTCAGTGGACTCTGACACGAAGAAGATCCCCCTGGACCCTTCCAACCCCTCCAAGACTGCCCTAGTCGGGACCGGACTCGACTCCAAATAGGAAGACGTGCTCGTCACCTTCCTACAAACCAACAAGGATATCTTCACATGGCAACCGTTCGACATGCCGGGCGTACCAAGGGAGGTGATCGAGCACGCCCTAAATGTAAAGACAGACGCCAAGCCAGTCAAGCAACGGCTACGGCGCTTTGGTCAAGACTGCAAGGATGCTATTCGGGAGGAGATCACCAAGTTCCTCGTAGCCGGGTTCATCAAGGTAGTCTATCACCCGGATTGGCTGGCAAACCCAGTTCTAGTCCGGAAGAAAAAGGGTAAATGGCGCATGTGCGTCGACTACACTGATCTCAACAAGGCGTGCCCCAAGGACCCGTTTGGTTTACCAAGAATAGACCAGGTGGTGGACTCAACCGCAGGGTGCGACCTTCTCAGTTTTCTTGACTGCTACTCGGGATACCACCAAATCAGCTTGAAAGAGGAGGACTGTCTCAAGACATCTTTTATCACGCCGTTTGGAGCGTACTGCTACATCACCATGCCGTTCGGTTTGAAAAATGCTGGAGCAACGTTTCAACGGGCAATTCAGCGGTGTCTACACACCCAGATCGGGCGCAACGTGGAAGCCTACGTCGATGACGTGGTGATCAAGACCAAGTCCAACGAAGACCTCATCGCTGACCTGGAAGAAACCTTCCTCAATCTTCGAAGATTCAAGATGAAGTTGAACCTGGAAAAGTGCGCCTTCGGTGTGCCATCCGGCAAGCTACTCGGCTTCATCGTCTCGCATCGAGACCAACCCGAAGAAAGTCAACGCAATAATGAACATGGCTCCCCTGACTAACCAGAAGGACGTCCAGAAGCTGACAGGCTACATGGTGACACTCAGCCGGTTTATTTCCCAACTGGACGAACGGGGTATGCCCTTTTTCAAGTTGCTGAAGAAAGCCGACGACTTCCAGTGGACTCCCGAAGCCCAGCAAGCCTTCGAAGACTTCAAACAATTTCTCACATCACCTCCCATGTTGGTGTCACCCATTCCCCAAGAACCGCTAATGCTCTATCTGGCGGCAACTACTCAGGTAGTCAGCACAGTGCTGGTGGTCGAGCGATCCGAATCGGGTCACATACAAAAAGTTCAACAGCCAGTCTATTTCATCAGCGAGGTCCTTGCCGACTCCAAGACAAGATATCCGTAGGTCCAGAAGCTGCTCTATGGCCTACTCATCACTGTCCGAAAGCTGGCACATTATTTCCAAGCACATCAAGTCACAGTGGTCACATCGTTTCCACTCGGGGACGTCCTGCACAACCGCGAGGCCACCGGCCGAATCGCTAAATGAGCGCTCGAGTTGATGGTGTTCGACATCACCTTTCAGCCATGGACAGCAATCAAATCACAAGCTCTAGCCAACTTTGTGGCCGAGTGGACAGAAGTTCACATGCCCGCATCAACAGCGAAGCTAGAGTATTGGACAATGTACTTCGATGGTTCCCTACGGATCGGCAACGCCGGGGCTGGAGTCATACTGACATCTCCCACCGGCGAAAAACTGAAATACGTTCTACAAATCCACTTCCCGGCTTCTCACAACGTCGCCGAGTACGAGGCACTTATCCACGGGCTCCGCATCGCTATATCACTCGGCATACATCGACTGGTCGTGCGCGGGGACTCTCAACTCATGATCAACCAAGTAATGAAAGACTGGACGTGTCTCAACGACACCATGGCGGCATACTGTTAGGAGGTCCGCAAGTTGGAAAACAAATTCGACGGGCTGGAGATAACACATGTCCTACGACAATACAACAACGCGGCAGATGAACTAGCAAATATGTGATTCAAGCGAGAAGCGGTCCCGACTGGAATCTTTGTCGGGCAACTCATGGAGCCATCAGTCAAGAAGAAACCGGTGCCGGAACAGTCGGGAGGCGAACCTACCCCGGCTACAGATGAGGTGCTGCACATATGTCAAGACTGGTGGACTCCTGTTCTCAAAATCCTCCTGGACGATGAACTCCCAGAAGATCGCAGTCAGGCCGAGCAAGTCAAACGTCGAAGCAAGAGCTTCCTGCTAGTCGGAGAAGACCTGTACCGAAGAAGTGCATCCGGTGTCCTCATGCGCTGTGTCACCACCGAGGAGGGCAAGCAGATTCTGCAGTCGATCCACTCGGGCATATGTGGCTACCATGCTGCATCCCAGACGTTAGTCGAAAAGGCCTATCGGCAGGGATTTTTTTGGTCAACAGCAGTAAAGACGCCAAGGACATTGTTCGCAAGTGCGAGGGTTGCCAGTTCTACGCAAAACAAACAAATCTCCCAGCCCAAGAACTCCAAACAATCCCTATCTCCTGGCCATTCGCATTATGGGGGCTTGACATGGTCAGGCCTTTCAAGAAAGCGCCAGGAGAGTTCACACATCTATTCGTCGCAGTTGACAAGTTCACCAAGTGGATTGAGGCCAAACCCGTTGCAACAATAACAGCAGCACGCACAGAGGACTTCATCATGAGTATACTATACCAATTTGGGGTCCCTAACCGCATCATCACCAACAACGGTACTCAATTCTCGGGCGGCGTATTCCAGGACTTCTGTGAAGATTTCGGCATCAAGATTTGCTACGCATCTGTGGCACACCTGCGGAGCAACGGACAGGTTGAACGAGCCAACGGTATGGTCTTACAAGGTATCAAGGCCAGGATATTCGATCGACTACAACCATATGTGGGCCGGCGGGTACAAGAACTCCCATCTGTTCTCTGGTCCCTCAGAACCACGGTTAGTCGGGCAACAAGGCAATCCCCTTTTTTCCTGGTCTACGGTGTTGAGGCTATGCTACCTACCGAGTTACAGTTTGGCTCTCCGCGAGTTCGGGCTTACTCAGAAGACATCTCCAATAATACCTGATTGGTCGAATTAAATCAGTTGGAAGAAGCGAGGGACATCGCAACAATCCAGTCGGCAAGATATCTACAAAGCCTGCGTCGCTACCACAATCGCAACGTCCGTGGCCGCGCCTTTTTGGTCGGGGATCTCGTCTTGAGGAAAATACAAACCACCAAAGACAGGCACAAATTATCCCCAATCTAGGAAGGGCCGTTCATTATAGCCGAGGTCACGCGGCCAGGCGCCTACCGACTGAAGACCGAAGACGGTGCCCTTATCAGCAACTCATGGAATATAGAATAGCTACGTCCTTTCTATACCTAAGTTTTACATTTTTTCCATGTGTACAATTCTTTCTTGACTCACTATGCCGCTTGTCCCAACCGAGTAGTGAGTCGGGGGTTGCATGTATCTTATGTGCTTTGTCAATAATATACGAGCCTGCATTACTTAAGTTATGAAGTTTTACTACAACTCTATTACGTTTGCCCGAGTACAGCTTTCTGGTGAATGATTTTTACTAAGTTCCTATAGACTAACTCGGCATAGACCACATAGTTGGGTAAAACTAATGACAACTGAATAACAACTTAGGGCTTGGCGGCATTGCACATATATTTACTCATGTACTTACAAAAGTTTCTGCATACTGACTACATGATATATTGCTCTTACAGACCCAGGTCTCGGGTGATTATCTCCGCAGTCAGCCTTGCCCGGGCTATCAGCTCCAGAGCCTCCTCAGGCGTCGTCTCCTCGGCAAACCCCTCCCCGATGGCTTCAATGTCTGCCCTTGGGTAGATGGATTTGGTCATCGCCAGGGTCTGCGCCACGCCAGCAATAACATGCTCATCCAAGTACCTCTTTAGGGCATTCGGTGCATCTTCAAGGCGCGCCTCTACTTGGGGGATCCTGGTGTAGCTGGTTCCCACGGGGCAAGGATCTATAAGGTCAAGGAGCCCTTTCACGGACTCGACGAGGGCCTCTCGTGACCACCGGACAAGTCTTATCTCCTCTCTGTAAGCCTCAAATTGGGCCTGGGAATTGACTCTTGTAGCTACCCGGGTTCACCAACGAGTAAACTCATTAGGCAAAACTGTAGATGGAGCAATAAGTGGATTGGTTAAAGTCACTGTCAGGGCGGAGGATTACTTTTATAGTTGGCCTCCCACTTGACTACGGCCTTCTCCAGTTCGGCTTTTTCGTCTTCGAGCTTGGCGGTGGCCTTCTTTAGATCAACCTTTTCTTGTTCGAGCTCGGCATTGGCCTTTGTCAGGTCGGCTTTGTCCTTTTCAAGGTCGGCCTTGGCTTTTTCGGCCTCCTCCAGCTTGGATTCTCCCCCTGTTCGGGCCTTCAGCTCGGCTTCGAGGTATGCACGTCAGAGTGGTCAAATACCCCAGATTGCAGTCATGGCGCAACTAGGTGGTCGGAGAATGACCCAGCCGGAGAAAAATATTAAGGGCTCAGTCGGGAGGATGTATTTAGGGGATGTACCTCTAATCCTCTGGGCTTGGTCCCAATTTTCGGTTCTGAGCATAGCAAGAGCTCCCCTCAGCCAAGTCTCCTTCTCTTGGCTGCGCTCCTCCACTTCGACTTTTAAGTCCCGGAGCTGTTGCAGTTCCTGGAGCCCGGGAGCTAGCTGAGTCAGAATCTCGCTCATCTGCTCTGACCGATCGACGATCTTCTGCTCAGAGCAAAAACAAAGTAAAGCAGGAGTAACTATCAAGGCATCCAAATAACGAAGACAGACAGAAGACCGTCGTAGTGAAGGCCTTACTCGGGCCCCCTCGGACGCGGCAATCGCGGCGCAGAGGAAATCTTCGCGCTCCTTCCGCCCCGCCGCTTCATCAAGCTTGTGTTTCTTCACCACCCCACTAGAATCCGTCCAACGGAAGGTTCTTGGGAACTTTCGGGGAGGGGCTTCGAGCCTGGGGAGGTTCACTCTCTCCATTGATGGTGCCAAGGACGATGACGACGACAATGACCAAGACGGCGACGGGGTCCTGGCCCCCACCTCAGCTGTAACACCCTGCCCTCCAGAACCGCACAGCCAGCCAACCGACGGGCGGGCCACTTACACATAGCACCCACTTACACTTTCGTCCTCGCTTCGTGTAAAAGGGTTAACCCGGAAGTACTATGGTTGGAGGGACAAGGCCTTATAAGTTGGTTCAACCCTTGCTCAACTAGCAAGGTGGTACTAATCATGTGCCACCGCACTCATGGGCCATATGGGCCATATCCTAATTGGGCCAGGCATGTCACACACACCCCCCTCAAAGGACTGGCGTCCCCGCCAGTCAACTTACCCGCATAGCCACACAGGCATATAGGCAATGTCCAGGAACGCGCCCCTCTTAGCGCACGTCCGTACGTCCAGTGCCGGCGCATATGCCATGCCATGTGCCTCACACCGAGCCCACATGCGCCATGCGCCATATGCCCGCACACTGACCCGTACGCGCAAACCGCGTGGTCGGCTCTGATACCATTTGTAACACCCTGCCCCTCCAGAACCGCACAGCCCAGCAACCGACGGGCGGGCCCACTTACACATAGCACCCCACTTACACTTTCGTCCTCGCTTCGTGTAAAAGGGTTAACCCGGAAGTACTATGGTTGGAGGGACAAGGCCTTATAAGTTGGTTCAACCCTTGCTCAACTAGCAAGGTGGTACTAATCATGTGCACACCGCACTCATGGGCCATATGGGCCATATCCTAATTGGGCCAGGATGTCACATCAGCGGCTCGGGCCTTGGGGCTGACTTTGGGTGTTCGGGGCTGGCTTGGGGCGTCAGGGGCTGCTCTGGGCGTCAGGGCTTGGCTCTGGGGCTGGAGCAACAGCTTCGACGACTACACCTTGGTCGGCCGGCGTTGGCGGCCCTGCAGTCGAGACCATCCCTGTTCCTGCAATAGGGATCGTCGCCGGCTCAGCAGGTGCGCTCGCTGGCGCTGGCTCGGCTGGGGCCGGTTCTACAACAGGAGTGGCCGGAGTGGCATCCTTGAGGTCGATATCATCTCGCTTTCTGCATACCAAGTTAGAAGTCAAGCATCAAGGCGCAACAATGCTGAACACTATTTTTAGAAGATTCAGAGCAACCTACCTCTTGGAGAACTTAAGCTTCCCTCCAGGTGATCCAAGCCCCGGTGGTGCGCTGCGGCCGGCTGTCGATCCAGTCGGCGTGGCAATCAGTGGTGGTGTCGTCGTCTAAGTCGGCCCCGTTCGCGGTGTGGCCAGCTTGGGCACTCGGGTACTTGGCGGCGCCTGCTCTGACCACGTACTCGGCGGTATCCTTGCCAGGCTCGACGAGGTTGAGCTTGGCCGTACTGGCCCTGGCCTAGGGCTTGACGCCCTGGGTGCTATGATGGTGGTGTCCTTTATTCTCAGACTCCCAGCCGCGACACTCGGCGTCACAACCTTCTTGCCCTGGTCTATAACAGGCCTTTTCCCCGCTCTCTTGGAGTCGGGTTGGGCAGTGGAAGGACTTCTCGACCTCTTCTTCTTCAACTTGGTGGCCGACAACGGGCGAGAGTCGTCATCGAACTCCTCGCACCACTACAGGTAGTTCAACAACATACATCAAACAATGCTGGGCAATTACTGACACATGTTCACAAGCATTCATCACAGAAGAAGGACGAAGGTTACCTCGGGGCGGGGCCGATTGTGGTTATAAGCTGCGATGGCGCGTTTCGCGTCTCAGTCTCGATTACCCCGCTGGAAAATAACCGAACAAGGTTTCAGTCACCTTCTGCTGGTCGGCCGACTCGTGGCTTTCTCGGTCAGGGTCATATTTCCCTTGGTAATCCCAGCCGAATGCGCTCCTCAGCTTCAGCGGCTGCACGTGCCGGTTCAGAAAAAGCCTGGCCACTGTGGAGGCCATGGGCCCCGGGTACCTCATCACCTACATATGGGCCACTCAGATAGAGGATGGGCCGAATCATGTAATTAGAGATAAGATAGCACCCGGTAGGCTTTACCTTGTATGATAAGGAAAACAGAGTCTTAGTCGGATAAGTTTCTATCTCTAAAGGAAATCCCTTGGCCGTATCCGGCTGGGATCCTTATCATGTACCCTTTCCCCTAGTATATAAAGGAGGCAGGGCACCCCATAGGGCACGGGAAGATCATTGATTGTGCATAACCTCTCAAAGGAATAACACCACAATTGGACGTAGGGTATTTACCTCACATCGAGGCCTGAACCAGTATAAAAATCCTTTGCGTTCCTCTACAATCCACCGAGTTCCCCTTGCCGAGTAGCCCTATAGTTTTATTGCCGGTGTAAAACATCGACAGTTGGCGTGCCAGGTAGGGGCTCCGGCGAGTGTCACATCTACAAGCTCGATGGATCGAACAAGCGGAGTCGACGGTGACAAGTTCTCTCCTGGAGACACAATTTCCTTCGGAAGCCTCGAACTTCGTTGCCAACCAGATCGCAACCTCACCTTGGCCGAAGCAGATTCAATCCAGCCGGCCGAGGAACCAGCCGACGTTGCGCCAGTCAGCCCAAAAGATGCCACGATCTCCTTCAACAATCTACTGCGGCAATCCTTTACTTCGCCGAGAATTGGGACAGACTCTCTCCTTCGGCGTCTGACCTTGCGCTAGGCCTGAGCCAGCCCAGGTTGGGCCAGAACGGGGGAGATGTCGGTTTCCCACATAGATTCGGCGACGCTGGGATCTACATCCGCGCAGTAGACCCGATCTCCTGTCGATTCAGTTTGGACACGGCCAAGCGCTGTGTTCAAATGGATCTAGAGAGGTTGGGGTTGTTCTTTACTGCGATAAATACTCGGAGTCCGACTTTAAGTTGGATAACGGTTCGAGCACTAGCGCGGACTTAGTCGGCAAGTCTTCTTCTGTCCGCGAGATCTTTATGGCTTCAACACCACCATCCGAGATGTGCCGAACTAAAGAGGAAGCACAACAGGAGGAGGTGCGCCGACTACAACAACAGGAGGAGGCTGACCGTGAGGCGCGCAATGATGGGCTACGCAAGCGAGGCTGTGAGCGGCTCAGCAGCAGATTCTCCAGACTAAAGTCGACGATCACGACGTCTTCGTCATGCCACAACGAAATGTTGTGGCTGTCGCAACCTTGTTAGACACGTCTCCAGCTCGGGCCTGAATCACCAGGCCACCCCAACTATCGCCAAGATCAAGGCAATGATCACGGCTGCAGCCTGCCAACAACAACAACAGCAGTCGGGCGACACCGTGGTTACGACTAACCGGTCGGGAATCTCCAGACAGCGGGCTCATCCTCACGTCACACGGCGTCGGGCGCCGGCTCAAGTCGGCCACACGAGGAGTCCAGGAAAACATCACCGGCATGACAAGCCGCGGCGTCACCATATGACCGCCGGCCAACCAAGACCTCCGAGTACGCCTACAACATGACCTCCGCCATACATCAATGCCCGGGCCACGAACGAGAAGAGGACGAGTGCACGCCGACTGAGACGAAAACAAGAGCTTCGGTCTCCATCACTGAAGACGGTTTATCGTCGTGGTCGCAGCCGAGCCTCATAAGATGAAGGCATTCTGCTTTTAACACAGGGAAGTGCAGGACGTCGATTGGCGACTAGTTTTAACCACAGGGATTGAAAGTATGACGGCAAAACAAATCACCGGAGTCTGGCTCCGTATATTACCTAGCAGTTCGAGCCTGCTAGGGGCGATAGCAAAGCCTGGCACTACCTCCCGTCGCCCTAGCTGAACGGCGAGGACATGGCTGACAGGGCTCCCCGCGCGGTCGATCGGTTCCTGGGGAGAACTCAGGAACGTTCATCGCTAATTTTTCAGGGAACCTACGAGAGGCCATCTTCTAAAGCATGATCTATATCAACTACACAGAAGAAGAAGAGTCTCTACGAGATTCTTATCAAGAGATTTTCCGAGAAGCGCAACAAGACCCAATGATCCAAGACGAGCGTCATCGCCGCCTTCCCATCAAAGGATAAAGGAGCCCTGTCATCATCGCGACATCACTCGGAAGCCACCCACCCTCTGTCCGGGCTCTTTGCGACATGGCCAATAAATAGCGCCGACTCGGCTGAAGCAGTCGCAGAGGCCCCTTGACGAGAAGGAGTCCCGACAAAAGACCAGAAGGTGAAAGCCAATAACGATCGTCTCAAACATCTGGTAGCCACAAACGGAAGTCGGACACGAGGTGGCCAACATGGAGCGCACTCGGTCGTGCCCCAGCGGAATAACGACTACCAAAATGTCAATGAGCGGGCCATGCCCTTCCACCTCAAGGGCAAGCACGCGGCAAAGACTGCTACATGACTCAAGAAGTTTTGCCTCTGAGCAGGCTTCATCATCTGGCACGACAAAGGACAAAGACAAGCCAGATCAGGGTTCGGCCGACGATTTTCAAGATCCTCAAGCCGAGCTCAACCATATCTTCAGAGGGCCGTCTGCCTACGAGTCCAAGCGCAAACAGAAGCTATCAGTGCGCGACATCAACACGGTCTCTACGACGGTGTTGACGCCGAAAACCGCCGGGTGTGCCAAAAAGCTTGCTGACGATCTGGTTCGGCGTCTGGTGACACGCGAAGGCCTGGGAGATCTGCTTAGCTCCAGTGCAGGTCCTAAAATATTTGAGGTTCGTAGGCGTGCCAGTCAATTTGACCCAGCAATTGACAAGGAGATAAAACAAATCAGATCACCGCTCCAATCGGCCGATAAGCTGATACAGTCGATGGCGCCAACAATACTTGTAAGTCGGCTACGCTTGTACTCAGGCCCTTGTCTTCGCGCGTGCTCGTGCCCGGGCACTAGTTTCGTGTCCGCGCCTGGGTAGTCGTCCTGTTGCCACGCCCGGACCTCGTGCCCGTGCCTGGGTCTTGTACTGCGCCTGAGTCTTCGTGCCCGCGCCCGGGTACTTGTCTGCTTGTTCGTGCCCAGTGCCCGGGCCATGCTCCTATCAATCGGCCGATACTTCCTAGCCCGATAGCCGATAGCATCTGTATATATCAGCCGTGCCGGCTTCTCTCGTGCCTGCGCCGAGTACTTGCTCGTGGTCGTTGTCCGGGAGAGCAAGGAGGAATGACGATTGCCGATAGAGCACCTGTACATGGCCGGAAGCCCGATGATAATTATAAGCAAGTAATATACCAGCCGACTGCCAAAGTAAAACAGTAAGACATCGTAGAAGCCGATGGTAAAACAGATAGGCAGAAATAAAAGACAATGCAGTCGGTTGTCTAGTAAAATACCTATCGGCTAAGCACTCCGATAGAAATCGCATAAACACTATCGACTCGCAAGGATAAGATCTATTACTATCAGTCTAGTAGATCGGACCGAAACCGTGCAGCACAGACCAATATGATACAGAACCTCAATGGGCCGATAGATCTAATGCAATCGTGATGTATAAATAATTTACCGGCTATGCATTCCGATAAGACACTTGCACAGAAGCCATCGGCCTAGCAGGAATAACTTATCGCTCAGTTAATAGTAGGTCGGACCCACCGATCAGCACAAACTGATGATAAACTACCCAGTTAAACCGATAAAAACTATGCACGCGTCATGTGGTATAACCTGATCGCCTAATAGATCGAACCGAACCGATGCATGCCGTAGACAGGGGCAGATACACCTGGGTAAGGGGTGACGAGTCTTTACCCTCTCGCAGGAGTTCGGACCTATCCGATGCAGCCCCGCTCGAGAAGCAGAACCCGTCGAAAGGTGTGGATGCGCCGAAGTTTATTGATCTGTGTGGATAGTTTACAAAGTCTCGGGCATACGTATATATACCCCGAGTTACAAGAGTCCTTATAGGACACGGAACGGATGACTTTCCTAACTAGAAAAGGAAACTAACAGACCTGATCGGACAAGGAAGATCAGGTTTCCTAAATAAAACTATCTTATAGATAAGATAGAATAACTGCCATAACGTGGTCTTCACGATTCCTTCCCAAGCTCGGACTCTTCTGGATTAGTTTCCAATGGCTGATATCGCTTCTTTCCTTAACCGACATGGTAATGATCCGTACCAAATTTTCCCGTTAACACATGCCCCCCAATTTCGGAGTTTGTTATCAAACTTCGAAATTCTTCTGTTTGGGCCTCATCATTCCTTCCTGGCCTCTTGAAATCGGCTTTCATGAACCGATACCTTCTGTACTAGGTGTGCTAGGCTCTCAAAGTCTTCTAATGAAAATCTTTCCTTGATCGGAGCCAACAAACCTTGGAATGCTAATTCAGCCAGCTGTGCATCATCCAGACTTAAACTTAAAGGCTTCTAACATTACGAACCCAGTGGATATATTCTGCGACGATTCCTCCGGCTCTATACCGATGTTAAGTCTATAAAACTCATCTCCTGACTTCCCATAAGAAATACTTGTGGAAATTGCTTTCCAGATCGCCCAACTTCGAACTGAGTTAGGTGGCAATGAAGAAAACCATGTAAAGGCCGATTCCGGATAATGATAAAAAGGGAGAGGGTCTAACTCTCAAAGCTTCTACAGCCGATGCCTCTCCACATTGAGCCAAGAATCGGCTGACATGTTCCACTGTAGATACATCATCTTGCCCTGAGAATCTGGAGAAGTCTGGTACTCTGTATCGGCGTGGTAATGGAACTCTATCAAACCAATCTGGATATGGATGCCGATACATAAATATTTCTTCCTTCGGCTTTAAGCCGAATTGTTCTTTCATCACCTCTGTGATTCTTGCCGATAAATCTTCTTCTCTTGGATCTTCATTGTAATACCGCAGAGGTGGAGTTTGTAGCCGATTTTGCTTCTGATATACCCTCTGATAATTGTATTCAGGGATAACTTCTGGATAACTCTGTCGATGCCCCCCATAGTATGCAGTCCGATAATATCCTTGAGGAATTCCATCTTGTTGCCCCCCAGCCAGTTGAATCGGCTCTACCGGCTTCATGATTAAGCTCTGTAATGTGTTCACCAATGTCCCAGATTGATCGGTCAATGCATGATGAATTGCTTTG
Source organism: Oryza meyeriana var. granulata (assembly GCA_003991445.1). Classification (NCBI taxonomy): domain Eukaryota; kingdom Viridiplantae; phylum Streptophyta; class Magnoliopsida; order Poales; family Poaceae; genus Oryza; species Oryza meyeriana. The sequence continues at coordinate 66,643 of RYFJ01001308.1, read as the reverse complement.
TTAACCATGTCTTGAAGTTGCTTCTGTGAACTTGTAGGTGATGTATGGCTCGATTCACCAACAGGTTTTGGCAATTCTGACTTCTGAATCGGCCCTTGAACTGTCATACCAAAGGATTCTAAACAAAGCTTCCGAAAATCATCAATGTTCTGCTCCACTTGTTGTCTTTGTTCTTCGGTCAAATCTTCCATTGTAACTGGGATTGTATCATATTTGCTGACCTCTTTTCCAGCCATGTCGAAGTTCTGTGTCCCACCGGGCGTGCCAAAAACGTGTTGATTCAGCCGATAGGATATACTGTGATGATCTGAAGATCGTGTCCCACTGGGCGTGCCAAAAACGTGTTGATTCAGCCGATAGGATATACTGTGATGATCTGAAGATCGTGTCCCACTGGGCGTGCCAAAAATGTGTTGACGCCGAAAACCGCCGGGTGTGCCAAAAAGCTTGCTGACGATCTGGTTCGGCGTCTGGTGACACGCGAAGGCCTGGGAGATCTGCTTAGCTCCAGTGCAGGTCCTAAAATATTTGAGGTTCGTAGACGTGCCAGTCAATTTGACCCAGCAATTGACAAGGAGATAAAACAAATCAGATCATCGCTCCAATCGGCCGATAAGCTGATACAGTCGATGGCGCCAACAGTACTTGTAAATCGGCTGCGCTTGTACTCGAGCCCTTGTCTTCGCGCGTGCTCATGCCCGGGCACTAGTTGTCCGTGTCCGCGCCCGGGTAGTCGTCCTGTTGCCCACGCCCGGGACCTCGTGCCCGCGCCCGGGTCTTTGTACCCGCGCCTGAGTCTTCGTGCCCGCGCCCGGGTACTTGTCTGCTTGTTCGTGCCCGTGCCCGGGCCCTTGCTCCTATTCAATTGGCCGATACTCCTAGCCGATAGCCGATAGCATCTGTATATCGGTCGTGCCCGGGCTCTTCCTCGTGCTCGCGCCCGAGTACTTGCTCGTGTTCGTGTCCCGGGGAGAAGCAAGGAGGAATGACGATTGCCGATAGAGCACCTGTACATCGGCCGGAAGCCGATGATGATATAAGCAAGTAATATACCAGCCGACTGCCAAATAAAATAGTAAGACATCGGCTAGAAGCCGATGGTAAAACAGATAGGCAGAAATAAAAGACAATGCAGTCGGTTATCTAGTAACAGATAACCTATCGGCTAAGCACTCCGATAGAACATCGCATAAACACCTATCGACTCGACAAGGATAAGATTATTACTATCAGTCTAGTAGATCGGACCGAACCGTTGCAGCACAGACCAATAATGATAACAGAACCTCAATGGGCCGATAGATCTAATGCAATCGTGATGTATAAGATAATTTACCGGCTATGCATTCCGATAAGACACTTGCACAGAAGCCATCGGCCTAGCAGGAATAACTTATCGCTCAGTTTAGTAGGTCGGACCCAACCGATGCAGCCCCGCTCGAGAAGCAAGAACCCGTCGAAAGGGTGGCAATGCGCCAAAGTTTATTGATCTGTGTGGATAGTTTACAAGGTCTCCGGGCATACGTATATATACCCCGAGTTACAAGAGTCCTTATAGGACACGGAACAAGACTTTCCTAACTAGAAAAGGAAAACTAACAGACCTGATCGGACAAGAGATCAGGTTTCCTAAAAGATAAAACTATCTAATAGATAAGATAAATAACCGCCATAACGTGGTCTTCATGATTCCTTCCCAAGCTCGGACTCTTCTGGATTAGTTTCCAATGGCTGATATCGCTTCTTTCCTTAACCGAACATGGTAACGACCCGTACCAAATTTTGGCGTTAACAGACGGACACCCCCTAGTACCTGCGCTGGTCGGAGATGGCCATTACCTTCAACCGCGCAGATCACCCAGATCGGGTTTCACACCCGGGACGCTATCCACTCGTCCTGGACCCAGTCGTCAAAAATATTAGGCTGAAGAAAACCCTTATCGACGGAGGCAGCGCGCTCAACAGCTTATTTGCCAAGACTTTGGATGAGATGAGGATTCATCGTTCAGAATTACGGCCGAGCACTGCGCCCTTCCACAGGATAATTCCCGGCCTGTCATCAACTCCACTCGGGCAGATCACATTGCCAGTAACCTTCGGCACGCGGGATAACTTCCGCACTGAAAATGTCTGCTTCGAGGTCGCCGACTTCGAGACCGCGTACCACGCGATACTCGGACGACCGGCACTCGCCAAATTCATGGTGATACCACACTACACATATATGGTGCTCAAGATGCCAGGGCCAGCAGGAGTCCTCTCCCTACGCAGCGATGTCAAGCAAGCCTTCACCTGCGACAAGGAGAGCTGCGAATTGGCTCAATTACAAGAGGTGGCAGTCAGGCGCAATAGCATTCGGCAAGCCGCCACAACTGAAGTCGAGCAAGATCCAGTTCCGGCAAAAAAGGCGGCGAAGTCGGGAATTTCAGCGGACTCTGACACGAAGAAGATCCCCCTGGACCCTTCCGACCCCTCCTAGACTGCTCTAGTCGGGACCGGACTCGACCCCAAATAGGAAGACGCGCTCGTCACCTTCCTCCGAGCTAACAAGGATATCTTCACGTGGAAACTGTCCGACATGCCGGGTGTACCAAGGGAGGTGATCGAGCACACCCTCAATGTGAAGACAGACGCCAAGCCAGTCAAGCAACAGCTGTAGCGCTTCGCTCAAGACCGCAAGGATGCTATTCTGGAGGAGATCACCAAGCTCCTCGTAGCCGGGTTCATCAAGGAGGTCTATCACCCGGATAGGCTGGCAAACCCAGTTCTGGTCCGGATGAAAAAGGTAAATGGCACATGTGCGTCGACTACACCGATCTCAACAAGGCATGCCCCAAGGACCCATTTGGTCTTCCCAGGATAGATCAGGTGGTCGATTCCACGGCTGGGTGCGACCTAGTCAACTTTCTCGACTGCTACTCAGGATACCATCAAATCAGCCTGAGGGAGGAAGATTGCTTAAAGATGTCTTTCATCACGCCATTTGGAGCGCACTGCTACATCACAATGCCGTTCGGTCTAAAAAATGCTGGAGCAACCTATCAACGGGCAATTCAGCGGTGTCTGCACACTCAGATCGGGCACAACGTGGAAGCCTACGTCGACGATGTGGTGATCAAGACCAAGTCCAAAGAAGACCTCATCGCTGACCTGGAAGAAACCTTCCAAAATCTTCGACGATTCAAGATGAAGCTGAACCCGGAAAAATGCGCCTTCGGAGTGCCATTCGGCAAGTTACTCGGCTTCATTGTCTCACATCGTGGCATCGAGGCAAACCCGGAGAAAGTCAACGCCATAATGAACATGGCTCCCCCGGCTAACCAGAAGGACGTCCAAAAGCTGACAGGCTGCATGGCAGCACTCAGCCGATTTATTTCCCGACTGGGCGAACGGGGTATGCCCTTCTTCAAGCTACTCAAAAAGGCGGACAATTTCCAATGGACTCCGGACGCCCAACAAGCCTTCGAAGACTTCAAACAGTTTCTCACATCACCTCCCGTGTTGGCGTCACCTATGCCCCAAGAACCGCTAATGCTATATCTGGCGGCAACCACTCAGGTAGTCAACACGGTACTAGTGGTTGAGCGATCCGAACAGGGTCACATCTAGAAAATTCAACGGCCAGTTTACTTTGTCAGCGAGGTACTTGCCGACTCGAAGACGAGATATCCGTAGGTCCAGAAGCTGTTATATGGCCTACTCATCACAGTCCGGAAGCTGGTGCATTATTTTCAAGCACATCAAGTCACGGTGGTCACATCGTTTCCACTCGGGGATGTCCTTCATAACCACGAGGCCACCGGCCAAATCGCTAGATGGGCACTCGAGCTGATGGTGTTCGATATCACCTTTCAGCCACGGACAGCAATTAAATCACAAGCTCTAGCCGACTTCGTAGCCGAGTGGATAGAAGTTCAACTGCCTACATCAACAGCGAAGCTAGAGTACTGGACAATGTACTTCGACGGTTCTCTACGGATCGGCGGCGCCGGGGCTAGAGTCATATTAACATCCCCCACCGGTGAAAAACTCAAGTATGTCCTACAAATCCACTTCCCGGCTTCCTACAACGTCGCCGAGTACGAGGCACTTATCCACGGGCTCCGGATTGCTATATCACTCGGCATACGTCGACTGGTTGTGCGCGGGGATTCTCAACTCGTGGTGAACCAAGTCATGAAAGACTGGACTTGTCTCGATGATACCATGGCGGCATACTATCAGGAGGTCCACAAGCTGGAAAACAAGTTCGACGGGCTGGAAATAACACATGTCCTGCGCCAATTCAATGACGCGGCAGATGAGCTGGCAAATATGGGATCCAAGCGAGAAGCGGTTCCGACTGGAATCTTTGTCGAGCAACTCATGGAGCCATCAGTCAAGAAGAAACCAGCACCGGAGCAGTCGGGAGGCGAACCTACCCCAGCTACACACGAGGTGCTGCACATATGTCAAGACTGGCGAGCCCCTGTTGTCAAATTTCTCCTGGACGACGAACTCCCAGACAATCGCAGTCAAGCCGAGCAGATCAAGCATCAAAGCAAAAGCTTCCTACTTGTCGGAGAAGACCTGTAACGAAGGAGCGCATCTAGTTTCCTCATGCGTTGCGTCACCACCGAGGAGGGCAAGCAGATCCTACAGTCAATACACTCGGGCATATGTGGCAACCATACCGCATCCAAGACGTTAGTCGGAAAGGCTTACCGGCAGGGATTTTTCTAGCCCACAGCAGTAACAGACGCAAAAGAAATTGTTCGCAAGTGCGAGAGTTGCCAATTCTATGCAAGACAAACAAATCTCCCAGCCCAAGAATTCCAAACTATCCCTATTTCTTGGCCATTCGTAGTATGGGGGCTCGACATGGTCGGGCCTTTCAAGAAAGCGCCAGGAGGGTTCACACATCTATTCATCACAGTTGACAAGTTCACCAAGTGGATTAAGGCCAAACCCGTTGCAACTATAACAGCGGCACGAGCAAAGGACTTCATCATGAGTATACTATACCGATTCGGGGTCCCTAACCGCATCATCACCGATAACGGTACTCAGTTCATGGGTGGCATATTCCAAGACTTCTGCGAAGATTTCGGTATCAAGATCTGCTATGCATCTGTGGCACATCCACGGAGCAATGAGCAGGTCGAGCGAGCCAATGGTATGGTCTTACAAGGCATTAAGGCCAGGATTTTTGACCGACTACAACGATACGCAGGCCGATGGGTACAAGAACTCCCATCTGTTCTCTGGTCTCTCAGAACCATGGTTAGTCGGGCAACAGGGCAATCCCCTTTCTTCCTGGTCTACGGTGCTGAGGCTATGCTACCGACAGAGTTACAGTTCGGCTCTCCGCGAGTCCGGGCTTACTCAGAAGACGTCTCAAACAATACCCGACTAGTCGAGCTAGATCAGTTGGTAGAAGCAAGGGATATCACAACAATCCAGTCAGCAAGGTATCTTCAAGGCCTACGTCGCTACCACAATCGCAATGTCCGTGGCCGCGCCTTTTTGGTTGGGGATCTCGTCTTGAGAAAAATACAAACCACCAAAGACAGGCACAAATTATCCCCACTTTGGGAAGGGCCGTTCATTATAGCCGAGGTCATGCGGCCAGGCGCCTACCGACTGAAGACCGAAGACGGTGTCTTCATCAGCAACTCATGGAATATAGAACAGCTACGTCCTTTCTATACCTGAGCTTTATACTTTATCATGTGTACAGTTTTCTCTGACTCACTATGCTGTTTGTATCAACCGAGTAGTGAGTCGGGGGCTGCATGTATTATATGTGTTTTGTCAATAATATACGAGCCTGTCTTACTCCAGTTATGAAGCCTTACTACGACTGTTATGGTTGCTCGAGTACACTTTCTTACAGTGAACGATTTTATTAAGTTCTGACAGACTAACTCGGCACAGACTACACATTAGAGTAAAGCTAATGACAACTGAGTAGTAATTCAAGGCTTGGCGGCACTGCACATATATTTACACATGTTTTCCACAAAAGTTCATATATACCGACTACATGATATATTACTCTTACAGACCCAGGTCTCGGGTGATTATCTCAGCAGTCGGCCTCGCCCGGGCTATCAGCTCCAGCGCCTCCTCGGGTGTCGTCTCCTCGGCAAACCCCTCCCCGATGGCTTCAATGTCTGCCCTCGGGTAGATTGATTTGGTCATCGCCAGGGTCTGGGCCATGCCGGCAATGGCATGCTCATCCGAGTACTTCTTCAAGGCACTCGGTGCGTCCTCAAGACGCGCCTCTACTTGGGGGATCCTGCTGCAACTGGTTCCCACAGGGTTGGGATCTATGAGGTCAAGGAGCCCTTTCACGGACCCGACGAGGGCTTCCCGTGACTCCCTGATGACTCTTATCTCCTCTGTGTAAAACCGATATTGGGCCTGGACATTGGCTCTCATGTCTGTCCGGGTCCACCGGCAAGTAAACTTGTCATGCTCGGTTGCAGATGGAATGACTAATGGATTGGTTAAGATCACGGTCAGGATGGGGACTTACTTTCGTAGTCGGCCTCCCACTTGGCTACGGTTTCTCCAGTTTGGCTTTTTCTTCGCCAAGCTTGATGGTGGCCTCTTTTAACTCGGCCTTTTCCCATTCGAGCTCGGCGTTGGCCTCTGTCAGGTCGGCCTTGACCTTCTCAAGCTCGGCCTTGGCTTCTTCGGCCTCCTTTAGCTGGGCTTCCCCCTCTGTTCGGGTCTTTAACTCGGCTTCGAGGGCTGCACGACAGATTAGTCATGGACTCAACCTTGTGGCCAAGACGCAACTGGCCAGTCGGGAACAACGCAGCTAGAGAAATACATCAAGAGTTCGGTCGGGAAGACGCATTCGGGGGACTTACCTCCAATCTTCGTGGCTTGAGCCCAATTTTCATCCCTGAGCTGGGTGGCGGCATCCTTCAGGCAAGCTTCCCTCCCCGCGTGGCGCTCCTCCATCTTGGCCTTCAACGCCTGGAGCTGCTCTAATTCCGTGAGGTGGGGGGCCATTTCAACCAGGATCTCGGTCATCTCCTCATTGCGATCGACAAGTTTCTGCTCAGGGAAAGAACAAGTCAAGAGTGGAGTCGGACGTCAAAACAAGAAGACCACCACGACTCTGCCACAAGAATTATACCCCAACTCCTTGGGACCCGGTGATGGTGGCGCGAAGCAAGCTTTCGCGTTCCCTCCTCGCCGCGGCCTCATCAAGTTTGAAACTCTTCACAGTTCCGTCAGCCGCCATCCAGGTGAACGTCCGAGGGAGCCTGCACGGAGGAGCTTCGATCCAAGGAAGGTTCGGGATCTCTGGCGGCAGCGACGACGACGACGACGACTATGATGGAGACGGGGTCCCGGCCCCCACATCGGCGTCCTCTGCGGCCTCAAGGGTCGACTCGGGGGCTCCGACAACAACCTCGGCAGCGGGCGTCGGCTCAGGAGCTGGGGCAGCAACCTCAGCAACTGCCCCTTGGTCGGGCGGCACCAGCGACCCTGCGGTTGGGACCACCTCAGTCTCAGTGACTAGGCTGGCCACTGGCTCAGCGAGTGTGTTCGCAGTCGCCGGCTCGGCTAGGGCGAGCTCTTCAAGAGGAGCGGTCGGAGCGGTCTCCTTGAGATCGATATCGGCACGCTTCCTGCATGGCGAAACAGACATCAAAATACCACTGCAACAGACAAGAATCTCAGAAGATCCGGAGCAGCATACCTCTTAGAGAACTTCAGTCTCCCGCCGGGCGATCTGGGTTCCTGTGGAGCACTGCACCCGGTTGTTGGCCTGGTCGGCGAAGCAGTCGGCGGCGGCGTGGCAACTGGAGGTGACCCCATTGGTGGCATGGCCGACTCAGGCACCCGTGTGCTTGGCAGCGCCTACTCGGACCGCGTACTCGGCGGCGCTTTTGCCGGGCTTGGTAGCGTCGAGCTCGGCCGTATCGATCCCAACCTGGGACTTGATCGCCTGGGCGCCGTGGCGGCGGTGTCCTTTATCTTCAGGCCTCCAACCACGACACGCGGGGTCATGGCCCCCTCGTCCCGATATAGAACAGGTTTTTTCCCCGCTTTCTTCGAGTCGGGCTAGGCAGCAGGGGGGCTCCTCGGCCTCTTCTTTGATTTGACGGCCGACAACGGGCGGGAGTCCTCATCAAACTCCTCGTGCCACTATAGATGAGTCAACAAAGTACATCATACAATGCTAGACAATCACAGACACAATCCCTCAGGCATTCATCACAGAAGAAGGATAAAGATTACCTTGGTACGGGGCTGAATGAAACTATAAGCAGCAATCCGGCGATTATCATCTTCGGTCGCGATCACCCCTTCGGAGAAGTAACCAAACAGGGTCTCGGTCACCGTGCGCTTGTTGGTCGACTCATTGCTTACTCAGTTAGGGTCATTTTTGCCCTTAAAGGCCTAGCCGAACGCGCTCCTCAGCTTCAGCGGCTGGATGCGCCGAGTCAGGAAACGGTGAGCCACCCAAGGTCCAGTCAGGCTAGCTTTCTTAAGGTCATCTAATTTCTCCAGTAATTGATGCACTTGGCCCATCTCCTTAAAGGTTGGATCTGCTGACCAATTTGGTAAAACTACAGACGGCAAGCCGATGAATGGACGCAAGGAGGGAGCCAAATCTGCGCAATAGAACCACTCCTTGTGCCAGCCTTTCAGGGAAGATTTCAAGGGGAGATCAAGATATGTTTTCTTCCTATCACTCCTTAACTAGAGACTAGCCCCCCCCCCAATCACATTGACATTATTTTTAGAGGGCTGGGGGTTTGATGTGGAATAGATGCCTAAAAAAATTAAAGTGGGGTTCCACACCCAAAAAACACTCACAGAGAGTAACAAATATGGAGATTTGAAGAATCGAGTTGGGATTCAAATTCACCAACTCCAACCCATAGAAGTCAAGGATGCGGCGGAAGAAATCAGAAGAGGGAAGGCACAAACCCCGATCGAAAAAAGAGGCAAAAACTACTGTTTCGCCAGATTGGGGATTTGGGACCGACTCACCCTTAGCCGGTCACCAACGATCACCTCCTGACTGGGCAACTTCAATTCACTCTCCAGCAGCCTCAGTTTCACTGAGCCGCAATCCGAAGTCGGCCAGGCATTCCCCGGCGCACCCGCAAGATCCGAAGCTTTCGGCATAGTTGGGAGTGGAAAGATTTGGGGGAAAAGCGAATTGGGGGCTTGGAACAAACGAAGCGGACTGGAATCGCCCGAGTTCAAGCAGGGAACAGCAGCAGCAGCTAACCCTAGCCAAGCAAAAGGCGAAATTTGGGCGCGGAGACGGAAGACGAAACGATTGGTTGATTTGGGGAAGACAAAGGAATCTTTTTCTCTCTCCCCGTTATTTATAGAGCCTGTGCCGACTAAATGGGCTTGGGCCTACACAGTCAGTGTTGGGCCACCAAGATATGAGTTCCTACAGTAGCATGCTCCATGTGGGCCGCCCGTAGGCTGAGTTAAAATTATAGCGCTGGTGCTACTAACAGGAGCCGATGAGGTAAACAGATATGCTTCATGAGAGCCTTATTGCTAAACATATATGTTTGGGTATCTGTTTTATCCACCAGGTCTCGAGGATATATCCTTACAAGGATCACAAGCTGGTCTTCATTAAAATTGGGGATGCAGGTATCTTTCTCGAGTACACCTAACCACGCCGTGGATTTATTTTCATAAAGTGGTACTCGGCCTACATGCGTGGCCATCAGTTGCCATGAGCAACATCATTTCAGCCGATATGATGCTGAAGAGTCTAACTTTCGAGTAGTGCACTACTTGGGAGAGACTATAAATTTCTCATTCCCGCTGACATGATGCGGAGGAGTCTAGCTTCTGGGTGGGATGCCACTCAGGAAAGACTATAAACCCCGTTTCCAGCTGACATGACGCTGAAGAGTCCCATATACGAGTAGCATCCTACTCGGCAAGACTATAAACACACATTCCGACTGACATGAAGTCGAAGAGTCCTACATACGAGTAGTTCCCTACTCGGCAAGACTATAAATCATATTCCAGTTGACATGATACCGAAGAGTCTCATATACCAGTAGTAATCTACTTGAGAAAGACTTCCAAGTTAAAGATCTTTGACTTTATGTTTAATTGTCTCCACAATTAAGCACAAAGTCGGGGGCTACACCTAATAGGTGCGCCTATTCGGCGTACATTATTCATATATCTACATGAAGCCCTTCATAGCCTCATTGCCAGCTGACATGAAGCAGGACTCGAAAAGAAGACTCACTCGGACAAAGAGTACTCGGGAGCATTGCACTCGGGCAATCTTCACCATGGAGGATGAGCACTCGGCATCAGCTGTGACTCAACTATGAAGGTCTCAGGGGCTACTGTGGAGGCCATGGGCCCCGGGTACCTCATCACCTACATATGGGCCACTCGGATAGAGGATGGGCCAAATCATGTAATTAGAGATAAGATAGCACCCGTCAGGCTTTACCTTGTATGATAAGGAAAACAGAGTCTTAGTCGGATAAGTTTCTATCTCTAAAGGAAATCCCTTGGCCGTATCCGGCTGGGATCCTTATCATGTACCCCTGTCCCCTAGTATATAAAGGGAGGCATGGCGCCCCATGAGGGCACGGGAAGATCATTGATCGACATAACTTCTCAGAGGAATAACACCACAACTGGACGTAGGATATTACCTCACATCGAGGGCCTGAACCAGTATAAAATCCCTTTGCGTTCCTCTGCAATCCACCGAGTTTCCCCTTGCCGAGTAGCCCTATAGTTTTATTGCCAGTGTAAAACATCGATAGCCACCCAGGGCCCGGTTAAGCCGGCTCGCTTGAATTTCGCCACTTTCTCCAGCAGCTGATGCACTTGGCCCATCTATTCGAAGGTTGGCTCTGAAGACCAATTGGATGAGACCACTGGTGGCAAGCCGGTGAACGGGGACAGGGAGGGTTCCAGATTAGAACAGTAGAACCACTCCTTATGCCAACCCTTCAAGGAGGATTTCTAGGGCAGATCGATATATGTTTTCTTTCTCTCGCCCCTCAATTGAAGACCAGCCCCCCCAATCACCTGAACATTATTCTTGGAGGGTTGGGGTTTAACATGGAACAAATATCTGAAGAAGTTGAAATGGGGCTCCACACCCAAGAAGAACTCGCAAAGAGTCACGAATATGGAGATTTGAAGGATTGAGTTGGGATTCAGATTCACCAACTCCAACCCGTAGAAGCCAAGGAGACGGCGGAAGAATGCGGAAGAGGGAAGAGACAAACCCCGGTCGAAAAAAGAGGCAAAGACGACAGTCTCGCCGGATTGGGGGTTTGGAACTGACTCACCCTTGGCCGGACGCCAGCGGATAACGCCCTGGCCTTGCAGCTTCAATTGACTCTCCAGGAGCTTCAGCTTCACCGAGCCGCAATCCGAAGTCGGCCAGGCAATTTCCGACGCACCCGCAGGATTCGAAGCCTTTGGCATGATTGGAGCGGAGAAATTTGGGGGAAGTGCGATTGGGAGCTTGGAATTGACGAGAAAGATCGAAATCGTCCGAGTTCTAGTGGGGAACAGCGAGCAGCAGTAAACCCTAACAAGGCGGGAGGCGAATTTTCGGCGCGGAGGTGGAAAATGAAACGATTGGTCGCTTTGGGGAAGATGAAGAAATCTTTTTCTCTCTCCCTCGGCCTTTATAGAGCCGATTTCGACTAATGGGCTTGGGTCTATACAGTCGGTACTGGGCCACCAAGATATGAGTTTCTACATTAGCACGCTCATAATGGGCCGCTCACGGGCTATGTTAAAATCACAGTGCTGATGCTACCAACAGGAACCGATGAGGTAAACAGATATATTTCATGAAGGCCTAATTGCTAAACATATGTGTTTAGGTATCTGTCTTATCCACCAGGTATCGAGGATATATCCTTACAAGGATCACAAGCTGGTCTTCATTAAAATTGAGGATGCAGGTATCTTTCTCGAGTACACCTGACCATGCAATAGATGTATTTTCATAAAGTGGTACTTTGCCTATATGCTTGGCCACCAGTTGCCATGAGCAACATTATTCCAGCTGATATGATGCTAAAGAGTCTAACTTCCGAGTGGTGCATTACTCGGGAGAGACTATAAATATCTTTTCCAGCTGACATGACGCTGAGGAGTCTAACTTTCGAGTGGGACGCCACTCAGGAGAGACTATAAATCCCCTATTCCGGCTGATATGAGCTGAAGAATCCCATATACGAGTGGCATGCTACTCGGCAAGACTATAAATCAAATTCCGGTTGACATGATACCGAAGAGTCTCATATACCAGTAGTAATCTACTCGGGAAAGACTGCAAGATTAAAGATCTTTGACTTTATGTTTAATTGTCTTCACAATTAAGCACAAAGTCGGGGGGCTACACCTAATAGGTGCGCCTATTCGGCGTACACTATTCATACACCAACATGAAGCCCTTCATAGCCTCGTTGCCAGCTAACATGAAGCAGGACTCGAGAAGAAGAAGCACTCGAACAAAGAGTACTCGGGAGCAATGCGCTCGGGCAATCTTCACCGTGGAGGATGAGCACTTGGCATCAGCTGTGACTCAACTATGAAGGTCCCAGGGGCTACTATGGAGGTCATGGGCCCCGGGTAACTCACCACAAGCATATGGGCCACTCGGATAGAGGATGGGCCGAGTCTTGTAGTTAGAGATAGAGTAGCACCCGGCAGACTTTGCCTTGTACAATAAGAAATATACAATCTTAGCCGGATAAGGTTTATCTCTAAGAAGGAAATCCTTTGGCCGTATCTAGCTGGGATTCCTATTCTGTACCCCTGTCCCCTAGTATATAAGGGGAGGCAAGGCGCCCCTTGAGGGCAGATGATCATTGATCGACACAACTCCTCAGAGAAATAACACCACAACTTGACGTAGGGTATTACCTCATATTGAGGGCTTGAACCAGTATAAAACCTCTTTGTGTTCCTCTGCAATCCACCAAGTTTCCCCTTGCTGAGTAGCCCTATAGTTATATTGCCGGTGTAAAACATTAATAGCTGGAGAGCGGCGGCGGCACGCACAAGATTGGTGGCGGCGGGCGTGGAGAGATGGCGCAGGCGGCGGCGTAGATCGGAGCAGGGCAGCGGCTAGGTCTTCTGGGCGGCGGCACTGCTGCTATGTATAGGGCGCGGCTTAGAGTCTGGAGCGGCACAGCAGCGTGCGGGAGGCCGAGATGCGCGGCGGCTACAACGGGGAAAGGCGCAGGCAGCGGCGGCTACGGGCCGGGTCGGCGGCGGTGGTGGTGGTGGGCCAGGTCCCGACCAGCGGTGGCACGCAGGAGGTTGGGCTGAGGGGGAGGGGCTCGGCCTGTGGCGGCGCACGAAGCAGGGAAGAAGAAGATGAACAGGGAAAGAAAGAAAAGAAAAAGGGAGGGAGAGAAGAAAAAAAAAGAAGGAAAACCCAAGAGGTTTTTGGGGAAAAACCTAAATTGGAGAATTTAGAATTTTAGAATATTTAGGGAATCAAGAATTATTTTGGAATATCGGAATTTTGGGGAAAATATTTGGAACATTTTGGATATTGTTTTTGGGATTCAAGAACACGGATTTATTTTGCGAAATCAAAAATTGGATACGCTCGAAGTATCTGAGGATTCAAACTTATTTCAAAGGATTTGGATTTTTGTGGAGACCAAGGACATTTGAATAAAAAGGAAATATGGATATTTAATAAAAAGGGAATGAATAGTTTCGAGATAGCCAGATTTGGAATTTCAGGGAGTTTTCCAGAGTCAGAATTTTCAGGGAATTAGAGATTCGGGGACGACACCCTAAGCCCGAGCTGAATAGAGAAGTGCAACAAGGATTGGAGACGAAATGACCCGAGAAAAGGATTTTGGAATTTGTTTAAATAATTACTGAAATTGATCTTTGTAATATTAAAATTAATTCTGGAGCTATAAAAAATCTGAGAAAATTTCAGAGAGTGTAATTACACACAAATAATTTATTAAAAATGATTTTGACAATGATTTATTAAAGAAATTTTTATTCCCCAGTTTTACTTTACTTAACTGATTTACTTTACAATTTAATATAAATTCCGGAAAATCAATATTTAATTAATTATTTAATTTCCAAAAATCGGGTTGTGACATTTTCTAATCGAACCATGGCTTTATGGCATGCAACGAAACAACGTGGTCAAATAGAATAGAACAGAAATGACATCATAGTAATGCACGGTCTGTGGGTACAAAATATAGTGAAACAATTCACATACAACGAGTCAAGTTACCTATCAATGCCCCCTTTTGGGGAGCTCGCGTCAACCTCTAAAGTCGGAGTACTTCAACTGCGAGAGTGGTCGGTGCTCCCACTAGGACTTGCTCAATAGTGGAGGCATCTAGAACAGCTGCTGGGATGGTGCAGCAGACTAATCTACCTGTGTTGGCTATGTCGGGGTTGGAGCTCCCTGTAGCTACGACGACCCCATCTGTGTTGGAACAGCTGCTGGGATGGTGCAACGGACTGATCTACCTGCGTCGCCTATGTTGGGGTTGGAGCTCCCTGTAGCTGCGACGACCCCATCTGTATAGGTGCCTTCGACCAATAGTCGGTTGCAAAGTGGTCGTCCGCCTACCTATCGGACTTCTCCACGTGTTTGCCAAGCTAACAGGAATGGCATAGGGAGTGATCTCGTTTATTACATGAAATAACTACTTTATTGTGGAGAATATCGAGGACGGCAATGTCAGGGTGACTGAGACATCATGCCAAAGCATGGATGACAAGGCGAGGTGGGGTTGGGTGGTGGTGGTGCGGGTGACGACAGGAAAGGTGTAGAGGTCGACATCACTGTTGCAATGAAGAATCATGTGTCTGGTCTTGAGGTCCTTGATAGAAAAACCAAAGGGATCAAAGTCAATGGAAATTTAATTGTCAAGAGTAAACTGGCAAACGGAAAGAAGGTTACGAACTATGAATGGGACAACCAAGACATTGTTTAGGAGAAAATTGCAACGGGGTAGGAAGGACAGAATGACCACGATATGTAAGTGGAATGGTGCAGTCAATACCTACAGTAATGAAGTGTTGAGATGGAGGTATACGGGAGAGAAGTATACCATCTCTGGACGACATGTGAGACGTTACGCCTGTGTCAAGGACCCATTGGCCCTGGCCTTGCACGTTCATCTGGTTCAGCGCAGCGATGAGGCCGACCCTAATTCCACTGTTGGGCTAGGGATGGAGTGACTTGGACCAGGGCGAACACTGTGTGGGCCTACAGAAATGGGCCAAGAATGCCCACACCACCCTAAAGACGCCAAGCCAGCGAATTTTTTTTATTTTTATATTTATTTAATAAAATATTTACAAAACTACATTTTCATTTCAAAAATTTACAAAAATATACTCCCGCCGCCCTTTGGGAGGGCGATATCTCTAAAATCGCCCTCCCAGAGGGCGATATGATAACGTGGCTGACGGTCGTTGACTGACGGCCCACGGCCATCAGCCATTTTGCAGGCGGCGCCCCCGGGCCACACAAAAACCGCCCTCTCAGGGCGGTTTTTGTGGCTTGCAAATGGCCGGCCTGTGCTCTCAATGTTGGCGCCCGGGACCGTGTCCGAGTCCGCGCCCCGTCCCTGGGAACTGCTCCCGCGCCCGGGCCTTGCTCCTGGCCTTCGCCCACGCCCGGCCTGCGACCGTGCCCGGGCCCCTCGCACGGCTTGCCTGGGACCTCGCCCGGGCCCTCTCCCGGGAACTCGCCCGGGGTCAGCGCCCTTGCCCGGCCCTCTCGTCTTTGTGTGGCCGGGGCCGGCTATTTTGCAGGCGGCCCCCTGCCGTCCTCTGAGAGGGCGGTTTTTGGCTGGCCGTGTAAATGGCCGGCCCCCGGCTGGATTTTACAGGCGGCCCCCTTACCGCCCTCTCAGAGGGCGGTTTTTATGTGGCCGGGGGGGCCGCCTGCAAAATGGCTGACGGCCGTGGACCGCCGGCCAACGGCCCTCAGCCACGTCATCATATCGCCCTTTGGGAGGGCGATTTCAGAGATATCGCCATTCCAATGGGCGGCGGGAGTATATTTTTGTAAATTTTTGAAATGAAAATGTAGTTTTGTAAATATTTTATTAAATAAATATAAAAATAAAAAAAAATTCCCAAGCCAGCATGCTTGCCCCCATGGGGTTGAAGCAGAACCATGGGTCGGTTGGCTGTGGGCCAGTTGGAGAAGCAGTGGACTCCTGTTGCTTCCATCCATTTTTACGTTGTTTTTTGCCACGGCGGTTCCAACATTTGTCGCCACCACGGTTCAAGGAGTAGCCGCCACCAGAGTTGCTGCTGGGGGAGGCCGCTGGTGTGGAGGACGATCGGCAGCCGCCAGCACCCTAGGAGTTTGAGCCGATGGCCAGGAGAGCAGTCTTAGTGGTGACTTTCTTCGTTCGCGAGACGAAGCTCCTTCAACACTAGCATGGCGCGTGCGCGAGCGAAGGTCGGGAAGGCGTTCATGTTGGTGATGTCGTCGGCGGTGTTGGAGAAGCGAGGGTTGAGGCCGTGTAGCAAGTTGAGGACGAGCTGGGACTCGGTGACGCCCTAGCCGACGTCGCACAATGCATCAGTTGCTGTCTTCATGTGCTGGCAGTACTCCGAGATGGAGGAGTCCCCCTGGGTCATGGAGTGAAACTGGTGGCTGAGGAAGATTGCCCGAGGTTCCTTGTTGACATGGAAGAGTTCCTGGATGGCAACCTAGAGCGTGCACGCATCCTGATCCGGCTCCATGGCGAGATCAAGGATGTTGTCGGAGACGGAGTCGAAAAGCCAGCTCCGGACGGAACAATCCGCCTATTCCCATAGTGGATCATCAGGGCGCAGCTGCGAGGTGCCGTCGATGTGCGACAGGAGCCCAAATTTGCCGCCGAGGTCGAGAAGAAAGGAGCCCATTTGTTGAAGTTGGTGTTCTTCATGTCCAGAGTAATTGGGACATGTGCCTTGACAGTCACCGTGGCGTAGGGATCGAGGATGACTAGAGCCGAGGGAGAGACACCAGCGTCTGTACTGGGGGACGTGCTAGTGGCGCAAGCAGAGGTGGTGGACTACGCCGAGGCCGTCATGGAGGAGTACGACGTCGACATGGCGAGGCTGTGCGCCGAGCGGTGTGGAGGAGCGGAAGAAGATCGATGCTAATCTGATACCATGTAGAATAACAAGGTCAATAGGAAACACCACACACCTAATAGGAGGGTGAACAAGTGTATATGTAGCCAGTGAATGCCGGAAAGGTAAGTTACAAGAGATCCTCAATCTCAGGAACAATACAAGGCAATGTACAAATATAAATGGCTATACAATCATAGAGCATCTTCAAGAAAGAACTAAAAATTAGTCTTCAAAAATCTTAGATTGGGACTATCCTAAAAAATTTTGGGCTCAAAAGCTTTAATATCTCCAAGAGTCTCAAAAATTGTATCCTAAAAATTAGTTTGTTGGCCACGTAGAATAGATGGGCTAACGTTTGCTTGCAATCGTTTTCTTTTGATGATACCGTGCCCTCGTACGAACATCGATTGAGAGGATTCTCATTGACACCGTCGCTCCTTTACACTAGAGAATATGTCTCCGGTCATAGTGCTCTCGGCGGAAGAATTTGCTATCAGCCTGTGAAGAAACGGAAAGCCCTGTCGATTCCCTAGCGAACGTGTCATCAATCGTGACCGGTGGGGACGTAAATCAACGACGGCTTGCGGTGGTGTGCGGATCAAGCAACTGCGGAAAGCGGCTTAAAAAAATCGGCCCGCGCAGAAGGCATCGGGAGGAAGAAAAGGCACAGGCGGAGAATTTTTGGCACATGAGTGATGAAATTTTATTGCAGGAGCAATGATTGGGGACGCCAATAGATTCCCTAAATCTGATTCACTTTTAGGCTAGGATTAGGTATGGTGAATTTTTAGAAATAAGTTTGGGTATTTGTTGGAGACATGTTTTTTAACTTAAATCCTAAAATTTAACTTTTGAGAATCTCTTTGAGTCTCTCTTAAAGAAACTCTAATAGGCTGAAACGGGGTGAGTATAGAAGCCTTATTAATTTTTTAAGTAGTAGAGATGTACGGATAGTAATGATTTAGGCTTGTTTGACCATTATGCTTGCGTACGCCGTAGGGTGTAGTTTTGAACCGTCAAATGATTTGAAAAATAATATATGCCAATCATTTTAGAGAAAACATATGCTACTCGTTAAGTTTTCCCTCGTTCTACTAGCATTAGAAAATCCATGGCAGTGAGTTTGGTCTCGTTAAGGACATGCATGCCATCGATTTTTCTATCTATAATATGCATAGAAAAGTTTGATAATATATCTATTGGGTTACAGATAGGCTACCATAACTTACATTAAAAATTTTCTTATCGCGTAAACTAGAAAATCATATGAGGAAGAGATCATAGATTGTTACTACTTAACACGCAAAGTAGCGTACGCAAAGTCAGAGTAGCCTGATTTGACGTAGTGTACGTCGATGTGAGTAATCCGACTGTCTCCTCCTCATGTGATTATCTTCTCTCGTCCCCATACCAATCAATGCCGCAATGTACATTACAAGGCATTCAACCTTCTATGATGGTCTAGTTTCGTCACAAAGATGCAAAATTTCATCACAGACATGACTCTGTGATAACTTTTTGATGAACTTTGTTTATCCCAGAGGTGCGTCTGAGATCACCTTCTATGACGAAGGAGGTGTTCATCATAAACGGTTATGACGATTTGACATTCATCGTATCGTTTATAACAGCCTAGAACATTATAAGAGAGTTGTTGCGGTACCATCACGTGGATGGTATGATGACATCGATCATACGTGACGGAACGGTGTGACGTGGTATATACTGATGTGGCAAAGACTTTGTGAAGATTTATGTTCCCTCCTGTTTTAGCTCCAAGGATTTATTGCCTAGGATTTATATCTAATTTCATTAATTGGTGACAATTCAATTCATTACTACCCCGAATTATTACAATGTGCTCGAAGTTTTTCTATACATATTTTAATTTTTTAGTCTTTTAGGGGCATTTTAAATGTTTAAACTCTAATTAGTAGTTGAAATCATATGAATTGGAATCAAAATTTATAATTTGAATTCTTTTTCAGCCAAGCAATGGACAATTTGATAGCCTACTGGGTACCTCACTATCTTGCTCTAATTAGTAGTTGAAACTCCCAATAAACTCAAGAGGCTAGTAATCACATGGCTTCTCAGTATAGTAGTTAAACCCGAACCGGTTTGTGCCAGTGAGTATGTTGGCTTGCTGGTTAATCGGTCGGGCCATTGATTCACTAGTTCCATCGTCGGTTCAAAACAAATAATAAATTTTATTTTTATATGCTCTAGCTCACTCAAAAGGACTTGAGTAAATTTATTTTGCCTCAAAAAGGCCTCCTAACGTGCTTAGTGATTTGGTTGGTGCATACATAGGAGGAGATGGTGGGTTTAGATGAAAGTCTTTCCTCGGTCCAACCACTTTGGTTTTCTTCCGGTTCATATTCACGTTTGGTCTTTTAGTTAAACCAAACCGGCAAAGGCTTTGGTTCTTGTTTTTACTGCTTCAACCGCTGATCCAGTCCGGTTGTGATCATACATCTGTTAGTACATATAAATCATTGATTTTTTTCAATAAAGACAGACTTTTCTATAAATACCACATACCAGTACAAGATTTAGCAGCTACTGCAGCCTTGGCTAAGGAGAAAATGCTGCATGATTTGGCAGCTATATAGCTCATTCTTCTTTGAGCGGAATCTTGTCTAAGGAGCAAATATTGCATATCAGCAGGAGATTTGGCAGCTACTGCAGCCCCTTCCTCTTTGAATGGAATTCCATCTATTGCATATTAGTAGCTACTATAGCCCCTTCTTCCTTGAGCGCAATCCTGGCTAGGGAGCTACTTGGAATGTTACCAAGATATCAATATCCTTGTTTCATAATTCAGGATATAGTAAGCCAATTTATAATTCTTTATGAAAGAAAGGTTGAGATTGTTAATTTGTGAGAAGAAGATGTCATATCTAACTTATAATTTTGTAAGCATCATTCGAAACTTTAGGAATACACGCAAGAGTACATATTTAGTACGAATGCTTGTAGAGGACACACAAACCGTGTGTTCTTGTGGTGGTATAAGTCCCATTATATTGTTAAAAAAATATTAATGCACAATAATTCATAATTCCAACAGACTAGTAGCGCAGGTGGCGTGATCTTTTCTCTGCGCTATATAGGTACTGTAACAACAACAAAACTTATTTCGGGATGAGGGCATGCTAATTTATCGGCCACAGCCAAATTTTAAAATTTGAAACTTAATTTTATAGGTGATTTTGGGTTTTTTCATTTTAATCTATTTTTTTCAGCCTCGGCTTTTAAATCATTAATAATATAGATATAAAGTTTTACTTATAAATTATTTTTGGTTGTTATGTTTAGTTTTAATGGCTTATTAGCCATAGCTCAACCATGCCTTATCAACCTAGTATCCACACGGTTTTTATGGTTATCGCCATAAACAGCGGAAAAAGGACAAAAGTTGCCAAAAATTCAAATTTGTGTTTCAATTTTCTTGAACCTGGTGAAATCCGTTACCACAGTACCACACGATAAGGGGGACCTGGAGAAGGCTAGCCAGAGTTTGCCAGAGCGCAAATTCAACTACGAGAAAATTGGAGTACTCAGTTTGTAAGAAGTGCTCGTGTACTCCTCAGAAAATACTCCATTGTGTCTTAAAAAAAAGTTATATTAGACTACATGCATTTAATTTAAGTTACTCTTAACTTTGTACTATTGAGAGTATTGGTTTTTGACATATGCAAATGATAAAGTCAATTCTTATCACAGCAAAAGGTTGTACAATATTTTTTCGGCGAAAAAAAAATTCGACGAAAGGTTGTACAATATTACATTTGTGTTAGGATTTGTAAAAAAAAATTAAGTAATCGAAGCTGTGACATGTTAAACATTATTCTTTCTTTTATAACTAGAGATTGAATAATTCTGTTCGCATCTGGTTCTAGCAGAGAAACTTCATTAGTTAGTTGAATAATAATTTGGGAAATCAAACTGGACTGGGAATTGGATTCGAATCCGTAGCGGAGGTGTCCATCCGACTCGTAAATCCCCCTTAATTATCAGCCGTTTCATAAATCCGTTGTTCCTGAACCGCGAAATTTGCATCGTGATTCGATCCCTTCTTCTTCCCTGCACTGCACGCGCGCGTCTCCTAGTCCAACTCTGTCCAAGGCTGAGCTAGCCGTCGAGATCGATGGAGGAGGAGATGAGAACGGGGGTACCCTTGTGGGTACTCTTCCCGGACTGCGTCGTCCACAACGCCGGCGCCGGCGGCACGGCCACCCACTTGTTCAGGGGCCTCCGCGACTCGCCTGGTCCGCCCTGTCGTGGGCGACCGACAGGGAGGGGGACCCCCTCATCTCCGTCGCCGCCGGCGCTGCCACGGGGGCCATCCTCCGCTTGCGCCACGGGCCTCGCGCCGCCGGCCGCGCCGCGCTCGTGGCTGCCGCCACAATGGCCTTCATGGAGTGAAGTTTTTGCTCGCGGATAGTGTGGACGACGACAAGCCCAGTAGAAAGCATTCGCCATTGCCAGGGATGAAGAACGATGCCATACCCGACGCGCGGCTTGTCTTCGACCTGCGGATGCTACCGCCGGTGTCCACTGCGGTTGAGAAGTTCTTGGTGCCTGACGCCGCCGCTGTTGCTGCGGCTAGAGGTAGCAACCAGTTTCGGGGTTAAATCTGTTGCTAATAATTTCTTAGCCGTCTGATTTAGTTAGTCGGACGTTATGAAAAATCAAGATTTAATAATGGTGTGTTATTCTAACCATAACTTCCATTTTAAAGTGCCAAAGGTTAAATAGGATCTATCCCATTTCCTTTTAAAACCAATAATGCGTCGAAGTCCAATAACGACCCCTATTTCTCATGCTTCATTTCTTTTTCTACTCTATTTCACTATAGACTCTATGTATATAACAATATAATAATTGAAACATAAATATTTATAACGCATAGATTCATCCATATATAAATTAATAATTTAAAACATCATAATTTAAATTTTTATTTAAAATTTAGAAACATAAAAATAACATATCTAGCCAGTCCAAAGCATGAGAATATTTAACTATTTGCCACCATTATATTACATTATAAAGATATATTAAAACGAAATCACCAAAGTTAGCTCTGTAGGCCTAGTTTTTACTATATTAATTGGAGTTAAAAAAGAAATTAGTAGCAGCAGTACTAGTAATTAGTACATGGGGATATTTAACTATTTGTCTACTAGTACTACTGCTGCCACCCTGGCCAATCTGACGGACAAACGCACGTGGCCGACGAGCGCTCGCAGCGGCGGGTGGCGGGCGGCAGCCAAGCAGCACACGAGCGGGTGGCCGGGCGGCGGCGGTGGCCAAGCACGCACAAGCGAGCGGCTGGGCGAGCGTGGGTGGGCGGCGGCCGGCGGCAGCCCGGATGATTTGATCAGGTAGGGTTCTTACCTCTCTTTTCTGATCTTCTCAGTACTAGGGATGTCGGTGGTGGTCGAAGAAGATCGATGCGCGCGGGAACGAGAGTAGGAATTGTTGTTCGCACCCAAAAAAACGACAGAGGCTATGGTCTAGAGCCCACAAGACTGGGGGTTTGGAGAAAAGATTTAGGGCCTCCTCAGTTTAGGGACCCTAGTAGAATCTCTACTGGACTTATTTTTTTTGCCTCAACTCCCAAAAACTTTTTAGGGGCTAGGTTTAGAGTCCTCATAGGAGATGTTCTAAAAACATTTGTAAAATTTTTTTTTGTACATGTATCTTTTCCCTTCTGAATTTGTACGGGTAGTTACTTTAGAATTTATTAGGCATAATTTCACACCCCTTAGTTTCCCCTTAAATAGGGCCACACAAAATATATTAAAGAAAAAGCCTCAAAGAAATCATTTTAAAAGGCCAAGGGGATTAATTAAATAAGTAAAATACGAAATAATAAATTATCATGGCTGAGAATATTTTTTTTATATTCCCTTTGCCAAAATACACTAATATGATTTTTATGGGAATTTTTAGAGCACTGAAAACAATTTTAATAAGTCAAAACAAATTATCGGAATTAAAATCCTTCTGGAAATTTTTTTTCCTTTTTCTTTCCTTCATTTTCTCTTTTCCTTCTTTCTTCCTGCTGGGCCGGCCCAGTGCTGGTCCTCGGCATGCCGCAGCCTACATGGCCCCGCGTCTCTCCCCGTTCCTCCTCACTGACTAGCCTGGCCCAGCTGCCAGCCACGTTGCCTCGCCTGCTGACATGTGGGGCCACGACCCACATGTCAGACCCATCTTCAACCTCCGGCCAAATCGGCCAGAGGGGATCGAGCCATCCCGTCCGTCGGTGTTTGCCCGTTCCCGCTTCCCCGCGCCTCGGCCATTGATTCAAATTCCTTGGACTGAGTCCCAGCCCGTTTCCCCCACCTTCTCCGCCTCTCTCGCCCATGACCATAGATGAATCGTGCTGACTAGCTGTCGCAGCCGCCGCCCCACGTCCCCGAGAAATTCGGCCAACTCGGCCACGAACTCCTGCAACTGAGTACATATAAGCCTTCCTCGTGCCCCATCCTCACTTTCCCCTCAGTTGCCCACGCCTGCCGAGTATCCAAACCTCCTCTGCGCCAAGCTCCCGAATCACCGCCACGCTCCGCTGACTCCAGTTGCACGTCGCCGCTACTACAGCTGTTGCCGACTACCGCGCTCGTGCTCACTAGCTTCGCCGCACCCCACTGTGTCTTGTTCCACCGTTGGTCGCCTCGGATTCCCGCCGGAACCCCATCCTCTCCGTCGCCCCTTTCGGTAAGCCTCTCCGCCGGTAGTCGACCACGGATTTTCGACGACCCACTCAGTCTTTTTCTCTCCTAACACGTTCTACACCTTCGCCAGGTCCTCTCACACCTTGTTCGCTTCTCCGTCGTCACTTTGAACTGCCGGAACGCCGTCGCCATCGACATCCCGAACCTCATTGCCACCAATCCTCTCTGCTTGCCGCCGTTCACCGCTCTCCGTTCGTCGCCACACCTCGGTGAGCACTCGGCCGCATTCCTTACCTTCTCCGCCGTTCTGACCGTTGCCATCCACCGCGATGGATGGTCACCGACGGCGACCATTGGGTCACGTGCACCGTCGCCGTGCCGTGCGCGCCAGCGGGGCACGTTCCTGACTAAGTCTGAGCCGTCCGATCTACCTCAGCAGATCGGGGCCGCTCGTGTACCTATGTCCACGGTCGTTGCGCGCGCGTGGACTGCGTCCACCGTGCGCCACACTCCCATGCGCCACTGAACCATGGGTCCTGCTTGTCGGCGCCGGTTCCCCGTGGCCCGCTGACGCATTAAATCCTTGTTAATGCGCAAAAAATCGTTTAGAAATTGGTTTTGCATAGGAAAAATCACAGTAAAACTTCTAAAATTCATAACTAATTCATTCGAGCTCTCATTAATTTCATTCAAATTTTATTAAATCTAGAAAAATGTCAAAAATCTATTAAAAATACTTTCAGCCCCTGTTTCAATGTCCACATGTATTGTTTTTAATTGTTTGTGTGTTATTTGCTATAGAAACAGACGCCGTCGATCCTCCAGTTTACTACGAAGTCGTTGACAAATTCGCTGAGCCAGAGCAAGGCAAGTCACATCGTGTCCTCGATCATTTTGTACCCATTTATTGCAAATGACTTGTTTTAAATTAATAAACATGCATTATTTCATTATTTCATGTGAGAAGGGTGACCTATATAAATGCAATTTTAATTGTTGTGACCTGTTTTCCTCCTGTATACCTTTGTAGCTGGGTAATGATATGACTAGAGGTTATTGTTAGGATGCTTAGCCCTACTTAGAAACCTTTAGCTCACATGGGGATTTAAATACTTAAATTTATATTTATGGTTCGACTCAATGTCGGGAAATGGAACTTTGGATATGTTGATGTTAGATTACTAAAATTTGACCTAAATGGTGGGCTGTGGGTGCATGGTTTTGTTGGTCGCACCCATGGCAATTAAGGACCAGTTTGCGGGAACCTCTTGAACAAATACTCGTACTTTCCATAAGCCAGCGTGGGCAACGGTTGGACTTGTAGTGTCTCTTCTCCCTCTCCTAGGCACCAATGGTGAGGATGGGCATGACGGAGTTGGGTCAGCCTGGGGTTGGGTTGATCGGCTTCCGGATCCATTGTGGTGCAAGGGGGGTAGCCTGGCCGATGTGGGGTGTCCTAGCGGTAGGTGCAATCTCAGCGTGGTGTAGATGGTTGGGGAGAGGTTGCGTGAATGGTCCTGTCATAGCCTCTCACGGGGTATCGTGGTGATATGCCGGCACACAGGGACGTGTGTGGGGCTGTGTCTTGTGGGTACAGTTGTACACCTTTGATCAGAGTAAATCTATTTGAATAGCCGCGCCCGCAGATATGGGCGATTGATCAAGACTCACCGTGATTAGTCTCACCCTTACTTAATTAACTTGACTTAATAGAACTGGTATAGTTCAGGTGGATGGTTGGGCCTGGTTAACGTGGTGTAACGTTAATCAGTGGAGGATTAATATTGTTCAATTAATCAACCTTTTACTGTTTGAGAACTGCTGTTTGCAACTGCTTTTACGTAAATAAACCCTGAGCCTATCTTTGTCTCCCGTGCATTGTGCATATTTGTGGGTGTGATTTGTTGAGTACTGTGGGTAGTACTCAGTCTTGCTCCTTTTTCCCCTCTCAGTGGTGGAGTACCTGTCTGACGAGGATCAGTAAGAAGACTAGACTGGCTTCGCCGTTAAGATGCCTGTGGAATGGAAGCTTTCGCTTGGCTAGTTGTATATAGACTTTATTTTTTTTACCGCTACATTTATGTAAGACCATTTTATTCTGTTTGTAAGACGCTGTCTATATGGCAACTTGGTATTGTGTATCCTGACTTTCCTGAATAGGGATCTAATACACAAAAATATTCAGAATTCTGGTTATGAATTTCTGGGTGTTACAAAGTTGGTATCAGAGCCAAACTTGACCGTAGGACCAGCTAAATGGAAAACCTAAGAGCCCTCTGAAATTTTCATTTGCATATGCTCTTTGCACTTGGAGTTATTTCGGGGAAACTTGGGAATTTGTTTTTGGGATTGGGATATAATCTTGGACTTTATTCGATTGAAATTTTTGAGTCAGGTCAAAGCTAGGGTAGAAATTTTATTCGTGGGTTATGGCATATGGGTCCAAATTTTGGGAAAAACATTGGTTACCGGGGTTAGGTACGATTTTTAGCATGCATAAAATATTTTTACTTGCTTGCCATTATTATTTAAAATTAATTTGCTTTTGTATGGCTCTATCATACTATTTCGTCGGATTCTCAAGAAAGTTTATATGTAAAATTATTTCATGCATAAAAAATATTGTTTATTTCTAAACTATTTATTGTTCACCTTATTTGGATCTGAGCATACATTGATTCCCCTCCTTGGCTTCTATAGATGGACAGTCTCCCCAACCAACGCGGTGCAGACATGGGTGGATTCGTTGAAGAGCTTCGTATGATGAGTTCCACTTTGGGGTACAACCACGCCCGGGAGTACACCGTAGTGGAGCCCTTGGATGGTGAGCTCCCTCACTGTGTACGCTTGGAGCTGCTAGGCGAGCTATACCTCCTACCAGCCATGGAGGTTGAGATCGGCGGGCATACCTACAATCACGCCTGCCAGGAGGCCGCTTTCCGTCTGATTGGAGAGCTACGCTGGAGACACCACTCTATCCTCTGCACCACCGCCTACCGCTACCTCCCCAGCCAGGCCCACTACTAGGTCTATAGCACCTTCCAGTCGGCTGACGACGAGAACGACACCACCATCGTCCACATGAGGCGGGCGATGTGGGCCATAGACTACATGCACGCCAACAGGGTGCGTGCGGCCCACAATAGGGAGAATGCCAATCGGATGATCATCATTGGTCTCCAGAACCAGATCATCCGTTTGAAGAAGGAGGTCGCGGAGTTGAAGGGGCAGCCACCACCCGGTGGGGCCAGGATCCGTCTAACCTCGAGGAAGAGGACCCTTCCTCTGGTGAGTATTCAGTTGGCTCCTAGGAACGGGCCACACGCACCACCGTCACCGCCACCGCCACCGGCACTAGCTCTAGCTCCACAACCTGCGCCATCACCAACTGGCGGCAGGATCAACGTGTCGTCGAGCGACGGCAACTCTCAGGGAGGTACCAGCATCCACGGGGGCTTCACCTCCATCGACGATAGCAGCTCCCTCAACGGATACCGCACCCGCAGCGAGGCTAGTTCGTCGGCTCACGGTAGTGAGGATTGCATGAGTGGGTTCGGGAGCCGCACCGACGACGAGCAAGAGCCGGAGTACAACTCTGATGACCGCAGGAGCCGTTCAGAGCACTAGGCACGTCGTCCTTAGCTTTAATGTTTTTTTAGTTTGATCTCATGTTTAGTTGTAATGTCAGGATGATTGCTTTGGGGTAGTTGGTGTTTCATACTGTCTGTTGTGGTATGGCCGCCTCAGTTAGGAGTTGAATTGCTTTTGTTATGTTTCCAAACTATGCACTTCAGTTAACTTAATTCAGTCACTTAATTATCATTCTCGTTCCTGAGCCACCTGTTTTTCTTCTTCCCTCCCATTTCCATCTCCCCTTCAGATGGTGAACACCAGGAATGGTAACCGCGCCACCAGAAATGCTAGCACGACGAATCAACAGGATGGAGCACCATAGTACAACGGGGCTCTCCAACACATGCCACCTCCCCTACCTGAGAACCCCACACTCGCCCAGGTTCTAGCCAACCAAAACCAGATGATGGTGATCATGATGCAGCAGATGCAACGGAACAACTTGTAGTAGCAACACCAGCAACCTCACATCCCGGCCTTCGCCCCTCAGTCTAAGCTGCCTGAGTTCTTGAGGGTAAGGCCGCCCACTTTCTCCAGCACCACCAACCCCATGGACGCCAATGATTGGCTGTTGACGATCTCTTCGATCAATTGGAGGGTGCCACTGTCTTCTCCAAAATAGACCTGCAATCAGGCTATCATCAGCTGAGGATCCGAGAAGAGGATATTCCAAAGACAGCTTTCACCACTTGGTATGGGCTGTATGAGTGCACCGTTATATCCTTCGGACTGACAAATGCACTGGCCTTCTTCATGAATTTGATGAACAAGGTGTTCATGGAGTTTCTGGACAAGTTCATGGTGGTTTTCATCAACGACATCCTTATCTACTCGAAATCAGCAGAAGAACATGAGCAGCATCTCCGGTTGGCTCTCGAGAAGCTGAGAGAGCATCAGTTGTATGCTAAGTTTAGCAAGTGTGACTTCTGGTTGAAAGAAGTACAGTTCCTCGGGCACGTTACATCGCCCAAGGAGTCGCTGTGGATCTAATAAATGTGGAGTCTATTACCAATTGGAAACTGCTCAAGACAGTGACACAAATGCGGAGTTTCCTCGGACTCGCGGGTTATTACCGCCGGTTCATCGAGAACTTCTTGAAGATTGCGAGACCCATGACTCAATTGTTGAAGAAAGATGTAAACTTTATCTGGACAGTCGAGTGCAATCACAGCTTTGAGGAACTAAAAAGGAAGTTAGTTTCGGCACCAGTCCTGATCTTGCCAGATCCCAAGAAAGATTTCCAAGTGTATTGCAATGCATCTCGCCAAGGGCTAGGATGCGTGCTAATGCAAGAAGGCAGAGTGGTAGCCTATGCGTCATGACAGTTGCATCCCCATGAGGGCAACTATCCGACATACGATCTGGAATTGGCCGTAGTGGTTCATGCTTTGAAGATCTGGCAGCATTACCTCATCGGTAACCGTAGCGAGATCTATAAGGACCACAAGAGTCCGAATTATATCTTCACCTAGCCTGACCTGAACCTCCATCAAAGAAGGTGGCTGGAGTTGATTAAAGATTATGATGTGAGAATACACTACCACCGGAGAAAAGCCAATGTCGTGGCAGACGCTTTGAGCAGAAAAAGTTACTACAACACCGCTCGAGCAGAGGCGTTGTGTAAGGAAATGCAGCAGGAGTTCAAACGCCTGAATCTGGGCATCGTTGACCCTGGATTCATGGTAGCCCTAGAGGCCCAGCCCACACTCTTCGATCAAGTTCACGAGGCACAAGCGAATGATCTAGAGATCAAAGAACTCAAGAGGAACATGAGAGTTGGAAAAGCCCAAGGATTCACAGAAGACGAAAACAGGACAGTCTGGATGGGAGAACGATTGTGCGTCCTAGAAAACAAGGAACTCAAATACTTAATCCTCCGGGAAGCTCATGAGACGCAGTACTCCATTCATCCTAGAAGCACTAAAATGTACCAAGACCTCAAGACAAAGTTTTGGTGGGCCAGCATGAGAAGAGAAATCGCAGAATTTGTGGCACTTTGTGATGTGTGTCAGCGAGTCAAGATAGAACATCAATGGCATGCAGGACTTTTACAACCGCTTAGAGTCCTAGAGTGGAAGTGGGAAGAGATCGGAATGGATTTCATCACTGGTTTACCCTGCATATCTTCAGGATACGACTCAATCTGGGTGATCGTGGATCGGCTCACCAAGGTTACCCATTTCATTCCGATGCATACAACGTATTCGGGCAAGAAGCTAGCAGAACTCTACATGGCCCGCATAATGTGTTTACACGGAGTACCCAAGAGGATTATATCTGACCGCGATAGCCAATTCACTTCCAAGTTCTGGTAGAAGCTGCAAGCAGAACTAGGAACCCGATTGAATTTTAGCACAGCCTACCATCCCCAAACAGATGGACAGACTAAAAGAGTCAACCAGATATTGGAGGACATGCTAAGGGCGTGTGCGTTGGATTTCGGTGGGACTTGGGATAAGAGTCTGCCCTACGCGGAGTTCTTGTATAACAACAGCTACTAGGCTAGCCTGCAGATGGCCCCATTCGAAGCTCTGTATGGCAGGAAGTGCCGTACGCCCCTCTTTTGGGATCAGACAGGCGAACGCTAGGTATTTGGGACTGATGCACTTAAAGAGGTGGAAGAGAAGGTAGCCATTATCCGGGAGCGATTAAAAACAGCTCAGTCAAGACAGAAGAGTTACGCTGATAACCGTTGCAGAGATCTGAGCTTCGAGGAAGGAGATTATGTGTATCTTCACGTCACACCACTCCGCGGGGTACACAGGTTCCAAACCAAAGGGAAGTTAGCCCCGCGGTTCGTGGGACCCTACCAAGTGCTAGCTCGTAAAGGCGAAGTTGCATACCAGTTAGGCCTCCCAGTTTCAATGGCAGGTATACACGACATGTTCCACGTGTCACAACTGAAGAAATATCTGAGGGTACCAGCGGAACAGGCCGATCCAAAGCAGATCGAGATCTAGGAAAACCTCACCTATGTGCAAAAGCCAATTCGGATCTTAGAGATCAGTGAAAGGAACACCAAAAGCCAAGTGATTAGGTTTTGTAAGGTACAGTGGAGCCATCATTCAAAGGAAGAAGCCACATGGGAACGAGAGAATGAATTGAAGTCCGTCCATCCGCACCGCTTCGCCATCACGTCCAAATCTCGAGGACAAGATTCCATTTAAGGAGGGTAGGTTTGTCACACCCTGAGTTTCCCCTTAAATAGGGCCATACAAAATATATTAAAGAAAAAGCCTCAAAAAAATAATTTTAAAAGGCCAAGGGGATTAATTAAATAAGTAAAATGTGAAATAATAAATTATCATGGCTGAGAATATTTTTCCTATATTCTCCTTGCCAAAATACACTAACAGGATTTTTATGGGAATTTTTAGAGCACTGGAAGCAATTTTAATAAGTCAAAACAAATTATCGGAATTAAAATCCTTCTAGAAATTTCTTTTTTCCTTTTTCTTTCCTTCATTTTCTCTTTTCCTTCTTTCTTCCTACAGGGCCGGCCCAGTGTTGTTCCTTGGCCTACCGCAGCCTACGTGGCCCCGCGCCTCGGCCCTTGATTCAAACGCCGTGGACTAAGTCCCCGCCCGTTTCCCCCACCTTCTCTGCCCCTCTCACCCACGACCGTGGATGAATCATGCCCACTAGCCGCCGCGGCCGCCGCCCCATGTCCCCGAGAAATTTGGCCAACTCGGCCATGAACTCCCGTAGCCGAGTACATAGAAACCTTCCCCGTGCCCCGTCCTCACTTTCCCCTCAGTTGCTCACGCCTGCCGAGTACCCAAACCTCCTCTACACCGAGCTCCTAAATCGCCACCGTGCTCCGTCGACTCCAGTCGCACGTCGCCGACTACCGTGCTCACACTTACTAGCTTCGCCGCACCCCGCTGCGTCTTGTTCCGCCGTCGGTCGCCTCGGATTCTTGCCGGAACCCCATCCTCTCTGTCGCCCCTTTCGGTAAGCCTCTCCGCCGGCAGTCGGCCGCGGATTTCCATCGACCCACTCGGTCTTTTTCTCTCCTAACGCGTTCTACAACTTCGCCAGGTCCACCCACACCTCGCTCGCGTCTCTGTCATTGCTTTGAACCACCGAAACGTCGTCGCTGTCGACACCCCGAACCTCATTGCCACCAATCCTCTTTGCTTACTACCATTCGCTGCTCTCCGTCCGTCACCGCACCTCGGTGAGCACTCGGCCGCATTCCTTACCTCCTCCGCCGCTCTGACCGCTGCCCTCTGCCGCGCCGGATGGTGGCCAGCGGTGACCATCGGACCACGTGTGCCGTCGCCACGCCATGCGCGCCGGCGGGGCTTGTTCCCAACTAGGTCTGAGCCATCCGATCTGCCTCGGCAGATCGGGGCCGCTCGTGTACCTATGTCCGCGGTCGCCGCGCGCGTGGACTGCATCCACCGTGCGCCGCACTCCCATACGCCACTGACCCATGGGTCCCGCTTGTCGGCGCCGGTTCCCCGTGGTCCACTGACGCATTAAATTCTTGTTAATGTGCAATAAATCGTTTAGAAATTGGTTTTGCATAGGAAAAATTATAGTAAAACTTCTAAAATTCATAACTAATTCATTCGAGCTCCGATTAATTTCATTCAAATTTCATTAAATCCAGAAAAATGCCAAGATTCCATTAAAAATACTTTCAACCCCCTATTTCAGAGTCCACATGTACTGTTTTTAATTGTTTGTGCGTTGTTTGCTATAGAAACCCACGCCATCGATCCTCCAGTTTACTACGAAGTCGTTGCCGAATTTGCCGAGCCGAAGCAAGGCAAGTCACATCGTTTCCTCTATCATTTTGAACCCATTTGTTGCAAATGATTTATTTTCAATTAATAAACATGCTTTATTTCATTATTTCATGTGGGAAGGGTGACCTATATAAATGCAATTTTAATTGCTGTGACCTGTTTTCCTCCTATATACCTTTGTAGCTCGGTAATTGTCACACCCTAAATATAGCAAACAAAATTATACCAGAGAAAAAGCCCAACCAAAATAAATTTAAAATGGCAAAAGGAATTAATTAAATATGTGAAATGCAAATTAATAAATTATTATGGCTAGGAACATTTTTCCTATGTTCTCCTTGCCAAAATATATTAATTGGATTTTTAGTGGAATTTTTAGAGCACATGAACTATTTTTAATAAATCAAAAATGCTTATCGGAATTAAATTCGCTCTGGAAATCATTTTCCATTTTCTTTTCCTTCGGATTTTTCTCTTTTTCTTCCTTTTCCTCTCGCTGCGCCGCTGGCTCAGCACTGTGCCACCTCCATGCATGTGGCTTGCGCATGCCTGCTTCCCGCCGACCCCACCTGCCAGCGACCGCCCCACTCTCCTCTGCCGCTGCACCTCGGGCCCGCTCGTCAGGCTGCTCCTCCACGCGCGCCTGCGCGCCTCCCCGCTGACAAGCCGGGCCCACCTGTCAGCACCGTCTTCATCCTCCATCTGAATCGGGCGGAGGGGAAAAATCCCCTCCGCCGTCCGATCCAGCGCGGCCTCCCGCCTCCACGCCCGCTCACTCTGGTTCAAACAGGGATGGACCAAGTCCCCGCCCACTCCCCCGCGTCCTCAGCCACTCCCGCGCGGGAATCGCGCGCATGACCCCGACACCGCCGCCCTCAATCCAGCGCCGATTCGGAGCCGTTCGGCCACGTGTTCTCCCGGCCGAGTGCATAAAAGCGTTCGCCGCTCTCTCCTTCGTCTTTTTCCCCACATCCCGAAGCCTCCCGAGCATCCTAGCACCTCGCGCCGCGCAAACCAGAGCCGTCGCCGTGATCCGCTGTCTCCGATCGCTCGCTGCCGCTGCTATAGCCGCCGCCAGACCATGAGAACGCCACCGCTAGCTTCGCCGCACCCATGCGAAGCCCGGCCACCGCATCCGTGAGCCCCTGCACCGCCGGAAGTCCAATCTCACCATCGCGCACTTCGGTAAGCCGCTCCGCCGGCCTTCGGCCAAGCCTCCTCATTGATCCATTCGGTCATTTTGGCCCTAATTGCTCCCCACATCATCGCCAGGATCTCCTCAACCCCGTCGACGTCTCCGTCGCCGGAAATCCTCGCCGGGGCACCGTCTTCGCCGCCATCCCGTACTTCCGCCACCGCCGAACGCCTCTGTCCGCCGCTATTCACCACCTTCCGGTCAGTGTGACCCCTCGGTGAGCTCTCCTTCATCTTCCTCTCTTCCACCCACCACTCGCCATCGTCTTCCGGGGGCCGGATGGTTGCCGGCGGCGACCATCGGGCCACTCGCCCCGCCGTGGCGCGGCTGCCCCCGCGGGGGTGAGCCCCGTTCGTCCTGGGCCGTCCGATCTGCCCGGGGTAAATCTGGACCGGCCACATGGATTCCCCATGGGCGCACGCCTCCTCGCCGTGTGTCCACTTCCCGCCGGGCCGTGGTGGACTCAGTCCACTGTGCGCCGCTCTCCCCCACGTCGCTAACCGGTGGGGCCCACCTATCGGCGCTGGCTTCTCGGTCCAGTGACGCATTAAATTGTTTAACTACGTAATAATTCGTTTAGTAATTAGTTTTATATTGGAAATAATAGTAAAACTTCAACAATTCATAACTAATTCATACGAACTCCGATTAAGCCCATTCAAATTTCATTAAATCCAGAAAAATGTCAAGAATCCAATAAAAATATTCTTAGCTCATGTTTGCCCACATGTACTGTTTTTAATTGTTTGTGCATTGCTTGCTATAGAATCCGACGTCGGTGACCCTCCGGTGTATTTCGAAGTCATAGCAGAGTACGTCGAGCCAGAGCAAGGCAAGTCGCACTGTAATCTTGATCATTTTGTACCTGTTTTTCGCTAAATTGCTTTGTTAACATAAATAAGCTGTATTATTTCAATATTTCATGTGGATGGGTTATGACCTATATAATGATACGACTGTGCCTTAGTTTTGAAACCTGTATCCTTGTCACCTGGGTAATATGATTAGATTACTGTTCTTAGGATGCTTACCCATGCTTAGCAACTTAGCTCACATGGAAATTAAATATTATCTTTTTATATGACTCGACTCAATGTCGGAAAAATGGAACTTTGGATAGGCTGATGCTAAATTAATAAAATTGGACCTAAATGGTGGGCTGTGGGTGTATGGTTCTGCTTGTCGCACCCATGGCAATTAAGGACCAGTTCACGGGAACCACTTGGGCAACTACCCGTACTTTCCACAAGCCAGCGTGGGCAACGGCTGGGCTTGTAGCGTTTCTTCTCCCTCTCCTAGGCACCGAAGATGAGGGTGGGCCGGATGGAGTTGGGTCGGCCCGGGGTAGGGTTGATCGGCTTCCGGATTCACCGTGGCGCAAGGGGGGTAGCCTGGCCAATATGGTGTGCCTGTCGGCAAGTGCAACCTCAGCGTGGTGTGGATGGTTAGGGAGAGGTTTTGTGAACGGTCCTGTCACAGCCTCTCACGGGGCATCGTGGTGATGCACTGGCACACGGGAATGTGTGTGGGGCTATGTCTTATGGGTAAAGTTGTACACCTCTGATCAGAGTAAATTTATTCGAATGGCCACGCACGCGGTTATGGGCACATTGGTCAAGAGTCACCGTGATTAGTCTTACCTTTAGATAATTAACCTGGCTTTATGGAACTGGTGTGGTTCGGGTGGAAGGTGTGGAGTCTGGTCAACGTGGTGGAGTTGATCGGGGGTGGCCGTTAACTGGTGTAACGTTAATCGGTGGAGCTAGTGCGGGTGGTGTAACGCTCATTAGTGACGCCCGGTGGACGTGGTGTAATGTTCATCAGCGCGGCCTGGTCAATGTGGTGTAACGTTGATCAGGAGAAACTGGTCAACGTGGTGTAACGTTGTTCAGTGGTGACTGGTTAACGTGGTGTAATGTTAATCAGTGGAGTCTGGTTAACGTGGTGTAACGGTGACCGAAGGAGTCTGGTGAACATGGTGTAGCATTCATCAGTGGAGACTGGTCAACGTGGTGTAACGTTGATCAGTTTAAGGGATGGTTGGGCCTGGTTCACGTGGGTAACGTGAATCGGTGGAGAACTAATATTGTTAAATTAATCAACCTTTTACTGTTTGCGAACTACTACTGTTTGCAATTGCTTTTACGTAAATCAAACCCTAGCCCATCTTTGTTCCTCATGCATATGCATAATTGTGGGTGTGATTTGTTGAGTACTGTGGGTGGTACTCAGCCTTGCTCCCTTTTCCCCCTCTCAGTGTTGGAGAAAGCGTCCTACGAGGATCGCCCTGAGGCATAGGCTGGCTCTGCCGTCAAGGTGCTTGTGGGATGGAAGCTGCTGCTGGGCCCGTTGTTTATAGACTTTGTTTTACCCTTTTCCGCTGCATTTATGTACTATAATTTTACTCTGCTTGTAAGACACTTTGTATGGCAACTTGGATTTGTGTACCCTGGCTTTCCTGGGCATGGATTTAATACACATGAATGTTCAGAATTTCGGTGGTGAATTTCTGGATGTTACAAGTTGGTATCAGAGCCGAGCTTGACCGTAGGACTAGCCAAATGGAAACCCTAAGAGCCCTCCGAAATTCTCACGTGCATATGCTTCTCACATTTGAAGTTATTTTGGGAAAAGTGGGAATTCGTTCTCGGATTGGGATAAAATCTTGGCTGTTTATTTGATGGAAAATTTTGAGTCAAGTCAAATCTGGAAGGAAAATGTTATTCATGGGTTAGCATGGGTGTCCAAATTTTAGGAAAACATTGGTTAATCTCGGGGAAGGTATGATTTATGGCATGCATAAAATATTTTGATTTGCTTTGCAATTGCTATGACAATTTTATTTGGTATTGTTTGGTTTCGTAGTGGTATTTTGTCGGTCTCAAGTTACTTACAAAATTATTTTCTGCATAAAATCGTTGTTATTTCCAACTTATTTACTGTTCACTTATTTGGATCTGAGCATACATTGATTCCCCTCCTTGCCTTCTATAGATGGACAACCTCTCCAACCAGCGGGAAGGAGCACCTCAAAACTAGGGAGCACCCAACCACGTGCCACCACCACTACCGGAGAACCCGACCGTGGCACAGGTTCTAGCCAACCAGAACCAGATGATGGCTATGATGATGCAACAGATGCAGCAGAACAATCTGCAGTAGCAACACCAGCAACCACACAACCCGTCCATTGCTCCTCAGTCCAAGCTACCTGAGTTCCTGAGGGTCAGGCCGCCAACCTTCTCCAGCACCCCCAACCCCATAGATGCCAACGACTGGCTGTTGGCAATTGAGAAGAAGCTCAACCTCCTCCAGTGCAACGACCAAGAGAAAGTCACTTTAGCTACTCACCAACTCCAAGGTCCCGCATCAGCTTGGTGGGACAACTTCCTGGTGACCTGCACCGCTACCATGGAAGTCACTTGGGCAGAATTCTGCCACAATTTCCGAAAGTCGCAAATTCCGGCAGGAATTGTGGCACAGAAGAAAAGTGTGGGTGCCATGGGCCCCGGGTACCTCATGACAAGCATATGGGCCACTCGGATAGAGGATGGGCCTAGCCTTGTAATTAGAGATATAGCTAGATTCGGCAGACTTCGCCTTGTATAGAGAGGAATATACAGTCCTAGTCGGGTGCATTATATCTCTAAGGGGAGATCTCCTAGTCGTAATCCGATGGGGACTCCTACCTTGTAACCCTGTCCCCCAGTATATAAGGGGAGGCAGGGCGCCCCATGAGGGCAGAAGAGCACTCATAAGCTCAAAGGTGCACACAAGTTCATCAGAACTACCACCGTATATCCTCAAAGGAATACATACAAACTGGACGTAGGGTATTACCTCACATCGAGGGCCTGAACCAGTATAAAATCTCCTTGTGTTCCTTTGCAATCCATCAAGTTTCCATCCGCCGAGTAGCCCCATATATTTATTGCCGGTGTAAAACATCGACAGTTGGCGCGCTAGGTAGGGGTCTTGGCGCGATCTACATCTACAAGCTCGATGGATCCAGCAACCGGAGTCAACGGCGGCAAACTCTCCCTCGGAGATACAATTGCATTCAAAAGCCTCGACTTCACCGCCGACCAGATCGGCAATCTCACCTTGGCCGACTCGGACTCGATCCGATCTACCAGGGAACTGGCCGACTCCGCGCCAGTCGGTCCACACGACGCTGTAGCAACCCTCATCGACTTGCTGCGGCAATCTTCATCTTGTCCGGGTCTCGGGACAACTTTTCCCTCCGATGTTCGACTCGGATTCGGCCTTGAGCCGGCCAAGATCGAGCTAAGAAGGGAAGAGATCGTCAATTTCCCGTACAGACTCGACAACGCCGCGGATATCTTCAGACAATATCCGACGCGGCAAACTCGATCTCCTGGAGTTCGACTCGGATACGGCCTCAAGCCGCTTGAGATCGGATCTAGGGAGGTTGGAGTTGTAATAACCCCCATCGACTATTCTGACTACGACTCTCAGTCGGACTACGACTCCCAGTCGGATTCCGACTCTAAGTCGGATAGCAGTTTGGCAAGCTTCTCCCCGCCATGAGAAATCTTCATGGCATCCAAAGGCTCTACTCCTACTCAGGAATCACGCCGACTACACGAACAACAAGAAGAGGAGGCCCGCCGACTACGAGAACAACAGGAGGAAGAAGCAAGATGCCTGCACGCCCGCAACGACGGCCTACGCAGGGCTGGGCGAACCGCTCAGCAACAAACCCTCCAAACAAAAGTCGGCGACCACGACGTCTTCGTCATGCCACAACAGAACGTCGTGGCCGCCGCAACCCTACTGGACACGGTCCAACTTGGGCCTGATCACCAGGCCACCCCGACGATCGCAAGGATAAAAGCCCTGCTTACCGCTGCTGCATGTCAGCACCACCAACAGTCGGGTGATACCCTCATACCGACCAACCGGTCGGCATCCCCAATGGCAGTCTCGTCTACCTCAAAGCGACGCCGAGCAGCCGGCTCTAGTCAGCTGCACCCGGAGTCACGCCAAACGTCACTCGGCAACCCAAACAACAACTGGCAACGTCGAAGTGACCGTCGGGACAACCAGGATCTCCGAGGCCAACTATGGCGTGATCTTCGGCAGGACACCAATGCTCGGCGCCGCGAACAAGAAGAAGATGAGCAACGCCAACTGGAAGACGAGAACGAGCATTGCGGCCTCCACCACGAGCGGTTTCACCGCCGTAGTCGGGGTCGGAGTCCTCATGAAGACGAAGGCATACCAGCCTTCACTCAGGAGCTACAACAGGTCGACTGGCCGTCGAGTTTCAAGCCTACAGGCATCAACAAATACGATGGCAAGACCAATCCCGAGTCCTGGCTCACGGTCTACACTCTGGCGATTCGAGCAGCTGGGGGAAATTAGAAAGTCATGGCTAACTACCTCCCAGTCGCTTTAGCCGACTCAGCGAGGACATGGCTAACAGGACTTCCCAAGCAATCAATCGACTCCTGGGGAGAACTCCGGGAACGCTTCATCGCCAACTTCCAGGGAACATACGAGAGGCCATCTTCCGAGTACGACTTATATCAGTTGCATCAAAGGAAGAACGAGTCTCTTCGTGACTTCATCAAGAGGTTCTCTGAGAAGAAAAATTCAATCCCGAACATCAAGGACGAGGTCGTCATCACCACCTTTCGAAAAGGAGTCAAAGACACCTCGTTCATTGACAAATTCACTCGGAAGCCTCCCAA
The DNA here is from genome assembly GCA_003991445.1 of Oryza meyeriana var. granulata. NCBI lineage: Eukaryota > Viridiplantae > Streptophyta > Magnoliopsida > Poales > Poaceae > Oryza > Oryza meyeriana. The sequence continues at coordinate 27,522 of RYFJ01001308.1, read as the reverse complement.
CTCTGTCAAGGCTCTATTCAACATGGCGAACAAATACGCCGACTCAGCCCATGCTGTTGCTGAGGCCCTTGAAGATAAAAAAGGCATCCTGACAGAAGAAGCGGGAGGGCACCAACGACACGGTCCCGACTAAAGCCGGGAATCGCAAACGCAAGTCAGACGGCTTCATTGTGGCAGTCGGTCACAACCGTCTTCGACTTCCAACAACTGAAGATTATCAGAACAACAAGTGACATGCTCGGGGGCTCACAAGCTCAAACGCAAGGATGGCATCCCCACTCCGAAATACCGAACAGCTAAGTCGCTTCCTGATAAATATTTCTTCACTCGGCCTTGCCAATGCCGCTTACACCTAATAGGTGCACAAGCTGCACTCTTCTCTGTTTTTGCTCTTAAATGATTGCAAAAGTACTCAAGTAGCATAAATCCTGATCCGTGAAACTTTGCTCCATGAAAGACGAACTCAAGTCACCCAAAACGCGTGTCTGGGAAAGAGCCATGAGCCAACTCCCGACGCTAGGGGGCTATGACTAGTCGGGCAGAGTGTTTAAACGTAAGGGGTCAACTACTTGGGGAAATTAATATCAAAAAGAGGAAGAACTTGTATTTACATATATTGTAAAATACATTTTACTCGGGTGATTATTTTCATCATCAGATGCTACTCATCCGATATCTTTATATTGCAGGCCCAGCTCCGGATATGCGTGACAGGAACTCAGGGCTGCGAGCCCATCTCCTATGCTCGGGGGCTGGACAAGTCTGCCAAAATACACTCGGGATGCTCCATGAGGGCTACTTACCGAGTACTTGCGCCAGTCGGGACGTCATCTTCCCCGGCTACGCTCCATGCGAGCTAATAATCGGCCTCCGGCGCCAGTCGGGGCTGTGTACTACTCGGCTAAGTAGGGTACGCCCCATGAGGGTCGCCAGTCGAATCCTACGCTAATGCTAGGTTCGGGTACCTTATTTGGTCACAGCTCTGTCAGGTTGGGTACGCCCCATGAGGGTGGCCAGCCGAATCCTATGCTAATGCAAGGTTCGGGTGCCTAGTTTGGCTATAACTCTGTCGGATAGGGTACACCCCATGAGGGTCGCCAGCCGAACCCTCTGCTAATGTAAGGTTCGGGTACCTTGTTCGGCTTTACCCAAGTCAAAGAAGACTTACATCGTCAAAGTGCATCCGGAGTTCTCATGCACTACGTCACACCTGAGGAGGGCAAGCAGATCCTGCAATATACCCACTCAGGCTTATGTGGCAACCAGGTTGCATCCAGAACGTAAGTCGGAAAGGCTTGCAAATAAGGATTTCTCTGGCTGATTGCGGTTATCGACACCAAAAAACTCATCCTGACATGCGAGGGATGATACTTCTATAGAGCTATGCTGGATGGGTCGGCTCAGGCCGGCTTATTTGATAGCAGCCACCAAGATATAAGTTCCTACAGTAGCATGCTCCATGTGGGCCCCCCGCAGGCTGAGTTGAAATTATAGCGCTGGTGCTACCAGCAGGAGCCGATGAGGTAAACAGATATGCTTCATGAGAGCCTTATTGCGAAACATATATGTTTGGGTATCTGTTTTATCCACCAGGTCTCGAGGATATATCCTTACAAGGATCACAAGCTGGTCTTCATTAAAATTGGGGATGCAGGTATCTTTCTTGGGTACACCTGACCACGCCGTGGATTTATTTTCGTAAAGTGGTACTCGGCCTACATGCGTGGCCATCAGTTGCCATGAGCAACATTATTCCCGCTGACATGACGCGGATGAGTCTAACTTTCGAGTAGTACACTACTCGGGAGAGACTATAAAATTCTCATTCCCGCTGACATTACGCGGATGAGTCTAACTTTCGAGTAGTGCACTACTCGGGAGAGACTATAAATTTCTTATTCCTGCTAACATGATGCGGAGGAGTCTAACTTTCGAGTAACATACTACTCGGGAAAGACTATAAACATTCTTCCAGCTGACGAGCTGAAGAGTCTATCTTCCGAATGGGACGCCACTCGGGAAAGACTATAAACACCTTTTCCAGCTGATATGTGTGGGTGCCATGGGCCCCGGGTACCTCATGACAAGCATATGGGCCACTCGGATAGAGGATGGGCCTAGCCTTGTAATTAGAGATATAGCTAGATTCGGCAGACTTCGCCTTGTATAGAAAGGAATGTACAGTCCTAGTCGGGTGCGTTATATCTCTAAGGGGAGATCTCCTAGTCGTAATCCGATGGGGACTCCTACCTTGTAACCCTGTCCCCCAGTATATAAGGGGAGGCAGGGCGCCCCATGAGGGCGGGTGCACACAAATTGATCAGAACCACCACCGTATATCCTCAAAGGAATACATACAAACTGGACGTAGGGTATTACCTCACATTGAGGGCCTGAACCAGTATAAAATCCCTCTGTGTTCCTTTGCAATCCACCGAGTTTCCATCCGCCGACTAGCCCCATATATTTATTGCCGGTGTAAAACATCGACAGTTGGCGCGCCAGGTAGGGGCTTCGGCGCGATCTACATCTACAAGCTCGATGGATCCAGCAACCGGAGTCGACGGCGGCAAACTCTCCCCCGGAGATACAATTGCATTCAGAAGCCTCGACTTCGCCGTCGACCAGATCGGCAATCTCACCTTGGCCGACACGGACCCGATCCAACCGGCCGAGGAACCAGCCGACTCCGCGCTAGTCGGCCCACACGACGCTGCGGCAATCTTCGACGACATGCTGCGGCGATCTCCTATACGCCCGAGCCCAGGGACAACTCTTCCTTTTAGTGTTCGACTCGGACTCGGTTTCGAGCCGGCCGAGATCGGGCCGAGAAGGGAAGAGATCGACAATTTCCCGTTCGGACTCGGAGACGCCGTGGATATCTACAATCTACATCCGACGCGGCAAACCCGATCCCCTGGAGTTCGACTCGGATACGGCCCCGAGCCGCTCGAGATCGGATCTAGGGAGGTCGGAGTTACACTCATCCCCATCAACCATCCCGACTTCGACTCGAAGTCGGACTCCGACTTCCAGTCGGACTACGACTCTAAGTCAGACAGCAGCTCGGCAAGCTTCTCTCTGCCACGAGAAATCTTCATGGCATTCAAAGGCTCTACTCCTACTCAGGAATCACGGCGACTACGTGAACAGCAAGAGGAGGAGGCCCGCCGACTGCGAGAACAACAAGAGGAAGAAGCAAGACGCCTGCGCGCCCGCAACGACGATCTGCGCAGAGCCGGGCGGACTGCTCAGCAACAAGTCCTCCAAACCCGAGTCGGCGACCACGACGTCTTCGTCACACCCCAACAGAACATCGTGGCCGCTGCTTCTACTGGATACACTCCAGTTCGGACCTGATCACCAGGCCACCCCGACGATCGCAAGGATAAAAGCCATGCTTACAGCTGCTGCATGTCAACAACACCAACAGTCGGGTGATACCCTCATACCGACCAACCGGTCGATTTCCCCAACGGCAGTCTCATCCGCTTCAAAGCGACGCCGAGCAGCCGGCTCTAGTCGGCAGCACTCGGAGTCACACCAAACGTCACTCGGCAACCCCAACGACAACCGGCGGCTCCGAGGCCAACCACGGCGTGACCTTCAGCAAAACGTCAGCGCTTGGCGCCGCGAACGAGAGGAGGATGAGCAACGCCAACTGGAAGACGAGAACGAGCGCTTTGGCCTCCACCACGAGCGGTCTCGCCGCCGTATTCGGAGTCGGAGCCCTCATGACGATGAAGGCATACCGGCCTTCACCCAGGAGCTACAACAGGTCGACTGGCCATCGGGTTTCAAGCCTACAGGAGTCGAAAAATACGACGGCAAGACCAATCCCGAGTCTTGGCTCACGGTCTATACTACGGCAATCCGAGCAGCTGGGGGAGATCACAAAGTCATGGCTAACTACCTCCCGGTCGCTTTAGCCGACTCAGCGAGCACATGGCTAACAGGACTTCTCAAGCAATCAATCGGCTCTTGGGGAGAACACCGGGAACGTTTCATCACCAACTTCCAGGGAACATACGAGAGGCCATCTTCCGAGTACGACCTATATCAGTTGCGTCAAAGGAAGAACGAGTCTCTTCGTGACTTCATCAAGAGGTTTTCTGAGAAGAGGAACTCAATCCCGAAGATCAAGGACGAGGTCGTCATCGCCGCCTTTCGAAAAGGAGTCAAAGACATCTCGTTCATCGACAAATTCACGTGGAAGCCTCCCAACTCTGTCAAGGCCCTATTCGACATGGCGAACAAATACGCCGACTCAGCCCACGCTGTTGCTGAGGCCCTTGAAGATAAAAAGGCATCCTGACAGAAGAAGCGGGAGGGCACCAACGACGCGGTCCCGACTAAAGCCGGGAATTGCAAACGCGAGTCAGACGGCTTCATTGTGGCAGTCGGCCACAATCGTCTTCGACCTTCAACAACTGAAGATTATCAGAACAACAAGTGACATGCTCGGGGGCTCACAAGCTCAAACGCAAGGATGGCATCCCCACTCCGAAATACCGAACAGCTAAGTCGCTTCCTGATAAATATTTCTTCACTCGGCCTTGCCAATGCCGCTTACACCTAATAGGTGCACAAGCTGCACTCTTCTCTGTTTTTGCTCTTAAATGATTGCAAAAGTACTCAAGTAGCATAAATCCTAATCCGTGAAACTTTGCTCCATGAAAGACGAACTCAAGTCACCCAAAACGCGTGTTTGGGAAAGAGCCATGAGCCAACTCCCGACGCTAGGGGGCTATGACTAGTCGGGCAGAGTGCTTAAACGTAAGGGATCAACTACTCGGGGAAATTAATATCAATAAGAGGAAGAACATGAATTTACATATATTGTAAAATACATTTTATTCGGGTGATTATTTTCATCATCAGATGCTACTCATCCGATATCTTTATATTGCAGGCCCAGCTCCGAATACGCGTGACAGGAACTCAGGGCTGCGAGCCTATCTCCTACGCTCGGGGGCTGGACAAGTCTGCCAAAATACACTCGGGATGCTCCATGAGGGCTACTTACCGAGTACTTGCGCCAGTCGGGACGTCATCTTCCTCGGCTATGCTCCATGTGAGCTGACAACCGACTTCCGGCACTAGTCGGGGGTCGTATATCACTCGGCTAGGTGAGGTATGCCCCATGAGGGTCACTAGCCGAATCTTATGCTAATGCAAGGTTCGGGTGCCTGGCTTGGCTATAACTCTGTTGGATAGGGTACGCCCCATGAGGGTCGCTAGCCGAATCCTATGCTAATGCAAGGTTCGGGTACCCTGCTCGGCTCTTCTGAAGTCAGAGAAGACTTACATCGTCAAAGCGCATCCGGAGTTCTCATGCACTGTGTCACACCTAAGGAGGGCAAGCAGATCCTGCAACACACCTGCTCGGGCACCTGTGACAATCAGGCTGCATCCAGAACATAAGTCGGAAAGGCTTGCGAATAAGGATTTCTCTGGCTGATTGCGGTTACCAACACCAAAAAACTCATCCTGACATGCGATGGATGATACTTCTCTAGAGCTATGCTAGATAGGTCGGCTCAGGCCGGCTTATTTGGTAGCAGCCACCAAGATATGAGTTCCTACAGTAGCATGCTCCATGTGGGCCGCCCGTAGGCTGAGTTGAAATTATAGCGCTGGTGCTACCAACAGGAGCCGATGAGGTAAACAGATATGCTTCATGAGAGCCTTATTGCTAAACATATATGTTTGGGTATCTGTTTTATCCACCAGGTCTCGAGGATATATCCTTACAAGGATCACAAGCTGGTCTTCATTAAAATTGGGGATGCAGGTATCTTTCTCGGGTACACCTGACCACGCCGTGGATTTATTTTCATAAAGTGGTACTCGGTCTACATGCGTGGCCATCAGTTGCCATGAGCAACATTATTCCCGCTGACATGATGCGAAGGAGTCTAACTTTCAAGTAGTGCACTACTCGGGAGAGACTATAAAATTCTCATTCCCGCTGACATGATGCGGAGGAGTCTAACTTTCGAGTAGCATACTACTCGGGAAAGACTATAAACATTCTTCCAGCTGACGAGCTGAAGAGTCTAACTTCCGAATGGGACGCCACTCAGGAAAGACTATAAACACCTTTTCCAGCTGACATGAAGCTGACGAGTCTAATTTTCGAGTAATATATTACTTGGGAAAGACTATAAATAATCATCCCGGCTGACATGATGCCGACGAGTCTGATTTTCGAGTAATATACTACTCGGAAAAGACTATAAACACCCCCTTTCCAGCTGACATGACGCTGAAGAGTCTCATATACGAGTAGTTCCCTTCTCGGCAAGACTATAAATATATTCCGGTTGACATGATACCGAAGAGTCTCATATACCAGTAGTATACTACTCGGGAAAGACTACAAGGTTAAAGATCTTTGACTTTATGTTTAATTGTCTTCACAATTAAGCACAAAGTCGGGGGCTACACTTAATAGGTGCGCCTATTCGGCGCACACTATTCCTACATCTACGTAAAGCCCTTCATAGCCTCACTGCCAGCTGACATGAAGCAGGACTCGGGAGAAGCAGCACTCAGACAAAGAGTACTCGGGAGCAATGCACTCGGGAAGACTTCACCGTGGAGGATGAGCACTTGGCATCAGCTGTGACTCAACTATGAAGGTCTCGGGGGCTACTATGGGTGCCATGGGCCCCGGGTACCTCATGACAAGCATATGGGCCACTCGGATAGAGGATGGGCCTAGCCTTGTAATTAGAGATATAGCTAGATTCGGCAGACTTCGCCTTGTATAGAGAGGAATATACAGTCCTAGTCGGGTGCGTTATATCTCTAAGGGGAGATCTCCTAGTCGTAATCCGATGGGGACTCCTACCTTGTAACCTTGTCCTCCAGTATATAAGGGGAGGCAGGGCGCCCCATGAGGGCAGAAGAGCACTCATAAGCTCAAAGGTGCACACAAGTTCATCAGAACTACCACCGTATATCCTCAAAGGAATACATACAAACTGGACGTAGGGTATTACCTCACATCGAGGGCCTGAACCAGTATAAAATCTCCTTGTGTTCCTTTGCAATCCATCAAGTTTCTATCCGCCGAGTAGCCCCATATATTTATTGCCGGTGTAAAACATCGACAAAAAGGGAGTTCAGGGATTTGGTCCAAGAGAACAAGACGGTCACAGAATACCTCCACAACTTCAACCGTCTAGCACGCTACGCGCGTGCCTGAGGATGTCCGCATTGATGCGGAAAGACAAGAGAGGTTCCTGGACGGACTGGACGACAAGCTGACCAATCAGCTCCTCTCAAGCGATTACCTAGACTTCGAGAAGCTGGTGGATAAAGCAATCCGCCAGGAAAGCCAATGCAACAAGGTGGACCGCAAGAAAAAGGCTGCTCAGTTCCGGACTCACCAGGGGCAGCATCAGAAGCCACGGATGTTGCTGGGCCAGAAGGGTGGACCATCCACCATGATCGTCCGTCAACAACGCCCGTTCCACCCGGGGCACTTCCGAGGCAGCAACAGCAACAGCAGGCAGCACAACCGTCAATCCGCTCCATGCCCACCAATGGCGCTAGTACAGCAGGATCAGTCACGGAAAGACGGCAGGGGCAAGACTTACGTCTGCTTCAACTGCAATGAACCGGGTCACTTCGCCAACAAATGTCCGAAGCTGAGGCAGATGGGATCTAGGCCTGTAGCTCCCCAGCACCCCAATGCCAATCAACAGGTGATAAAGGGGCGCATCAACCATGTCTCCACGGAAGAGGCGCAGACTGCACCGGAAGTGGTATTGGGTACGTTTCTTATGAACTCAATACCTGCAACCGTACTTTTTGATTCTAGTGCAACACATTCTTTCATATCCAAGAAATTTGTGGGGGCACATGGGATAAAAGTAGTGGAACTTAAAATCCCCATGAGGGTTCATACACCCGGGAATCGCATGATAACCGCTCACTATAGCCCTTCAGTGAGCCTAGAAATCCAAGGATCACCTTTTCTAGCCAATGTTATCCTCTTGGAATCCAAAGACCTAGATGTCATCCTAGGAATGGATTGGTTGACCCGACACAAAGGGGTGATCAACTGTGCAGACCGCACCATAACAGTGACCAGTTCGGAAGGAAAGGTGGTTATCTTCATGTCACCTGTGCCAACGCATCAGGAAGCAAGCTTGAATCAGGTCACAGCAGAGCAACCGTCGGAAGGTGGGACGAAGCCAGAAAGGAAAATAGAGGACATTCCAATAGTAAGGGAATACCAAGATGTGTTCCCGGAAGACCTACCAGGGATGCCACCAGAAAGGAATTGAGTTTAGGATTGATGTCGCACCTGGAACAGCACCAATATACAAGAGGCCATATAGAATGGCACCGAACGAGATGGCAAAAGTCAAGAAGCAGGTCGACGATCTGCTACAGAAGGGCTACATCCGACCAAGCACATCACCTTGGGGAGCACCAGTTATCTTCGTGGAAAAGAAAGACAAGACAAAACGGATGTGCATGGACTATCGCGCACTAAATGACGTCACCATCAAGAACAAGTACCCGTTACCAAGAATTGATGATCTTTTCGACCAATTGGAGGGTGCCACCATTTTCTCCAAGATAGACCTGCGATCAGGCTATCATCAGCTGAGAATCCGAGAAGAAGACATACCGAAGACAGCCTTCACCACGCGGTATGGGTTGTACGAGTGCACTGTTATGTCCTTCAGATTGATGAATGCACCTGCCTTTTTCATGAATCTGATGAACAAGGCATTCATGGAATTTCTGGACAAGTTTGTGGTACTGTTCATTGATGATATCCTGATGAGCAACATCTTCGTTTGGTTCTTGAGAAGTTAAGGAAGCACCAGTTCTACGCCAAGTTCAGCAAGTGCAACTTCTGGCTAAGAGAAGTGCAGTTCCTCGGACACATCATCACTACCCAGGGAGTTGCCGTGGACCCAACAAACGTGGAATCCGTCACCAATTGGAAACCGCCTAAGACAGTGACACAAGTGCAGAGTTTTCTTGGACTTGCGGGTTACTACCGTCGGTTCATCGAGAACTTCTCGAAGATTGCCAGACTCATGACACAATTACTGAAGAAGGATGTGAAGTTTGTCTGGACATCCGAGTGAAATCACAGCTTTGAAGAACTCAAAAAGAAGTTGGTTTCGGCACTGGTCCTGATCTTACTAGACCCCAAGAAAGACTTCCAAGTATATTGTGATGCATCCTGCCAAGGGCTAGGATGCGTGTTGATGCAAGAAGGTAGAGTAGTAGCCTATGCATCGCGTCAGTTACATCCCCATGAGGGCAATTACCCGACCCATGACCTGGAATTGGCCGCAATGGTCCATGCTTTGAAGATTTGGCGGCATTACCTTATCGGTAACCGCAGTGAGATTTACATGGACCACAAGACCTTGAAATACATATTCACTCAGCCTGATCTGAACCTCCGCCAGAGAAGGTGGCTAGAACTAATTAAGGACTATGACGTGGGGATACATTACCACCCGGGGAAAGCCAATGTCATAGCAGAAGCTTTGAGCAGGAAAAGTTACTGCAACACCGCTTGAGCAGAGGCATTGTGTAAGGAAATGCAACAGGAATTTGAACGCTTGAATCTGGGCATTGTCGAACATGGATTCGTGGTAGCACTAGAGGCCCAGCCCATGCTTTTTGACCAAGTTCGCAAGGCACAAGCAAATGGTCCAGAAATTAAAGAACTTAAGAAGAACATGAGAGTTGGAAAAGCTCAGGGCTTTACGGAAGATGAAAACGGGACCGTCTGGATGGGATAACGTTTGTGCGTTCCAGAGAATAAAGAACTCAAAGACCTAATACTCCGGGAAGCCCATGAGACGCAGTACTCCATTCATCCCGGAAGTACAAAGATGTACCAAGAACTTAAGTCAAAGTTTTGGTGGGCCAGCATAAGAAGAGAGATCGCAGAATTCGTGGCACTTTGTGATGTGTGCCAGCGAGTCAAAGCAGAACACCAATGGCCTGCTAGACTGTTACAGCCGCTCAAGGTCCCAGAGTGGAAGTGGGAAGAGATCGGGATGGACTTCATCACCGGTTTACCCCGCACATCTTCAGGATATGACTCAATCTGGGTGATCGTTGATCGACTCACCAAGGTTGTGCACTTCATCCCCGTGCATACAACGTATACGGGTAAGAAACTAGCAGAATTGTATATGGCTCACATAATGTGTTTACATGGAGTACCCAGGAGGATCGTCTCTGATCGTGGTAGCCAGTTCACTTCTAAGTTTTGGCAGAAGTTACAAGCAGAACTAGGAACCCGACTGAATTTCAGCACAACATATCATCCAAAAACAGATGGTCAGACTGAAAGGGTCAATCAGATATTAGAGGATATGCTAAGGGCTTGCGCAATGGACTTCGGAGGAACATGGGATAAGAGCTTACGCTATGGGGAGTTCTCGTACAACAACAGTTACCAAGCCAGCTTGCAGATGGCGCCGTTTGAAGCTCTGTATGGCAGGAAGTGCCGTACACCCCTTTTCTGGGATCAGACAGGTGAACGCCAGGTATTCGGAACCGACGCACTCAAAGAGGCAGAAGAGAAGGTGGCCATAATACGGGAGCACTTAAAGACGGCTCAATCCAGACAAAAGAGTTATGCCGACAACCGTCGCCGAGACCAAAGTTCCGAGGAAGGGGACTATGTGTATCTTCGTGTCACACCACTCTACGGGGTACACAGGTTCCAAACCAAAGGGAAGTTAGCACCTCGCTTCGTGGGACCCTACCAAGTGCTAGCCCGTAAAGGCGAAGTGGCATATCAATTGAGCCTCCCAGCTTCAATGATAGGTACACACGACGTGTTACACATGTCACAACTGAAGAAGTGTTTGAGGATACCAGCAGAACAGGCAGATCCAGAACAGATCGAGATCCAGGAAGACCTCACCTATGTGGAGAAGCCAATTCGGATCTTGGAGATCAGTGAAAGAAACACCAGAAGCCGGGTAATTAGATTCTGCAAGGTACAGTGGAGCCATCACTCAGAAGAAGAAGCCACCTGGGAACGAGAAGATGAACTGAAGTTCGCCTATCCCCACCTCTTCGCCAGCACATCCAAATCTCGGGGACGAGATTTTGTTTAAGGGGGGTAGGTTTGTCACACCCTAAATATAGCCACACTAAATTATACCTGAGAAAAAGCCCAACAAAAATAAATTTAAAATGGCAAAAGGAATTAATTAAATATGTGAAATGCAAATTAATAAATTATTATGGCTGGGAACATTTTTTCTATGTTCTCCTTGCCAAAATATATTAACTGGGTTTTTAGTGGAATTTTCAGAGCACAGGAACTATTTTTAATAAATCAAAAACGCTTATCGGAATTAAATTCGCTCTGGAAATCATTTTTCATTTTCTTTTCCTTCAGATTTTACTGTTTTTCTTCCTTTTCCTCTCGCTGGGCCGCCAGCCCAGCACTGTGCCGCTCCACGTGCTCGGCCCACGCGCGCATGCCTCCCATCGACCCCACCTGCCAGCGACCACCCCGCTCTCCTCTGCCGCTGCGCCTCGGGCCCGCTCGTCAGGCCGCTCCTCCCCGCACGCCCACGCGCCTCCCCGCTGATAGGCCGGGCCCGCCTTTCAGCACCGTCTTCGTCCTCCGTCTGAATCGGGTGGAGGGGAAAAATCCCCTCCGCCGCCTGATCCAGCGCCGCCTCCCACCTTCGCGCCTGCTCGCTCTGGTTCAAACGGGGGCGGACCGAGTCCACGCCCACTCCCCCGTGTCCTCCGGCGTCCTCACCCACTCCCGTGCAAGAATCGCGCGCACGACCCCAACGCCGCCGCCCTCAATCCAGCGCTAATTCGGAGCTGTTCGGCCACGTTTTCTCCCGGCCGAGTGCATAAAAGCATTTGCCGCTCCCTCCTCCGTATTTTCCCCCACATCCCGATGCCTCCCGAGCATCCTAGCACCTCGCGCCGCGCAAACCAGAGCCGTCGCCGTGCTCCACCATCTCCGATCGCTCGCTGCCGCCGCTGTAGCCGCCACCAGACCACGAGAACGCCACCGCTAACTTCGCCGCACCCGTGCGAAGCCCGGACACCACATCCGCGAGCCCCTGTGTGGGCTCCCCAGAAGTGCATTATGGAGAGTACTTACTATGACAACGCGAAATATCTAGATGGATGGGATCTCGAATCAAAACCAAATAAGCGCAGTAACCATCCATCCTCATCACAGCCTTGCCATAATATTTACCCATTCATAATACAAATCCAAAGTGCCGAATTCAGAAATAAGAAGATATTTGGAGAGTTGATTCACCAGTCCGAAACGACGAAGTGTGCCCGTCAAACCACACGAAGGTGGCGACCAAACACGATACACACTTCTGGGGACATGGTCTACAGTTGAATCAATATCCATGCATCTCATCATTTCTAAATTCTTACTAGTGTGTGACTATCCCAGGAAAGCTCTAGTCCCACACGTTCATCTTAACAAATGATAAATATCACAAGTACTCTAAAACATGGATAAAAGAGCAGCAGGGTTATATATATATTACATAAAGGGTTCACACACCCTAATTCATCTCAGAGTAGCACAAAAGATAGCAGCGAAAATGTAAACATAAAGGATAAAACCAGTGGTACCATTCCAGACCACAGGGCAACCGACTGGGGATAGAGCTTAACTCCCACTACACATTATCCTCGTCACCCTCGGCGGGATAATAGTAGACCACACCAACATCGTCGTTATCCTCACCTGAAAATATACAGCATGAGTACGAATGGTACTCAGCTAGACTTACACAATATTAATAGTACAAAGGAGTAATGCTGGTCTCTACATCAAGGAATATGGCTATGTTGATCTGGTTTTGCATAAAACTAAGTTTATTGAGCAAAATAATACCTTGAAACTATAAGCATTTGCGAAAGAAAGTAATCTGAAATTTTATGACAGCAAGTAATTTTGTTGACGCCGAAAACCGCCGGGGCCGTCTGACGCCTTGGAGACACCCGAAGGCCTGGGAGATTTGCTTCACTCCAGTGCAGGTCCTAAAATCTTGAGGTTCGTAGGCGTGCCAGTCAATTTGACCCTGCAATTGACAAGGAGATAAAATGTTAGATCAATGAGCCAATCGGCTGGAAGCCGATTTGGACTCGTCTCATCGACCGATAGCCGATATGAACTGTAGCACTTATACACCGGCTGGAAGCCGATGATGGCATGAACAACTAATGATAATAAGCAAATATTGAGCTAGCCGATTGCCGAAGGATACTTGAAAATCGGCTATAAATTGATAAAATAGATATGCAAAATGCGTAAATAAATGAATTTGATAAACTCCATCTGATTGCAATAGTGATTGTTCGTGTAGTACTGCTCGCGCCTGTACCCGGGTCCTTGCTCGTGCCCGCGCCCGGATCCTTGCCTGTCGCCCGTGCTCGGGTCCTCGCTTGCTGTCCGTGCCCGGGTCCTCGCTTGCTGTCCGTACCCGGGTCCTCACCTGCTGATCGTGCCCGGGAACTTACCTGAGCTCGTGCCCGGGAGCCTACCTGTGCTCGTGCTTGGATCGGCAGAGTAAACTAATCGGCTAGCCCTTAGCCGATCGTAATAATAATGCAGACAAGAATGTATAACAAAGCAAGCAGTATAATCGGCTGTATTTAAAGGATAACTTATCGGCTAAGCACTCCGATAAAAACACCGCATAAAACCCATCGGCTTATTAAGAATAAAGTTATTATCGTCAGTCTAGTAGATCGGACCCAACCGTTGTAGCACAGACTGATGATGATAACAAGACCTCGATAAGCCGATAGATCTGATGCGATCGTGATATAAAATATGATAACTTATCAGCTATACACCCCGATAAGACGCTTGCGCACAAAATATCAACCTAGCAGGAACGATTTATCGCTGGCAATTTAGTAAGTCGGACCCAACCGATGCAGCACAAACTATGGATAAACCGCTCCCAGTAAGCCGATACAATCTACGCACGCGTGATGTGATATACCTAATCAATCTATGAGATCAAACTGAACTGATGAAGCCATAGACAAAATAGATATATCGTGGTAAGCCGACTACCATAAACCGACTAGAATATCGGACCTAATCGAGGAAGTCCTAGCCGATAGGTAGCCGGGGTGACGAGACTTACCCTCTCGCAGGAGGTCGAACTTAACCGATGCAGCCCTGCTCGAGAAGCAAGAACCCGTCGAAAGGGTGACGATGCGCCGAATTTGTATTGATCGATTGATGATGATTACACAGCACCCGGGCATACGTATTTATACCCCGAGTTGACATGAGTCCTTATTGGACACGGTACATGCTTTCCCAATTACAACAGGAAACACTAATAGGACCTGACCGGACACGAGGTCAGGTTTCCTAAAGATAAAAACTAATACTGCCTAAATAGTAGACACGGTAAATAACTGCCATACTGTGGTCTTCACGGCTCCTTCCCGGATTCGGTCCCTTCTGGATCAATTTCCGTTAGTTGACTGCAATATTCTCCTTGACCGAATCTGATACAGGGCCTTACCAAATTTTGGCGTTAACAAATATGTTCTGATAAAGAGGTGAAAATGAGCACAATCCCATGCTCTAACATCAACAATGGGCCACCATTGCCCAAATAAATATGCTACACAAGCATACCATCTTTTATGACTAAAACCAAGTCATATTTAACACCAAAGCCTTTCACATAAACCCATCCATCCATGACTATCCTAAGTCATGATATAACCACATATCCCAAGTTTGATGCTAACATGAGTGAGGAACACATCAAGCGGTCGTCTGTAACCGTGGACACGGCTATTTGAATAGTTCTTACTCTGATCAGAGGTGTACATCTTTACCCACACGATGTGATAGAAGCCAAACGGTTACACTCTAGTTTGATCCGTACCCGTCAGTACCCACACTCTACACATTGAGTGCGGACTAGAGGTCACAACAAAACCTTTCCCACGCTTAGCTCCAACCACCTAAACCACGTCTGGGCCCCCGATGACTTAGCCACACAGACACGGTGACTAAGGCGGGCTCACCGTCGCGGGAGGCACCTCCGGCCAAAACCAGGCACGCACGAGGCCCTCCAAAGGAAAAACCATCCTCATGACTGACGGATGGGCGTAGATGGCCACAGCCTCCCGTGCTACTAAGTTAAGCCGTCCCATTCCCGGCGTGTGGAAGTACGTAGGGTGCTTGAATAGCCGTCAACATGTTCGGTCCTTAACGACCCAGACGGAGCTACATGCATCGGGGAAACACCATCCCGTCATCGCCCTATCATCCGTCCAAGTCAAACATATTCTCAATTATAAATAAGAAGTTATTCTTTTCAGATTTTAACCCATCCATTCGTATTAAACTAGTTTTCAACCGATAGCTCCATCTATCGGATTTTTCTAAGTCTAGAAATAAGTATGGCTAAGCATTCGATAAAATAAAAGTATCCCAAAGTCCTTAACCAGGGGTGACAAGGTAAAAACATGGAATCAACAACCAAGGAATGGAAATGCATACAAATAAGGCAATATTGACTCTATCCGTTTTCCCATTTTAAAAGAGACCGAAACATGCATATGGATATTGTTTTCATAAACAAATCAATTTATTGAAGACATGGTTCAATATTGTCACGCCCAGAATTTCCATCCAAAATTCTAGAGTTTTATTGTGTGTAAATCCTCGTCCAGGAATCAACCGAGGCACACATGACAAAATTGATAATCAAAGTAATTGTTTACATAGCGTAAGCATTTATTACAGAGGTGAATGGTACCTCTCAGTACAATAAGGTTCTAGCAGCGGATAAATAAACAACAGCGTGACGATTCCCACTCCACACACTTGACTGGACTCCCTCTTAGTCCTCCAAATAGTCCTCTTCGCTGTAGTCCTCCTCTGAAGGATTGTTGATTGCAAGGTGAGCACATGACATACTCCACAAGCCACACAGCAAATATGCAAGTGCACAGGATAACAAAGGAGGGCATAATATGGCTCAAAATTGCATAAAAGCATTTAATAAAACATTTGAGAGAGTAGTAAAATGGTAATTAAATAACAGTATTAATCCACGCTATACCGCTCACCAAAACGGTATAGGCCCAACCACTCCAACCTGGAGCTACACATGTTCCACTTTTCAACCATTAAATTTAAGTAGTGTGGGACTAATCACAGAAACATTGCTAGGCCGCCCTTAACCGTGGGCACGGCTATTCGAACAGTTTTACTCTGGCCAGAGATGTACCAATTTACCCACAAGACACAACTCCACAGCACATCACTGTGCCCCTTGATACCACCACGGTATCTCGGTAAGGAATTGTGATAGGACCCTCATGTAATCCGCACAACAAGGGAGCCACCCGCTGGACCACCAGTTTCCGGCAGGAGCTGATCAGGCCCCCAACAGGGAAATGATCCAACGCCCAAGACATGGACTTATTGACGCAGCCATGGTGGTCTTATTGACACAGCCACAACACACCATGGTGGACCCCGGTTGAACGTACTACACTTTGGTTCCCACCATTACCCATACTAGCTTGTGGTTAGCACGGGTGTTGCTTCGCAACAAGTAGTCTGCGAACCGGTCCTTAATTGTCATGAGCACTGCTAGCAACAACACCAACCCTAGTGCTCACAACCCACCTTTTAGTCAAGTTTTAGTGGACCATTAAGTTGTCCTTGCACGACCACGTCGCACAGGAATCATCATTTCATGTGACTGAGTACTAGTATAGAAATTAATGTGACATCCCAGAAGTTATGCTATTATTTGCTAAGCATGGCTAAGCAGAGTCCTATAGTTATTCTAGCTAACCAGTAAATAAAGGTAGCTAGTCAAGATTATCCCATAGGTACAAGGTCAAGTAATCAATTCAAAAGGGCCATAACAAGGGTTAGGGTTTCCCTGTCCCGATGACATTCCAAAATAAATGCAACGTTGAAGGAAAACATAGCTTTAATCATAGGATTAATATGTTCAATGAGAAAGAGGAATCTGTGTGACTTGCCTTGCAGCTCGACACAGTCTTCGACACCTGCTTCGACAAACTGCGTCACTTCCTGAACGTCGGTAGCTATAGGCAAATAACAAAATGGCAAAACAGCACATCAACACATATGAACAGTACATTATTTTATTTTTAATGGATAGTTCATGATTTTTAGAGAAATTGGAGACTTGAACGACCTCAAACCGAGTTCGTATGAATTAATTATGATCTTTAGAAGTTTTAACCCTTTATAGCCTATGCAACAGAATTAACTGGTTTATTGCATCATAATTGAATTAATTTTATTCAGAAAAGGCATGTAAGACGTCACAGGAGAGAGGAGGCTCTCGGCTGACCAGCGGGGCCCACTGTCAGTGAGAGGGAAGGGGTCTGGTCCAAGGTGAACCGAGTCCACCGCGGTCCACGGGACAGATCTGACGGCTAGGGCTCTAGGGTTTAGATCGAACAGGTGGGATCTAACCGATAGGGTCCGATGGCTCACATCGATCCCGAAAGGATCGGCCTACGGCGACAAGGTGACGGCGAGCTGGCTCCCACAATGGCGACCACGGCGGCTACAGCGACGGCGGCGACGGCGGCGGCACAGGATCCAATGGTCGACGGCGATCGGCGGCGCGGCGGCGCACAGGGAGAGCGGGAAAAGGTAAAGGAGGTCAAGGCGATCGTTACCGAGGGCGAGACGGCGAAGAACGGCGATGGAGACGGCCGGCGGCGAGCTTGAGGCGGCGGCGGCGCGCAACCAGAACCTGGCGGCGGCGGCGGAACAAGCGCAAGGCGCGGAGAGGCGGCTAGGGTTTGCTGGCGCTCGATCCAAAGGGCGAAAACGACCCTAGGGGTTCCAGGCTCGCTATTTAAGGCGGAGAGAAGAGGACTCCGGCTCGGATGCGGCTATTTTAGCGGCGGCGACGAGAGAGAGAGAGGAGACCGACTCGGGATTCTTCGGGGCTCCGTTCCACGCACGATTCAGCTCCGGTTCTCTTGGGGATTAGGTAGAGGCGGATAAGGGCTAGGTTTTCCCTCAACCGATTTGGAGAGAACGGGTCCAAGGCGAACGGATTCGGCGAGATTCGCGGCGGCGGCTCTCGGGTGCTACAGCGCCTTCGGGCGCGAGGAAGACGACGACGACCCCGACAGGCGGGTCCCACCTGTCGGCGACTGCGGCGGTGCGGGCGCGGGCACGAGCGCTGGAGAGGGCGCGGGCACGGGCACGGCAGGGGCGCAGGCACGAGCACTGGAGAGGGCGTGGACAGAGAGGAAGGCTGAGCACAGCAACGGGCCGAGAATCGGCCCAGAAACTGTGAGGGGATTTTAAAAACCTTTCTCTTTTTATTTCACTACTGTGAGCTTATTTATTTTGCCAAAGATGCTTCCCTTAATCAATTAATTCCCAGAAAATTCCAGAAATTAAATAATTAAGCAAAGGATTATATAAAATTATTTTCAAGCCCATTTTTCTTCAGATTTTTCCCAGATTTTATTCTTTTCACCCATTGAGACTTTTAATTCCATTTCTGAAAATTCCATTTTGCACAATATTTTATATAGGGATAATTTCAGGGTGTTACAAACCTACCCCCCTTAAACAGAATCTCGTCCCGAGATTCGCGAGCTTAGGCGAAGAGGTACGGGTGCGCAGACTTCAATTCATCTTCGCGTTCCCACGTGGCTTCATCTTCCGAGTGGTTACTCCATTGAACTTTGCAAAACCTGATCACTCGATTCCGAGTATTCCTTTCACTGGTCTCAAGGATACGAATGGGCTTCTCGACATAAGTCAGATCTTCCTGAACCTCAATCTGTTCTGGGTCAGCTTCTTCGGTTGGTACTCATAAACACTTCTTCAGCTGAGACACATGGAAGACATCGTGTACTCCCGTCAAGGTAGAAGGCAACTCTAGTTGATAAGCAACTTCTCCTTTCCGTTCCAGTATCTTGTAAGGTCCCACGTAACGTGGTGCCAACTTCCCTTTAGTCTGAAATCTATGTACTCCCCTGAGTGGCGTGACTCTTAAATACACATAGTCACCTTCCTTGAAACTAAGATCTCTTCTGCGGTTATCCGCATAGCTCTTCTGACGAGACTGTGCTACTCGAAGTCGTTCTTGTATGATCTTCACTTTTTCTTCTGCTTCCCGCAAAATATCCGTCCCGTATACTTGTCGTTCTCCCGTCTGATCCCAAAGCAAGGGCGTGCGACATTTCCGTCCATACAAAGCCTCGAACGGGGCCATCTTCAGACTTGCCTGGTAACTATTGTTATAAGAAAACTCAGCATATGGTAGACTCTTGTCCCAACTTCCACCGAAGTCAATGGCACAAGCTCTCAACATATCTTCTAGGATTTGATTAACCCGTTCAGTCTGTCCATCCGTCTGTGGGTGATAAGCAGTACTGACGTTTAATCGAGTACCCATCTCTTCTTGCAGTCGCTGCCAAAACTTAGAGGTAAACTGACTTCCTCTGTCCGACACAATCTTGCGTGGCACTCCATGCAAACATACGATTCTGGCCATATACAACTCTGCCAACTTATTACCAGAATAAGTTGTCTTGACCGGTATGAAGTGGGCCACTTTTGTAAGTCTGTCCACCACGACCCATATGGAATCGAATCCCGATGCGGTCCTTGGCAATCCGGTGATGAAATCCATTCCTACTTCTTCCCATTTCCATTCAGGGACCTCAAGGGGTTGTAACAGTCCTGCTGGCTTCTGATGCTCAGCCTTTACACGTTGGCATACATCACAAACAGCCACATATTCTGCTATCTCTCTCCGCATACTAGCCACCAAAATTTCTCCTTCAGATCTTGATACATTTTGGTGCTGCCAGTGTGAATGGAATATTGTGTTCCGTGAGCTTCATCTAAGATCAGCTTCTTCAATCCCTCCTTGTCCGGCACACAGATTCGCTCTCCGAACCACACGGTACCTTGTTCGTCCTCCGAGAATCCAATGGCTTTCCCTTTCTTCATGTTCTTCTTGATTTCTAAAATGTCTGCATCATCTTTCTGCACTTCTCGAATCTGATCCACTAACGTGGGTTGTGCTTCCAAGGCTGCCACCAATCCTTGGCTGACTAAACTCAGATTCAACCGTCCAAAATCTTCACATAACTCCAACGGTAGCTGCTGACCTTCCATGGTGTTGCAGTAGCTTTTCCGACTGAGGGCATCTGCCACTACATTAGCTTTCCCTGGATGATAATGTATTTTGACGTCATAGTCCTTGATCAACTCCAACCATCGGCATTGCCTTAGATTCAGATCTGGCTGAGTAAAAATATACTTCAAACTTTTGTGGTCTGTAAAAACTTCATTACTATTACCTATGAGGTAATGCCTCCAAATCTTCAAGGCATGCACTACAACTGCTAATTCCAGATCATGGGTAGGATAATTATTCTCATGAGGCCGTAGCTGTCGTGAGGCATATGCCACAACCTTTCCTTCTTGCATTCAACACACATCCAAACCTTGCCGAGATGAGTCACAGTAAACTTGAAATCCTTTCTTGGGATCTGGCATGATCAACACAGGTGCAGTTACAAGCTTCTGCTTCAACTCTTGAAAACCTTGCTCACACTCTGGGGTCCATAAAAATTTTACATCCTTCTGAAGCAAACGAGTCATGGGCTTCGCGATCTTGGAAAAATTTTCTATGAATCGACGGTAATATCCCGCCAATCCTAAGAAACTCCGAACTTCCGAAACCGTTTGCGGCTGCTTCCACTTGGTCACTGACTCAACATTAGTTGGGTCTACTGCAATCCCTCCGGCGGTGACTACATGTCCAAGAAACTTCACTTCCGAAAGACAAAACTCACACTTACTCAGCTTGGCATACAGCTGGTGTTGCCGAAGAGTCTCCAAAGTGGTGCGAAGATGTTGCTCATGCTCTTCTTTAGTCTTTGAATAGACAAGGATATCATCTATGAAAACCACCACAAACTTATCCAAGTATTCCATAAACACTTTATTCATCAAGTTCATAAAGAATGCAGGGGCATTAGTTAATCCAAAAGACATAACTGTGCATTCATATAACCCATACCGAGTGGTGAAAGCCGTTTTGGGAATATCTTCTTCCCGAATCCTTAACTGATGATAACCTGAACGAAGATCTATCTTGGAGAACACTGTGGCTCCTTCTAACTGATCAAACAGATCATCAATCCGAGGTAGAGGGTACTTATTCTTGATAGTGACTTCATTGAGTGCACGGTAGTCAACACACATCCGTTGTGTTCCATCTTTCTTTTCCACAAAGATGACGGGCGCTCCCCAAGGCGACGTGCTTGGTCTGATGTTGCCTTTGGCCAGCAACTCTTCAACTTGCTTTTTCACTTCTGCCAACTCATTAGCTCCCATCCTATACGGTCTCTTGTGGATAGGGGCAGTGCCTGGGGCTAGGTCTATTCTGAACTCAATTTCTCTTTTAGGTGGCATTCCCAGTAAATCATCCGGAAAAACATCTGGGTAATCCCGTACTACAGGGATTTTGGTTAGGATTGTCTGGTTCAAAGAGGTTGGAGAAGATGAGGCATTGAGGACCGAAAGATCACTTTCTCTCCCAGGCTAGAAGTTAAGGTCACGGTTCTTGTGGCACAATCTATAATTCCCTTGTGCCGGGTTAACCAATTCATCCCTAGGATGACATCAATATCTCTGGATTCTATCAAGAGCAGATCGATGAGAAAAGGGATGCCCACTATTTCTATTGTCACAGAAGGACTACTTTGAGTTGTAGGCGTCTGATGGCCAGGTGTGTTTATTAGAACAGGTGTTCTCAACTTCGAATAGGTATCCCATGTTCATTAGCAAACCCACCGATAAGAAAGAATGGGTAGCACCAGAATCAAACAATACTGTAGCAGGTACTGAGTTAACAAGGAACATACCCAAGATGACGTCTGGCGTGGCTTGAGCTTCCTCTGCGGTGACATGGTTTACCCGAGCTTTAACCATGGCTGTGGGGTTCTGTCCCGGTGTGATTTGCCTGGCGCGTTTGGGCTTAGGACATTGATTGGAGAAATGCCCTGGATCCCCACAGTTGAAACAAGTCAACGGTTTCCCACCTACTTCCTTCCTGGCTGGCTGGTTAGCTGCTAGGACCGAGGCTGGCCGAGGGGAAGGACGGTTTGCTCCAGTGTTGCCACCAGTGGTGTTGGGGTAGACCTGGCGCTGCAAACGAGGTGCCGATGAAGATCCTCCCTGTTGAGTCTGCGGCGGTCCCACAATACGTGGCCTCTGACTGGAGGATTGTTGTGACCGAAAAGCTTGCCATCCTGCGCTTCTTTTGCTCCATCCTGTGATTCTTGTCCTCCTGGCGGATGGCTTTGTCTACCAGTTTCTGAAAATCTGCATAGTCACTAGAGAGTAGTTGAACTGAAAGCTCATCATTCAGTCCGTTCAGAAACTTCTCCTGCCCGGTCGTCATCAGTTCTAAACGTCTTCCGGTGCATAACGGGCAAGCCGGTTGAACTCATAAAGGAATTCGGTCACCGACCGATTCCCTTGCTTCAATTCTCGAAACTCCCGCTTCTTCAACGCCACTACTCCCGCTCTGGAATATGCGTCTTCTTGAAAGCAGCTGCGAACTCAGCCCAAGTAATCGGCTGTCCATCCGCTCTGTTGTCCTAAAGTGGTCCCACCACTCAGAAGCTGGGCCGTGAAGCTGGTGCGATGCAAAAGAGACTTTCTCTTGATCTGTGCATTGTAAAAGGTCCAACTTCTTTTCAATAGCATGCAACCAATCCCCTACTTCCACAGGATTAGTTGTGCTAGAGAACGTAGGAGGTCTCACTCGCAGAAATTCCGCAAGCTTGTTTTGAGGTGGAGGAGGAGGCGCCTGCTGTGGTGCTTGGTTCTGTTGCTGTTGCATCTGCTGGAACATCATGTTCATCAGATGTGTCTGGTTAGCCAAGACTTGGGCGATGGTCAGATTGTCATCCTGCTGTGGCGGTCCGTTGGGTACTCCCCTGCGGTTGTTGTCCCCACCGTTTCCATCATGATTACCGCCGTTACGTGTGTTCACCATCTGCAGAGCAAAGACGAGAAGAAAGGGAAACGTCCTTGAGACAGATTTCATATTACTTAAACTTTCACTTTATTGTTCTGAACTGAGTGATTAACCTTTGTCTAATTTAAACTCACACCACCAAGAAACTCTAATATAAACAGTTACATCACCACACCCTGACATAACTGCCGACTAATCCCCACACACACAAGCATTTCCTAATCACACAACTGCTAATACAACGATCTAGGGTAACCGACGCTAAGGTGACACCAAGGCTTCTCAACGGGGCGAAAGGTTCCTCCTGGCATTCCCGTTGTGCTCAGGTTCCGCTTCGTCGTCTTGAGTTGATCCCCACTCCACTTCAGAGGGGGTGCGAGCTCCACTGTCCTCCGATCCCTCCGAAGGCGTGCTGGCTTCTGACTCCTCTAAGTCGTCGTCTGCATCATCGGTGTGTGCTACCGGTGGGACTACCCGTAACAAGACTTGGTCATTGAGGATACGGGTCCTTGGCGCCAACTGAATCCGAGGTGGAAGACGAACTCTCTTCCTTGCAGTAGTGCGGATCCTAGCTCCTCCAGGGGGTGCTTCTCCTTTGGCTAAGGCCAACTCTTGCTTCAACCGATCCACTTGGTTTTGTAGCCTGCAGATCTTGGTGCGATTCTCATTCTCCCGGTCATGAGCTGCGATTACCACCTCTGCATGGACATCATCCATGGCACTCAACATCCTTACCAGTCGTTGAGTGGCTGCACTGTTCTCTGCTCCGGGGTCTTGATAACTGCTGTACTCATCATCGTGGGTTCTTGCCGGATGATACCGATATGCTGTATTCCTCAGACGGACGGCAAAACGCTGACGAAGTTCTCCAATGGCCACCAAGCTGCTTCTTGACAGGCATGCTCATAATTTCTTCCTCCAGCTCCAAAGATCATGGATGGGACTCCTTCTCGTTCACTGGAAATCGTGAGGCGGACGCGGCACTTCTCTTCATTAGGGTTGTGAGTGACTTGTCTGTATTCTAAGGGCTGGATTGTAACCTATGGCGAAGGCCATATCTCGTAACTCCTTGACAAATCCACCCACTCCGAACAGATGTACTGGCTCGGTTGGCCATCTACAAAAGTATAAAAGAAAGATATAGGGATTTGACAAAATTAGCAAAACAAAGGTTTATCCAAACAAAGGAATGAAGGGGAAGAATAGTTCTAATTTTAAAAATTCTTTCTCTTTTTTTTTTTTCAGAGGGCTCTTAGGGTACCAAGGGGCTTTTCCTACAGTCAAGGTGGCTCTGATACCAACTGTCACGTCCAGAATTTCCATCCAAAATTCTGGAGTTTTATTGTGTGTAAATCCTCGTCCAGGAATCAACCCGAGGCACACATGACAAAATTGATAATCAAAGTAATTGTTTACATAGCGTACGCATTTATACAGAGGTGAATGGTACCTCTCAAATAATAAAGTTCTAGCAGCGGATAAATAAACACAGCGTGACGATTCCCACTCCACACACTTGACTGGGCTCCCCTCTAGTCCTCCAAATAGTCCTCTTCGCTGTAGTCCTCCTCTGAAGGATTGTTGATTGCAAGGTGAGCATATGACATACTCCGCAAGCCCACACAGCAAATATGCAAGGGCACGGGATAACAAAGAGGGCATAGTATGGCTCAAATTGCATAAAAGCATTTAATAAAACATTTGAAGAGAGTAATAAAACGGTAATTAAATAACAGTATTAATCCAACGCTATACCGCTCACCAAAACGGTATAGGCCCAACCACTCCAACTGGAGCTACACATGTTCCACTGTTCAACCATTAAATTTAAGTAGTGTGGGACTAATCACAGAAAACATTGCTAGGCCGCCCTTAAACCGTGGGCACGGCTACAAGATTCGAACAGTTTTACTCTAGCCAGAGATGTACCAATTTACCCACAAGACACAACTCCACAGCACATCACTGTGCCCCTTGATTACCACCCACGGTATCTCGGTAAGGAATTGTGATAGACCCTCCATGTAATCCGCACAAACAAGGAGCCACCCGCTGGACCACCAGTTTCGGCAGGAGCCTGATCAGGCACCCGCAACAGGGAAAGCGATCCAACGCCCAAGACATGGACTTATTGACGCAGGCCATGGTGGTCTTATTGACACAGCCACAACACACCATGGTGGACCCCGGTTGAACGTACTACGCATTTGGATCCTACCATTACCCATACTGGCTTGTGGTTAGCACGGGTGTTGCTTCGCAACAAGTAGTGCGAACCAGTCCTTAATTGTCATGAGCACCGCTAGCAACAACACCAACCATAGTGCTCAACAACCCACCTTTTAGTCAAGTTTTAGTGACCATTAAAGTTGTCCTTGCACGACCACGTCGTAAAGGGATCAACATTCATGTGACTGAATATAGTATAGAAATCATTAATGTGACAACCCATAAAAGTTATTATTATTAATTACTAGCATGGCTAAGCAGGTCCTATAGTTATTCTAGCTAACCAGTAAATAAAGGTAGCTAGTCAAGATTATCCCATAGGTACAAGGTCAAGTAATCAATTCAAAAGGGCCATAACAAAGGTTAGGATTTTCCTGTCCCGATGACATTCCAAAATTAAAATGCAACGTTGAAGAAAAACATAGCTTTAATCATAGGATCAATATGTTCAATGAGAAAGAGGAATCTGTGTGACTTGCCTTGCAGCTCGACACAGTCTTCGACACCTGCTTCGACAAACTGCGCCTCTTCCTGAGCCGTCGGTAGCTATAGGCAAATAACAAAAATGGCAAAACAGTACATCAACACATATGAACAGTACATTTTATTTTTAATGGATAGTTCATGATTTTTAGAGAAATTAGAGACTTGAACGACCTCAAACCGAGTTCGTATGAATTATTATGATCTTTAGAAGTTTTAAGCCTATTTAAAAGAACTAACTGGATTTATTGTGTCATCAATTGAATTAATTTTATTCAGAAAAGGCATTTAGGGCGTCACAGGAGAGAGGGACTCTCGGCTGACCAGCCGGGTCCACTGTCAGAGGAGGGAAGGGGTCTTGGTCCAAGGTGAACCGAGTCCACCGTGGTCCAGCGACAGCTGGGCTAGGGCCTCTAGGGTTAGATCGGGGGATCTAACCGATAGGTCCGACGGCTCACATCGATCCCGAAAGGATCGGCCTACGGCGACGAAGTGACGGCGAGCTGGCTCCCACAACGGCGACCCGGCGACAACTACAGCGACGGCGGGCGACGGCGGCGCTAAATCCGATGGTCGACGGCGATCGGCGGCGGCGACGCACACGGGGAGAGCGGGAAAAGGTAAAGGGGTCAAGGCGATCGTTACCGAGGGCGAGACGGCGAAGAACGGCGATGAGAGACAGGCGGCGAGCTTGAGGCTTCTGGTCTTCGCGACTGGCGGCGAGGCTGCGGCCTGGCTTCGGCGGACCGGCGAACCTAACCGAGCGGCGGCGAACTCCGACGGCGGCTGAACCAACCTGGCGGCGGAACAAGCGCAAGGCGCGGGAGGCGGCTAGGGCTTGCTGGCGAGCTCGATCCAAAGGGCGAAAACGACCCTAGGGGTTCCAGGCTCGCTATTTAAGGCAAGAGGGCGACATCCGGCTCGGGCTCGACGGGTTTTGCGGCGGCGACGAGAGAGAAGAGAGAGGAGACCGACTCGGGAGGCTTCGGGGCTCCGTTCCCACGCACGATTCAGCTCCGGTTCTCTGGGGATTAGGTAGAGGCGGATAAGGCTAGGTTTTCCCTCACCGATTTGGAGAGAAACGGGTCCGAGGCGAACGGATCGGCGAGATTCGCTGGCGGCGCCTCTCGGGTGCTCACAGCGCCTTCCGCTGCGGCGCGCAGGAAGACGACGACGACCCGTATCACGGCGGTCCCACTGTCGGCGACTGCGGTGCTGGTGGCGCCTCGGCGCGGCCGCGCGGGCACGAGACGGGAGGAGGCGCCGCGCATTACAACGGGCACGGCACTGTGAAAAAGGAAGGCCCCAACTGGACTACTTCACCATAGGGTACTACATCAATACCCTAGAGGCTAGTAGATGGGCGAGCAGGTCGGGTCCCTCACACGGGCGTGGACGACGCGGGCGCTGGGCACGGGGCACTGGATGCACGCGAGGGGGCAAAATTTGGAAAAAAACTGCAAGGGACACAACTCACCGCGTGCGCCCCAAAAAGGCGAAGACCCGGCGCGGGCCACTGGCGAGCCGGTTTCGACGACAAGCAAAGAGGAGCAGCCCCGGGCCCGACGAGCCAACGGAATGAGGCCAGGTTGCGGACAGAGAAGGAGGCTGAGCACAGCAACGGGCCGAGAATTGGCCCAGAAACTGTGAGGGATTTAAAAACCTTTCTCTTTTTATTCATCTTGTGAGCTTATTTATTTTGCTCTCAAAAGATGCTTCCCGTTAGATCAAGTGAATT